>OY294016.1:23794308-24331808 GCA_958510785.1 Exephanes ischioxanthus | reverse complement strand
CACGTTTCACATTGTAACTAGTCAAAATAAAGCCTTTATTGAATTATGTACTTTCGCTATCTAGTTCAGATTAACCGGGATTTCGATTATCCGGGGCCTCATCGATCCCGAGCATCCCGGTTAATCGGGTCCGGATTGACCGGGAAGCGGATTAACCGTACGTCTTTCGAGTTTTTTTTTTTTTAATGCGCGGAGCTAACCAAAGTCACTGAGTACTTAAAAAAAGGACCAGCTTACGGACTATTAAAGAAAAAAAAACCTAAGCTTTACATTCTAGTTCGCACTATTCAACAATTAAGTGCAAGATGTACCAAACGTCATTAAAAAATTCAAAGCTTTACATTCTAGATCACACTATTGAACAATTAAGTGCAAGATGTACCAAACGTCATTACGCACATGTTTCACATTGCACCCAGAAAAAAAAAATTATATGACGGCAACCGTTTATTTGGTTTGAGTAAAATAAATATTTTTCTTAAATCAAATAAATATTTTTCTTAAATCAAATAAATATTTTACTTAAATCAAATAAATATTTTACTCAAATCAAATAAATATTTTAGTTAAACCAAACAAAAGGTGGCCGTCAAATAAATAATTTTTCTGATTGAGTAACTAATCAAAATAAAGCCACTATAGACTTGTGTATTTTCGCTCTCTAGTTCGGATTAGCGGGGTTCTACTGTACTTGCAACATGAACGAGTCGCACAATGAAAGCTCGATTGTTCATGAGGGGAATTCTCCGGGCAAGCCGGGTTACGTTGGTCATTCTCCCTTTTTTTCGACCTCTCCTTCGTAACTCCTCAATTTCCCTCCGGGCAACGCGGAGGGTCAACGGACCAAATAATAGAACTGCAGCGGAAACCGGGACGCACGGAATCGATACGCTCTAATGTATCTAATGCATTACCGCACAAAGTTATACTCCAGGCTTCTCGCCTCGTACTCTGATCACGGCTAAACGCACGCTATAGCGACTGTGCGATAGTCTATAATTACCGCTATTACGACCTCGTTAGGCAGAAGGCATCTAATCTGCAATGTGGGATAAAAGTTAAAGAGGCTCTCCGCGGTGATTTTCTCCCGTATACGAAATTCGCACGACGCTTTCGGTCGAATTGCTTTACGCGATAAACGACCGGACGTGGCGATCAATGCTCGCGGCACGTGGGGTCGATTCCATTCGCAATCAATTTTTATCCGAACTAAAAAAAAAAAAAAAAAAAATCATGTCACGAGGATTCTGGAAATATCGTCTTGTTTTCGCTCCATTCGCATGTCGATTGGCTGCGGCGCGAGGCCGATGGCGTGGAAGCTATCTATGAGGAACTTCGGTCGCGTTTGTTTTCGCGATTACGATGAAGATTTGCTTCCACGATTACGAGAGCCCGGCTTGAGTTCGGAATCAGTCTGCTCGTGGATTCGTGTCCAGCAGGAGAAATTATCCGGCATTATCGATCCGGGAACATTTTTGGAGACTCTAATTTTTACGGACAACAATACATCTATGATTTAGACGTGCACCTAGAAAAATAATTTATTCGTCGGGTACTCGCAAATAAACATTTAGTCGGTTTAAGTAAAATATTTATTTGATCAGAACAAATATTGATTTGAATAAAACAAATATTGGTTTGACTAAAACAAATATTTATTTGATTAAAACAAATATTTATTTGATTAAAACAAATATTTATTTGATTAAAACAAATATTTATTCGATTAAAACAAATATTTATTTGATTAAAACAAATATTTATTTGATTAAAACAAATATTTATTTGATTTAAACAAATATTTATTTGATTAAAATAAATATTTCACTTAAACCGAATAAATAATTATTCGCGGATGCCCGACAAATAAATTATTTTTCTGGGTGTCTGTGCGGGGTGCGTCGTGATTCACCTCTATCATCGCGTAGTCTTAAGTTCACGGCTCAGAAGAAAGTGAAATAATAGATGCTGATCAATGGCGTCCTTCGCGATCGTCTTCTCGCGAAGGTATCAACCGATATTAAAAATAGATTCGCACGGAAAAATCTCTTGAACGGGCTCTTGGACGGGTCAGTCGTAAAGAGAATGAGTAGTCCGCAACGATGACGGACTCCGCATACGAACAAATTCAAACTTTTCTCATTAGAAAGCAGCCGGAACGAAGCGTGGAAGGGAGAAAGACGAACGCTAAAGCTCGATTGTATCTCTATAGCGACTCTCCGGCAGTATTATGGGTTTATGGGTACGAGAGCGAAATAAATGAGATAATAAATTGTTCCAAAAATATTACAAAAACAACGATACACAGAGAAAAAAAAATCAATTGAGTCAACAAAATGTGCGCTTACGGGTGGCAAAACAAATGTTTGGTTGATCGAAAAGAATACCTTGTTGATTAAACCAACAAGGCCGTTGAATCGAATGTTTCTTTACTGACCACGACAATTATTTCGTTCGATCAACCAAACATTTGTTTCGCCACCTGTAAGCGCTCATTTTGTTGACTCAATCAATTTTTTTTTTCTCAGTGTACAACACCCACAAAAATAATTTATTTGACGGCCACTGTTTATTCAGTTTAAGTAAAACTGATATTTATTTGATTTAAATAACTATGTATTTTATTTAAATAAATATTTATTTGATTTAACTATTTACTTAATTTAAATGAATATTTATTTAAGGGCTGAAGGACACCGGTCGATGGCCCATTGGCAATGTCATTAAAAGCGACTTAACAACAACATAGAGAGATGCATCGGAGATTGTATGGATCGACTGTTATTGTCAATAAATACCTTTTTACTACTACTATTTATTTGAATCAAATAAACATTTTACTTAAACCAAATAAACGGTGGACGTAAGAAAAAAAAAAAAAAATGCTGGGTGAAGCAAATCCTCAAAAGTTTCGGGTAAATTTGACATAGGGGAAGATGAACTCACGTGATTTTTGGAGCATGCTGACCGATAATTTGGCACTGTAAGTGGCGAGAAACTCCGTGATCTCGTCGGTGTCCGAGCGATCGTCGCAGTTGTCGCGAAGGAAGACAACGACATCGGCTCCGGAGGTGCCGGTACTACTTCGGTAACGGTGTTTCTGCTGCTGCTGCTGTTGCTGTCTATGGTTGTCCCTGGCGGTGAGGGTCGAAGAGGATGTCGCGGAGGCGTAGAAGGAGGACCGGGCCGGATGCCGATCGGGGGCGGCGAGGACTTTCAAACAGCATCCGGATACGAGGGTCAAGACCATCAGGAGCCACCACCAACGCTGGTGAAACCGGACACGGGCCATGGGCCCTGGAGAGCCCAACGACGACAGTCCTCCTGCTTCGATGTAACGACGAAAGAAAGAAAAAGAAAAGGTTGCTCGTTTTACTCGATGCTTATTCGACCTTTTCTTCGATGGAGCTCAATAACTACACTAATAAAAAAAGTACAGTTGAATCGACTAAGATTCGGGCAGGGACGTTCCAATAAACATTTAGTTGGTCGAACAAAATATTTTAACAACTCAACAATATTTTCGCGAATTCACCCAACAAATTGTTGAACTGACAAATTTTTTAGCTGCACCAACAAAATATTTAGTTGAACGTCCCTGCCCGAATCTTAGTTGATTCAAACGTATTTTTTATCAGTGTATACTGAAAAAAAACATTCACTTGCGGGCTGCAAGCGAATGTTTTTTTTTAATTTCAAATTAAATTTTTTTTTTTATTTCAGTTCTTACAATTCCATATGATATTGAAACGTACGAAATTGTAAAAATTGATGATAGAATTGAAACAACAAATTTTTTTTTCTTTGGCAGCTCGCGAACGAATTTTACTTGAATCATTGATATTTTTTTTTCAGTGTAGCATCCTGAGTTTCCGATACTGTGAATATATTTTTAAAAACAAGATAAACGAACCAAAGTCCGAACGATAGCCCGGTATAGAATTTGTCAACTTGCCGTTTATCTACGAATCCTCAAGAGCTTCCGTTTCCTCATGGTGGTGATTTTCTGCCCCTCCACTCGCCCAGCAGCCCTTCGATTCCGTTGCACATATGGCGATGACAGGACCACCCGTCGGCTATTTGTCTCATGTGAGAGAATGTGTCCTCGCTTTCGCCGAGACCTTCGGTACTTTTATGCCATCGTCAGACGGTGATCTAGAATCTGTCGGCGTCCTCTTTTCCTCTTACTTTTCCGTTATTGTTTTTTTCTTCTTATTCTTCTTTTCCTTATTTTCGCTTCTTCTCTATATTTTCTTCTCTAACAGCGATATCTTCCGTCAACGCGCGACAATGGCATGTTTTGTCTGTACGTGACTAAACTACGAGACCCACTCTTTCACGTTTGCGCTACATCGTTATCACTGCCGGGGGACGCGCCAAGATCGCACTTGGGAGTGTTTGGGCTCTTCCTCGTTCTCCTCTTCTGAAACATCAAAGCGACCTGCATTTGTCAAAAAGAATTTCAGCGGAAACAACGTTTGTCGCATTGTTAAACTTGACGCCGGATTCTCATGGAGCGGCTCTAATAATCGAGATAAAAAAAAAATAAACGTATGCATATGCGTGTTCATTGCCCACTCCGAAAAAAAAGGTTTGGTAATATCAAACTAAGCTGCGGTTGTGGGTGGCGAAAAAAAAATTTAGTTGATTGAACGAATATTTATTAGTTTGACCGAATATTCAGTTGCTTTAACAAATAGTTACTTGGATGTAACAAACATTTTGTTCGATTGACCAAATATTTCTTTCGCCACCCGCAACTACAGCTTAGTTTGATATTATTAAACCTTTTTTTTCGGTGCACATAGATTGTCAAAGTAATCCGAACCGAAACGTTACACAGTAAAAAAAAGTTTGTACCTTTTACAACAACTTATTGTCTACAAACGTTCGCAATTTTTTATTTGTTAATTTTCCGATCGCACCAGCCGCACACAGAAAAAAAATGATTTGACTGCCTCCGTTTATTTGGTTTAATATTTGTTTGATTTCAATAAATAGTTATTTAAATCAACTGAATATTTTACTTAAACCAAATAATCGGTGGCCGTCAAATAAATTTTTTTTCTGGATGCGGCTTCTAGTTTTACAAACAAAAGTGCATACTAAAATTGTTAATAACACGGAAAACAAAAGGACAAGTTTGTATATTCAAGCTTAAACAAACGAGTTTGTCACTTATTTAACAAAATTACTTGTTGACTGTTACTACGACAGTTATACATACTAAAAAAAGTTTGTAATTTTTACAACAAGTTATCGCCCACAAACGTTCACAATTTTTGTACTTATTAATTTTCTAGTTTTACAAATAAAATTACAAACTAAATTTGTTAATTGCACGAGGAATAAAAGCGCAGTTTTGTAATATTCGAACCTGAACAGACGAGTTCAAAAAAAATATTTTTACGAAACTTCGTATTCCGATTTTACGAAATTATTTTTAACTGTGTACGCAATCGCTCGGTAATTTTCCCGTTACACAAACGTTGCCCTTGCTCTCCCGCTGTATAACAGTTTTTATAATAGATGTACGGTAACGATGAAAGATTAATCAATTGCGACAGGAGGCCGGTGCGTGGTGCGCGGTGTAATTAAAGGTTGACGGGTCTCTTAACCATGTCTCGAAAATCGAAACATGGTTAAGCGGGACATTATTTTATTTCGAGCCCGCGGAGAGAGCAGGGAGAGAGAGAATGACTTGGTCAGATTGGGAACGCTCGACTCGAGGGGAAAATCGATGAGCGACCCTGATCTACCTTCGTACCTAAACGGCTCAGGCTCCCTCTCATCCAAGGCAATTACATTCCTCCGCCCGGTTGCGTTTAATTGACAACCTTCCCCCTCGCGTAGGCACGAATGAAGACGCTGCGGTTGGGAGGAGAGATGATCCAAGGGTATAACTCTGGTGCGCTGCAATTTTTGTTTTCTCCTGCAAGGCGTACGCCTCCAATTAAGGGGCGTGTGTACAAAAGATACGTGCTCTTGCTTCACTCGTACATTTAACATCGAACAAACTCCGAGAGCAAAGCAGCTTGGACATTTTTGGGTATTGAAGGAGAGGCATTAGAGAAAAAAATTATTGAGGTTCTCGAACCGTCTCCACCAACCCGCAGCCAGAAACAAAATTTATTTGACGGCCACCGTTCATTCGGTTTAAGTAAAATATTTATTTTATTTAAAAAAATAGTTACTTAAATGAAATAAATATTTATTTAAATAAAATAATTATTTATTAAAATAAAATAATTATTTATTAAAATAAAATAATTATTTATTAAAATAAAATAAATATTTATTAAAATAAAATAAATATTTATTAAAATAAAATAAATATTTATTAAAATAAAATAAATATTTATTAAAATAAAATAAATATTTATTAAAATAAAATAAATATTTATTTAAATAAAATAAATATTTATTTAAATAAAATAAATATTTCAGTTAAACCAAATAAACGGTGACCGTGAAATAAATTATTTTGCTGGGTGCGAGTAGAAATTTTCGACCGTTACATCGTGCCCCGATAAGCTTCCTCCGCACGGTTGCGTTTAATTGACAACCCTCCCTCTCGCGTAGGCATGAAGACTCTGCGGATGAGAGGAACGATGATCCAAGGGTAGAACGGTAGTGCGCTTCAATTTTTTTTTTTTTTCTCCTACGAGGCGTAAGCTTCTCATTAAGGGACGTGCGTAGAAAAGATACGTGTTCTTGCTCCACTCGTACATTTAAGGTAGCTATGTCGGTACTCCGGAATCATAGAAATCAGCGTCTATATGACATAAAAAATTAATTATATGTGGCACTTTGTCTGCATCAATAATATTATTAAAAATAATAGAGTTTCTATGAAGATTTTCGCAGTCAGATTGAACCGATTATTTGTGAGCAGATGATTTGTTTAGAGTGGATGTAACTTCATCTTTACGACGCAGTTCTATTGAACATTAATCCGGTGACCTCACTTTTTTTTGTTGCGCATCAAGTCCTGATTGATTCGCAAGTCCGCAGTATTTTATACTTTTTTTGTATCTTTGATCTAAGTATGTTAATTCTCGATTTGAAGATCAATTTCGCCAGCTCTCCCGTAAGCGCCGTGTAAAAACACCGATTTTCAATATCCAATTATTCATTCGAATGCTCGGTAAAAGCCTTCGAGATTTTGTACAAGTAAAATCTGATAGTTAAATTACAACGCGTCAAAAGTTTATGCACATGACTTTGGATTGCCTTCGCGACATAACTACCTCATCGAACAAACTTCGAGAGAGCAAAGCAATTTGGACATTTTTGAGTATCGAAGGCGAGGCAATACGGGAAAAGGATTATTGAGGTTCCGGAACCGCCTCCACCAACCCGAGTTGAATTTTTCGAGCGTTACATCGTGCCCTCACAAGGACCTGATAAGCCGTTATCACACAGTTGAAAATAATTTCGTAAAATCGGAATACGAAATCTCGTAAAAATAATTTTGTTAAATAGGTGACAAACTCGTTTGTCACTTATTTGAATATACGAACCCGTCCTTTTATTTCTCGAGTCATTGACAACTTTAGTTTGCATATACTTTTGTTTGTAAAACTAGAAAATAAAAAAAAAAAAAAATTGTGGATGCTTGTGGCCAATAAGTTGTTGTAAAAAGTACAAACTTTTTTTTTACTGTGCAGGACCCGATGTAACGCTCGAAAATTTCTACTCGGGAAGCACGGACGCAGCGCTCCGAAATGTCAATTCGGAGTCGATTCCACCGCGAAAAAGATGACTAGGCATTGTGCCACTTCCGTCTCAGCTGGTAACAGCGAGAGCAACAGCTGCTGTATTCGCCGGCCTCTCGAAACCGCAAGAATCACTCGAAACGCGAGGGCCCCTGATGTAGCTCGTTAGTCAAACTGCCAAGTTTCCCAAGCTGCGGGCTCAACAGTTTGCTTCTTCGGTGAGACCGTGTGACTAATATTTACATAACGACAGATCGATCGAGGTGGAGAAGATTAAAGAAAGCTCATTGAGCACGAAACGACGAGAGAGCACAGCGAAATACCGAGGGATGTTGCAGCGCAAGTGGCTCCAGCGCGGGACGACAATTTCTCGACATGATGTAACGCGCGAATAGGGGGTGAAAAAAAAAAAAAAAAAAACACGATGAAAATAACACCGCACCGGGGCCGGAGATAAATTGACTCTGTAGTCGAGCGTTGTGCACACTGTCGTGCGATATTAATAAATGCCTTTTGAATAACATTTCCAACCAATAACATTTCCCTTCGGCCCCGTCGCCTCGCCATTGCCTTCCCTCGTTTCCCTCCGGTTTGTACGTGCACTCGATTCTCCGCGTAACCCCTTGAGAAAGTGCCCGCATAGCAAGCACGTCTGCATCGTATAGTATATTTTCATGTTATTTCCAGACGCTCAACACACCGTTCCCTCGTGCATAAATGAGCATCGGCACGCGATTGAGTGGAGTAGACAAGGGAATGGTCGGACGGTTTGCTCGTCGGCCGAGATTGGACGACCGTCCTGAGTAGCTGTGTTGACGATTTTTGTGGATCTATTTGGCCCCGGATCTCCTCGGTGGATGCTGTTGTTTAGTAGCTGGCCGGCGAACGATCTTGTTGTTGCTCTCGTCGAATGGAGATTACTCGATGGGATCGTAAATACTAACGAGTTATTTAAGAGAGAACCTCATGATTAATAAACACATATACACAGGGGAGACCGGGGCAAAATGGGGAAGCGGGGCAAAACGGGGAAGAGGAACGCGATACCGATACGGGGCAAAATGGGGCACCCCGAAATTATCGCTGTCATGACTGTCTCGCTGTCATGACTGTCTCGCTGTCATGACTGTCTCGCTGTCATGACTGTCTCGCTGTCATGACTGTCTCGCTGTCATGACTGTCTCGCTGTCATGACTGTCTCGCTGTCATGACTGTCTCGCTGTCATGACTGTCTCGCTGTCATGACTGTCTCGCTGTCATGACTGTCTCGCTGTCATGACTGTCTCGCTGTCATGACTGTCTCGCTGTCATGACTGTCTCGCTGTCATGACTGTCTCGCTGTCATGACTGTCTCGCTGTCATGACTGTCTCGCTGTCATGACTGTCTCGCTGTCATGACTGTCTCGCTGTCATGACTGTCTCGCTGTCATGACTGTCTCGCTGTCATGACTGTCTCGCTGTCATGACTGTCTCGCTGTCATGACTGTCTCGCTGTCATGACTGTCTCGCTGTCATGACTGTCTCGCTGTCATGACTGTCTCGCTGTCATGACTGTCTCGCTGTCATGACTGTCTCGCTGTCATGACTGTCTCGCTGTCATGACTGTCTCGCTGTCATGACTGTCTCGCTGTCATGACTGTCTCGCTGTCATGACTGTCTCGCTGTCATGACTGTCTCGCTGTCATGACTGTCTCGCTGTCATGACTGTCTCGCTGTCATGACTGTCTTGCTATGAGGACTTCTTGTATCTAGCTGACAAAAGTTGCCGCGAGTCAAATCGAAGGCCACCCCATTTTGCCCCAGATGATTTTTTTTTTCAAACATCCTTCTAAAACGGGTGCCAACACAATTTTTGTGTGACAAGCAATGGATCTATGGTATCGGTATCGTTGTAGCAGGTTTTATTTCTCAGCTTCCCCATTTTGCCCCGGTCCCCCCTATATGGGGTAGGGAAGAGCGGGGAAAAATGGGGCAGTGGGACAAAACGCAATTTTCCAATAACTTTTGGATGGTCGCGACGATGGTAAGTGGCGCAAAACGGTGTTCAAGATCTGAACGTACACTGAGAAAAAAAATCAATTGTGTCAACAAAATTCGCGCTTACGGGTAGCGAAAAAGTTTGTTAGTCGATCGAACGAAATAATTGTCGTAGTGAGTAAAGAAACATTTGGTTCGACGGCCTGTTAGTTCGATCGACAAGGTATTTCGATCAGTCAAACATTCGTTTCGCCACCCGTGAGCGCACATTTTGTTGATTCAATTGACTTGATTTTCTCTGTGTATCGTTGGGACAAAATAGGGTATCCAAAAAATTATTGCAAAATTGAGTTTTGCCCTCACCGTCCCGTTTTGCCCCACTCTCCCATTGCGTCCCGCTCTCCCCTACATACATGTGGAGTATATAAATATAGATATACCTACGTAGGGTATTCTGTATTATGCCAAAGCACCGCAGTACTCCAGCTCAAGAACATTGAGGGCTCACACCGATGCTTGTGTGTACGCATCACCTTCTCGGGCCGCTCATAATTTATATACGTCTCGATACATGTTTTATTTTTTCTTCCGTCTATTTTACGCGACAGTATACGTAGGGGAAAATTAATCGACGGGTATCGATTATGGATAAAGTTTTATGTAAACCGTGCACCCTATAAGAAAATCGAGTCCCCGTCGCGACGCCGGTCCCTACTGGGGGAATGGAAGTGTATTTATATTACCCACCGATCGGTATCTTGGTCATTATCTTCAACGCGATAAAGCCAACGATAATTCCGTGGAAATTTCAATGTAAATGAGGATGTTTAACGAAGAACCGTGCAAGAACTTAAATACCTAAAATTATGAATCCATCGATTAATGAGATGAAAGAGGAATTAAAGTTTACGAACCGTCCTGATTGTGTCTTCTTTCGGAGCGCCCTCGTCCCCGTGCAAGCGTGGCTGGTGAGCAATTAACCGTTGGGCCCGTAATCGCTAGCCGTGTGCGCCCCCGCGATTGCACACATTCCAGAAATCATGATAATCGAATCCCAAGCTCGCGGACCAGCCCGCTGGCCCTCGCATTGAATTATGTTTTACCGCTTTATATTTTTACGTCCCTCGCCAATGAGCTACCATCTATATTCATGAGAAGAATTTATCCGAATGTAGTCTCTTCATCTCAATATTCGTTGTAATAAATAACACTCACGTCGGTGCCCGAACAGCCGCTCTTTCGACCGTAAACGCGATCGGGGCTGGCGTAGGGCAACAATATCGGGAAGCGCGTCTCGCGCAAAGTAAACGCGCGTCTTTCGACGTCCGGTATCGAACTGAGGGGACCGAGCAGCATCCGCGGAAACACGAGCGGCGGTATTCGCGCTCTGCGCTGATTGCGAGAAAGCCGCGGCGCGTAGCGGGCGTCCCGGGAAAGCAACCCCCGCTTTCGTTTTCCATCCCTCGGCCACCCCTCGTTCCTGGCCTGTATCTATAATGCTGTGCACGCGCATCACCATCACCGCACAGCCACTGACGCCAGAGTCCAGACGTCGTCGAGGCCACCGTCCCCTCGAACCCTCGTTGCTCGAACTCCGTATTATCCGCAATTGCGGAAGAGTTCGAGTGCAAGATGCACTTGTCGCTGGTTCGGCATCGAAGGGCACTTTTTTCTCGTTTGTCAATTGAAGAGGGTTTTGGGTTTGACTGACCTTGGGTGTGTCTGGTAAAAGCCCTCCTTTCGATATATCCATTGATGCGCGTTAACATTGCTACGAGTTATGGCCTGATTATCGTGCCTGGTGAACAAAAAAAAAAAGGCAGTGTTGGAGACTTTTGTTCGGCCGGACCTCTGCGGTTGTTTCGAACGGCAGAGTCCGCGCTTGTTGGTAAAGGCTGAGAACGACTTTAACGACCGTGGGATCGAAAGGAGTCCTTCGTATTCACAGACGATGTTGTTTCTTGTAACTCGGCACTATGCTTCGTTCACTTGTTCATGTCGATCTGTCTGGGATATGAAGAATTGTGCATCAGCATTAAAGTTCCTTTGATATTGCTGATTAAATTGTTAATCGGAAATGATTTGTCATTTAGAATTTCTATCGTGAATTTACGACTGTTCCGTGTAGCGCGTCGAAGGGGTTTGGATGATGACGCAATGTTGAGGTAGTCTCCGGAGCACATTATTAATAAAATTTATTAATAAAACTGAACAAAAATGCGATCGTAATTTTTTTCTAACAAGAAACCATCCTAATTCTGTCGACTTAAGATTTATTTATCTAGTGTACATAGCTGGTAACTTAGCTTGCATTTTTACAGACATTATCCAGAATGCATTGTTTGTAATATAACGATTTCCTATCAACCTGTAATTGGGCTTAGCCCGCTTTTAGTTTATTTATTTTATTTACTTTAGTAGTAGTAGTGGATTTATTGACAATATTCCAGATTGAACAATTTTTGGTACATAGTGTAAGTTCTCGTGAGAATATAACTATATTGCCAATAAATTACCCATCGACCTGGGTCCTTCAGCCAGCATTTATTTAATTTATTTAATTTATTTAATTTATTTAATTTATTTAATTTATTTAATTTATTTAATTTATTTAATTTATTTAATTTATTTAATTTATTTAATTTATTTAATTTATTTAATTTATTTAATTTATTTAATTTATTTAATTTATTTAATTTATTTAATTTATTTAATTTACTTAATTTATTTAATTTATTTAATTTATTTAATTTATTTAATTTATTCAATTTATTTTATTTATTTTAAATTACAAAAAATGTTGTCATTGTATTTAGTAATCGACAGCGCGTTTCCACCGCCTGAAGAGCCGCTTTGTCGGTACAGTGTGACGCGCCGTCGAGCTAGTAGTAATCTCCTCGATTGCGCGGACGCCTCGGTTGTAGTTCGATAAATCACCGAAGCTGTTGATGCGATCGTTTCCAAAAACATCAGCCGGAACGTCGAACCTTCAGAACACATCGGCCCTCGTACGAATCATCAACAAGGCCGTTATTCAGATCACTCACGGCGTTCAGTTCGATTGTAAACTTCGTCGGGTCGGTGATCAGAAAAAATGGCGCTCCTCCTGAGAACGGCAAGATACGAGGTACGTTACAGTGGACTTGTTTTTCATTCATGTTAAAATTATTAATAAATCTGAACGGTTCTATTAACTCAGTAAAATCATTGAGATCAATGCCGGGATAATTGCATGAATGACAAATAGCTGCATTATCTACTGAGCAGTCACGCGGTTTCCCACCTGTACCATCGCAGCAATGACAGTGAAAATTTCCGTGAGGCGCGCAAAAATGAATGGTCGATTGATTGTCCACATAGTAAAAAAAAAAAAATTCCTAAAATCGCAATACAAAAAATCGTGAAAATAATTTTGTTAAATACACCGAAACAAAGGTTTGGTAATATCAAACTAAGCTGCGGTTGCGAGTGGCGAAAGAAATATTTGGTCGATTGAACAAAATGTTTGTTAAATCCAAGTAACTATTTGTTGAAGCAACTAAATATTCGGTCAAACAATTAAATATTTCTTGAAGCAATTAAATATTCGGTCAATCAACTAAATATTTCTTTCAATGGACCAAAGATTTCTTTCGCCACCCGCAACCGCAGTTAAGTTTGATATTACCAAACCTTTTTTTCGGTGTAAGTAACAAACCTGCCAATTTTAGTTTGTACAATAACAATTTTAGTTCGTACTTTTGTTTGCAAAACCAGAGCCGGACGGTGCGGTCGGAAAATTAACAAATAAAAAAATTGTGGACAATAAGTTGTAAAAAGTAAAAACTTTTTTTACTGTGTAGAATTCACTTTCAACAAAATATCGTAATCTTGCCAAGCGGAGATTATTGTTTGTGACAAACAACTTCGTTGTTGTGATGGACAAAAATTGCGAGACCTATCCGCGTCGAAGCTATATTTGTAACGCGGCATTTGCATCTGCAATCGGAATTTCTCAACTGGAGGTTCGATAGTAAAATGATTACGCAACTGTTTTAAGAATCGAGTCGATAAGCGTATGTCGAAATTGCTTAATCTTCAATCCATTACCTACGAGTGTAAACACAGCAGCGAATTATCAAGATTCTACGTCACAGATACAATACATTAATTCGGATTGTTTTCTACGATTGGACTGTTTGAAAGCAAAAAAAAATAAAATAAAAAAAATTGTTTTTAGATGAATCTCGCTAAGAGAAGCTTTAGCAGCGCCGTGCCTTCGGTTAAAATGTATATAGACGGCCAATTCGTGGGTAATGATAAAACTTTGATAACAATTATTCGGGGGAGTTATTGTACGATCCCGATGTGATTATCTGTGCATGGACCGATAAACGTTCCGATAAAAAAAAAATTTCAGAATCCAAGAGCACCGAGTTCACGGACGTTCACGATCCAGCGACCAATGAGCTGCTGTGCCGCACTCCAAAATCAACAAAAGCGGAAATGGAGAGCGCGGTGGTGAGCGCGAAGAAAGCATACGAGAAGTGGAAACACACGAGTGTTCTCACGAGACAGGGACTGATGCTCAGATACCAGGCTCTCATACGCGAGCACTCGGTAAGTCGCGCATGTGTGAATAAACATGCATGCATGTGTGAAGCATTCTTTATCAACCGGGCCACTTTTTTCGGTCGACCTCTCGGATGTTTTTTTTTTTTTTATTTGCCAGTTTGTAGTACTACTGAGAGGGGCTTCTGTAATTTTTTTTTTAGATTTTTAAAGTGCCCAGTTCAGGATTTACGTTTTTTTTTAAATATGAGTGTATCTCAGAAAATATCGGTCACTCAAAAAATTCGTAGGAACATTAACTTTTTTATTTTTCATCAACCTCCGAATGACGTGCGGCTCATAATTTTCCCGATACGGAGAAGTCCATTTTTCGTAAAAAAAAAAGTTAAAATAATTTTTTTCCACTAAAAACACACCTTCGATTCTGGTTCCAATTTTACTCGATATTTAGCATTATATGAAGATTCTAAAAAAAAAATTCCAAAGTGGTACCTGCGATTTTTACGTACTAAAAAAATAAACTAATAAAAAAATTTATTGACTAATATAAAATTTGCCAATTTGTAAACTGGCAAATAAAAAAAAAACATCTAAGATGTCGACCGAAAAAAGTGGCCCAGTTTATAAAAAACGCCTCCTCTACGTAATTACCCTCCAAGCGATTGACATGCGAGTATTGACGAGGCGCATTTCAGAAAGAAATTGCCGAAAACCTCGTCCGGGAGAATGGAAAGACAATGGCGGACGCGGAGGGCGACGTGCTCCGTGGACTCCGTGAGTAATTTGCATACAAATCGTGAATATCTTATTCAAAATATTCAAACCAACGAACGTCATTGCAGAGGTCGTCGACGCTTGCACGGCGATTCCGACCCTCCAGATGGGCGAGTCGTCGGCGAACGTGGCCACCGACATGGACATAGTATCGCACAAAGTCCCTCTTGGAATCACCGCTTCGATTTGCCCCTTCAACTTTCCGGCGATGATTCCACTATGGTCGTTTCCGGTTTCCGTTGCCTGTGGTAATGCGACGATTCTGAAACCCTCCGAGCGGGTTCCCGGCGCGTCGATGATGCTCGCGGATCTCTTTACCAAAGCGGGCGCCCCGCCCGGACTTCTCAACGTGATTCACGGGCAGCACGAGTCGGTCGATTTCATTTGCGAGCATCCGGACATCAAAGCCGTTTCTTTCGTCGGTTCGGATCAGGCCGTAAGCTTCGGTTAATCTGGTCCTCGAGGCTGTGACCGATGAGGAAATATTTTCTTTGCTGTGCTGCGGCTGTGGATCGCTCAATCTTGCGCATTTCTCTACTTCCGGTTGTTTCGTCGACTCTTTCACGTTTCGACGCTGGTCAGGGCCTTTTTCAGAATTTTGGTTATCTGTTGTGTCCTCAGTTCCCTCTTCTCACTGTTACGTCTCGTTATTCTGCTTAGTCTTTGTTATATCTATCTCTTGTTGTGAGTGTCTTAGACACATATAATTATTATATTAAACAAGAGATACATATAAAAAATACTAAACAAAATAAGGAGGAGTAACAATGAGAAGAGGGAACTTACAACATAATAAATTATTTATTTATTATGTCCTAAGTTCCCTGTTCTCATTGTTACGTCTCGTTATTCTGCTCAGTCTTTGTTATATCTATCTCTTGTTCTGAGTGTCTTCGACACATATAATTATTATATTAAACAAGAGATACATACAAAAAAGACTAAACAGAATAAGGAGGAGTAACAATGAGAAGAGGGAACTTGGGACATAATAAATTATTTATTTATTATGTCCTAAGTTACCTCTTCTCATTGTTACTCCTCGTTATTCTGCTTAGTCTTTGTTATATCTATCTCTTGTTGTGAGTGTCTTCGACACATATAATTATTGTATTAAACAAGAGACACATATAACAAAGACTAAACAGAATAAAGAGGAGCAACAATGAGAAGAGGGAACTTAGAACATAATAAATTATTTATTTATTATGTCCTAAGTTCCCTGTTCTCATTGTTACTCCTCGTTATTCTGCTTAGTCTTTGTTATATCTATCTCGTGTTGTGAGTGTCTTAGACACATATAATTATTGTATTAAACAAGAGACACATATAACAAAGACTGAACAGAATAAAAAGGAGTAACAATGAGAAGAAGGAACTTAGAACATAATAAATTATTTATTTATTATGTCCTAAGTTCCCTCTTCTCATTGTTACTCCTCGTTATTCTGCTTAGTCTTTGTTATATCTATCTCTTGTTGTGAGTGTTTTAGACACATATCATTATTATATTAAACAAGAGATACATATAACAAAGACTAAACAGAAAAAAGAGGAGTAACAACGAGAAGAGGGAACTTAGAACATAATAAATTATTTATTTATTATGTCCTAAGTTCCCTCTTCTCATTGTTACTCCTCGTTATTCTGCTTAGTCTTTGTTATATCTATCTCGTGTTGTGAGTGTCTTAGACACATATAATTATTGTATTAAACAAGAGACACATATAACAAAGACTGAACAGAATAAAAAGGAGTAACAATGAGAAGAAGGAACTTAGAACATAATAAATTATTTATTTATTATGTCCTAAGTTCCCTCTTCTCATTGTTACTCCTCGTTATTCTGCTTAGTCTTTGTTATATCTATCTCTTGTTGTGAGTGTTTTAGACACATATCATTATTATATTAAACAAGAGATACATATAACAAAGACTAAACAGAAAAAAGAGGAGTAACAACGAGAAGAGGGAACTTAGAACATAATAAATTATTTATTTATTATGTCCTAAGTTCCCTCTTCTCATTGTTACTCCACGTTATTCTGCTTAGTCTTTGTTATATCTATCTCTTGTTGTGAGTGTCTTTGACACATATAATTATTATATTAAACAAGAGATACATATAAAAAATACTAAACAAAATAAGGAGGAGTAACAATGAGAAGAGGGAACTTAGGACATAATAAATAAACAGAGCTGGGCAAATAGCCTAAGTACTCGAGATACGCATTGAAGTATCAAGTACTTGAAATACCGAGCGCATGGGTAGTTCTTGAGTACTGATGTGTTGAGAAGAGGATAGCGGGGCAGAATGGAACAGTGGGGCAAAACGGGAAAGTAAGCAAAACGCAATTTTCCAATCACTTATGGATGCGCGATTTTGCCCCATCGATACATCCGGATTTTATTCGGATAAATGGCGTTTTGCCTCACTGTTCCGTTTTGCCCCGCTCTTCCCTACTGGCAGAACTGAATTGCCGAGGTGCTGAGTACTGGGCATTGACTCAGTACTTGACACTTCAAGTACCGCACAAGTGTATTTGCCCAGTAAATAAACTAAAATTCTGAAGGGGGCGCTGACCAGGGTCGAAACCTAAAGAAGTCTCTTCAATAAAACAACCGATTGACCGTTTCACAGCCGCAGCGTAGCAAACAAAAAGCTTCGGTTCCCTGATAGACAAAGCAGCACGAAACGCAGGACATGACACAATAATTACGGCACGTGCTGCACATGCCGTAATTATTGTGTCATGTGCTGCGTTTCGTGCCGTTTGTCTATCAGGGTTAATGCTTCAGGGTTATCATTCTTGAGTCACGTTACCTAAGAACCTGTGCGAATGTTTCCTGCAGGGAAAATACATTTACAAGCAAAGCAGCGCTCACGGAAAGCGAGTCCAGTGCAACATGGGGGCGAAGAACCACTGCATCGTAATGCCCGACGCGAACAAGAACAAGAGTCTCTCGCAGATAACTGGTGCAGCATTCGGTGCGGCTGGACAGCGTTGCATGGCACTTTCCGTCGCGGTTTTCGTCGGCAAATCCAAAGAGTGGATACCCGAATTGGTGAGTGCCGCGAAGAGGCTCAAAGTCAACGCCGGTCACGTGCCCGGAACGGATCTTGGTCCCGTTATCTCACCGCAGTCGAAGAAGCGCATCTGCGAGCTCGTCGAGTCAGGAGTCAAGGATGGAGCGCGTTTGGATCTCGACGGAAGGGGCATCGTCGTTCCCGGATACGAGAATGGCAATTTCGTTGGCCCGACGATCCTATCGGATGTCAAGGTCAGCTATCGAACTCCCCATGGTCTCACGAATGTGTCCGCAATCTCCCAGATAGCATTTTGCCGACAACCCGCCAGCAAATGGGCAGCACATGTCCGCACGGGATGGCGGCAAAGTTGATGACCCCGAAGATATCTGCATGAGACAAAATTTCATCGAGTTATAACGGCTGTATTTTTGCATCGCGCAAACTTCGCTCGAGGAAGTTCACTTGGAGGATAAAATTCTATGAGTGAACAATTGTTTATTCTTCCTAAAGCCGTGCGCTGATAGAGACTTGCCAAATATGAAACTTGATGTCATGCATCTTCAGGGTCATCAAAATTGCGGCATTCAATGCCGAGAATTCTTAGAAGCATATTGTCAGCAAGTTTTCAGCAAGGCTTGCTGGTGCTTCGCGACTCACTACGAAGATTAATTTGCTTGAGTCACGTTTATTTCGCGTGAAATCTTAGAAACTCTTAGACAAAGAAACTCTTAAATAACTCATTATCACGTAACTTATGCATTACCAACCCATTATCGAACTCACTCATCGCATGAAAAAATAAGCTTTCATTAGCGTTAGCAATAACACGGATTGAGGAAACGTGTAATCAGAAGTTGGCTTTCGATGAGGAGGAATTTTGATGTCTTTCACGGCTGCTAAGAATAACAAATGAGCGCGCAGCAAACGTTGCTGAATTTTTGCTACCAATATGCTGCAATCCCGTGCTAGAAACTATAGTTGCAATATTGCTGGCAAGCAAACGACAAAGATTGATGGCAAGCAATTGTCCTTCTCTGCCTGTGCTGGACTGAAAAAAAAAATATCATTGATTCAAGTAAAATTTGCTTGCGGGCTGCCAAAGAAATAAAAAAAGTTGTTTCTATTCTGCTCTGAATTCGTACAATTTCATACCGGATTGAAACGATAACATGTCACCTTGACAGTCTTGCCGTCGCTGTTTCAATATCATATGGATTTGTAAGAATTGAAAGTAGCATAGAAACAAGCATTTTTTTCTTCGGCAGCCCGCAAGCGAATTTTTTTTTTTCGTTGTACGGTTGGCTATCTGGGCTAGAGTGGGGTTGTATTATCGTGACGATAAAATTGCTTTGCAGTCGAATATGAGGTGTTACAACGAAGAGATATTCGGACCAGTGCTCGTCTGCATGTTCGCCGATAGCCTGGACGAGGCGATAAATATAATCAATCGAAGCCAATACGGCAACGGAACGGCGATCTTCACGACGAACGGAGCCACCGCGAGGAGTTTCACGAGTCGGATCGAGGCTGGCCAAGTTGGTATAAACGTTCCGATTCCCGTTCCTCTTCCGATGTTCAGTTTCACCGGAAACAAGGGATCCTTCCTCGGTGACAATCATTTTTATGGAAAATACGTGAGTAGAGTAAAAAAATAAATAAATAAATGTACTCACAGTGTCTCTCGCAAGAAGGATGAAACTACGGACTGTGATTTTGTTTTACGTCCAGGGTATCAACTTCCATACTCAAACGAAGACGGTCACGCAGCTCTGGAGAGCCGGAGACGCAACGGACATAGATTCTTCGACCGCTATGCCAACGATGCAATAAATTTCGACAAACTTTCCCATGGGTTTCCGCGATGCGGGACGAACCTCGTGTCTCCGCACTAAATAAAATTCGTTCGATGCGAGAGGATTCTATTTTCCGGGAAACGGGAATCCACTTGCTGCACCCAAAAATATATTTTACTTGACGACCACCGTTTATTTGGTTTAAGTAAAATAATTATTTGGTTTATATAAATATTTATTTGATTTTAACAAATATTTATCTGATTTATATAAATATTTATTTGATTTGAATAAATATTTATTTGATTTGAATAAATATTTATTTGATTTGAATAAATATTTATTTGATTTGAATAAATATTTATTTGATTTGAATAAATATTTATTTGATTTATATAAATATTTATTTGATTTGAATAAATATTTATTTCATTTAAATAGATATTTATTTGATTTTAAGAAATATTTATTTCATTTAAGTATACTATTGACTTAATTCAAATAAATATCTTACTTGAACCAAATAAACGGTGGCCGTCAAATAAATAATTTTTCTGGGTGTGCAAAAGGATCCTGCATCGAATGAATGTTGTTTGGAGTGTCGGTCTGGCATTCAGGTAAATAGCGCTACTCGTAGATACTTCATCGACACGTCTTCCACGGTTCTCCGATTATCGATGATGCTTCAGCGCCAAAATCACTCAACAGTAGAGGCTAAAAATGTGTTCGCAGCGAGCTGGACCCGCTTTCATATTTTCTACAATATTTTTGTATTACAAACTTGTATAATACACATGAGCGCTGTACGCAAGCATCGCAGTTTTACCGAACGTCATTTGTCCCGATCATAGCGACGAAGTTTCCCTGCGCCCTTCGATCGCGAAACCGCAGCTGCATGCTTCAAACCCACAAAAATTGCCGGATGTTTTGGCCGCGCTTGCGTGTTCCGCAGCGCCCCCGGTGCAAGCATCTGCGCTCTTTGCACGAGATTCTCGCCCAGGCGAGATTCTGCCTGGCCCGGATCAACGCAGCATTCTCCGTTCGTTGCCGAAAAAAAAATAATATACATATCAAGCGAGGGAGACACAAGCAAAATCCGCCGGAAATCGAATCGTAAGTGTTCGTTTTTTAGTAGCTTGTCGAGTCTCACAATTATTCCGTCGTTCGGTTTTATTCATCAAAAGAGCACTGGGATGAAACAAATTTTTCTCCACGGCCGTGACATATGCCGAAAAGTGTTATTTGTTTTTGTGTATTAAAATATCGCTCTTCAATCTCGAAGCAAAATCGCAGGACGCCTTTATTTCATTGTATTTTCTAAATAAAAAAAATAAAAATAAAGAAACAAAAAAATGGAATAAAAGACTGGTGTATCGTCACTCAATTTTCATTCGTACACCCAGAAAAATTATTTAATTGACGGACGCCCCCAAACTAATATCTATTTGGATTAAATAAATATTTACTTAAATGAAATAAATGTTTACTCAAATCAGATAAATATTTATTTGCGGAGCGTCCGTCAAATAAATTATTTTTCTGAGTGTAGGCGGGCAGGCGGCGTTTTTTATTTTTAATAATATCTCGCTTATTCATTCTTGCACCCAGAAAGAAAATTTATTTAACGGCCACCGTTTATTTGGTTCAAATAAAATATTTATTTGATTTAAATAAATATTTATTTAAATTCAGTAAATAGTTATTTAAATCAAATAAATAGTAGTAGTAGTAAATGCGCCTTATTAGCCTCAGTGATACATGGTTCGGTGGTATTGCGTGTATACATGTGTGATTTTTATTTCCATTTTTTATCCTCAGGCCATTGACCGAGGTCCTTCAGCCCTCTAGTAAATATTTATTTAAATCAAATAAATATTTATTTAAATCAAATAAATATTCATTTAAATCAAATAAATATTTATCTAAACCAAATAAATATTTATTTTAATCAAATAAATATTTTACTTAAACCAAATAAACGGTTGCCGTCAAATAAATTATTTTTCCGGGTGTGTTCGATGAATTACGCGATGGATCGTTTAGCGTCACGAGGGTTGTTATTCGGTAACAGGTGACCGGGATGTACAAGACGGTGCGACAGGGGGACGCCAGTCTCCAGTACACGATCCTCCCACAAATCGATGAGTTTTACATGCACGATATGTCGTCGGTACGAGGTTCACCGCCGGTCAAGGGTCATCATTGCGAGGAGGAGGAGGAGGAGGACCATTTCTGGCTACCGTCGACGCGCGTGTTTTGCTACATGTCAATCGCTATGGTGATAATTATCACGATTACATGCTGCATTATCGCGACCTACGTGATCGACGCGCTGATTCGCAGTGCCTGCGTCGTTACGACGTCTCAGACAACGGTCAGTGTGACGAGCGAGGTTTTGATGCCAAAGGGCGGCCCACTTGCCGACGATCAAAGAGACGATGATGCAGCTTTGTCGACAACGACCTCCTCGAAAGTCTATGGCGTCTCGGGAAAGTTGACCGAGGATCGGGTACTCGCTTCGAGTAGAAGCAGCACCTTGTCGCCAACTACCCTCGAAGAGGAACCCGCCAATTTCGAGATCGCGATTACCGGTAAGATAAGCATGCGGGCTGCGCACCCGGTAAAATCATTTGTTTGACGGGCGCTCCGCAAATAAATATTTATTTGGTCTAAATAAATGTTTATTTGGTTTAAATAAGTGTTTATTCGGTTTAAATAAGTGTTTCTTTTAAATAAGTGTTTATTCGGTTTAAATAAGTGTTTGTTTGGTTTAAGTAACTATTTATTTGGTTCAAAGAAATATTTATTTAGTAGTAGTAAAAAGGTATTTATTGACAATAACAGTTGGTCCATGCAATCTCCGATACATCTCTCTATGTTGTTGTTAAGTCGCTTTTAATGACATTGCGAATGGGCCTTCGACCAGAGTCCTTCAGCCCATATTTATTTAATTTTTAATAAATCTTTACTTAATTTTTAATAAATATTTATTTAAACCAAATAAATGTTTATTTGCGGGGCCCGTCGAATGAATTATTTATCTATAAGATAACGACGCGGGCAGCACACCCAGAAAAATAATTTATTCGATGGGCGCCTCGCAAATAAATATTTATTTGGTTAAAATAAGTATTTATTTGGTTCAATGAAATATTAATATTATTTTTAACAAATATTTATACAAACCAAATAAATGTTTATTTGCGGTGCCCGGAAAATAAATTATCTTTCTGGGTGCACTTATAGCAAGCGGTTGGCACGAAGTTCGTGAACGACGTTTCATGCAAACGATAAGAGTTCCTCAGGCTCTATTTTCGTCCCCTGTTTGAAGATCGTCGATTATAAATGTCCGGTAAAATTTCAATAATGTTCACTAATATCGCGGCTATAATTGCCGGGACCTTTTTCGAATGCATTTAAACCTAGGAGTGTACAAAAAAAAAAAAAAAAAAACGGAGTTGATGCACTTTGCAGAAACGATTCCACCGTCTTCCGAAGGAGAGCATTCAACGCCGCATTCCTCGAGCACCGAAAGGACATCCACGTCCCCGTCGCTGGACGTCGCCGCCGAGTCATCAGATAGTCGGGCAAGCATAATAGAAGCACCGACTAACAATATTGTGAACATACTAAGGAAACTGAAAATGATGAAAATGCCAAGGGTAACCCTGAAACTGAGGATAAACGACACTATTCCACAGATGTATATGAAGGCCGGTATAGCTTCGTACAAGAAGGGTAAGATAACAACGAGCGTGCTGGCCCAGGGTCTCAGTCTGGAAGGACTCATATTCAAGACACCCGAGGGCACTATAAAACCGTGGAGGGCGATATGGCCTTTCGGCGAAGACTCCGATATGTTACGACGGAAGGTGAGCTCGTATGAATTTTGGCTATCCTTATGCGTAGGGAAACTCGAACGAAAGTTGCCCTCGGTAGAGACATTAATTGGGGGTAGCGGAGAGCCGAGAAATCACGTACATGATGTGCTTCATTTCCGGTCGAAAAATGAGATTTTCAAACCAGAGTTGATGTATTTTCGATCGAAAAATGATATCTTTGAATAATCGCGGTCTGGGGGAATTCCCGTAGGGGGACTTCGAATAATCGGGGGGTTGGGGGGGGGGGGGGGGGATGTCCTCTGGGACCACTTAAGATAGTCCTTGCGAGTGGTGTTCACCTTGCATAAGTTTCGAAAAAATTAGAGGGAATTGCAAACACTTCTGGATGGTATAAAGATCTGATAAAAAATGAAGCGTATTAAAGATGCCGAAAACATTAATTTTGCATAATAATAATTCCCAAATGTTATTAACAAATTGATGAGAAATAAAATTGTTCGACAAATCTCCCAGAAACATACATTTTTTTTAATGGAAATTATTCGTTCATGTTTCTGAATACGTATGAATTTTTTTCTGATTTTTACATTCACTTTGAATTTTGTGACTTTCTACACGTTTTTCCCATATAAAAAAAATTCAAAGTGAATTTAAAAATCTGAACAAATTTATACGTATTCAGAAAAGTGAACGAAGCACTCTCATTAAAAAAAAGTTAGGTTTCCGAGAGATTTGTTGAACAATTCAATTTTTCTTAAATTTTTTAATAACATTTTGGAATTATTGTTATGCAAAATTAATCTTTTCAGCATCTTTAATACGGTTGATTTTTTTCAGATTTTTTTACCATCCAGAAGTGTTTGCAATTCCCTCTGATTTCTGTAAAACTTATGCGAAATGAACACTATTCGAGTTTAAGATCATCACGGCCTGGGGAATCTCCAGGGAATTACCTGGATTCTTGAAAGCTGGGACAAACAAGCGAATGACTTTCCAAAATGTATACAAGATATATAGAGGGGTCTGTAAATGGGTGCCGATGTTATTAACAGAAACACGTACGATTGCTTCTGTTATCAGCGTTATCGGGTATTTTGGCGAGACCTCATTGGCGTATCTATCATCCTCCTGATGATAGGATCCTTCGTGATGATCTGTCGACTGCGGGGGATAATGATAGGTCGACTGCAGGATATCGAGGAACCCGAAGTGGAGCATCAGGACGAGACTCAATCAATTTTATTGGACACTCAAATTCGAGAAATCGACGATAAGGAATGTAATAATATAATATAATAATTTAATTGTAATAATATTATGAAAATATTATTATAATATTATGATATTATGATATTATGATGATATTATGATAATATTATGATATTATGATAATATTATGATATTATGATAGTATTATAATTTTGCGTCATCACGCAATTATTTACATGTCCGTTCATTCAATTTTTTCCTTGAATACTATGAATACGACTCCCATACGCAGAAAAAAAATTATTTGACGGCCACCTGTCAAATAATCTTTATTTGGTTTATTTGTTTTAAGTGAAATATTCATTTGATAAAAATAAATGTTCATTTAAATTAAGTAAATACTTATTTAAATCAAATAAATAGTTATTTAAATCAAATAAATAGTTGCTTAAATCAAATAAATAGTTATTTAAATCAAATAAATATTTATTTAAACCAAATAGATATTTATTTGCGGGGCGTGCGTCAAATAAATTATTTTTCCGAGTGCACCGTTTGCAAGACTCTTACCGTTTACACGTGGACGTATACGTTGTCAAAGCATACAGTCGAAAGCTCGGTCGATGTTATATTATGCGAGCATCGTGATTGATTCGTAGACGACATTAACGCTAAGAAATTGCAAAACAATGAGTCGAAAAAATATTGCAACTGATTAAGCAAGCCGGGACTATGGAAATTTCTTTTTGCCTTTGGACATTGGCTACAAAGTTGGGCACTAAGACCGAGTCGTTATCCTTTACCTTCCCCAGACTTATCGGTCGTGGATCGTTCGAATAAAAGTTGAAAACATGTGTGACGTAAAGACCGTCGAAAGGAGGCGCGACATAAAGTCGTCGAATCTCTCCGGCTTCCGTAATCGACGATACAGCCAAACAGTATGTTTTCTTAACGTCTCTTGCGTCACCATGAAAGAGCAACTGATATGCTCGCGGAACCGGCAAGGGCGTCGTTAGGCTCACCGGAACTTACGCAGTAAAAAAGATTTGTACCTTTTTTGTCCACAAGCTTTCAAAATTATTTTGTTGTTAATTTCACAAAACATATTTGTAAAATTGCCAGACAACATGGCAAAATGGCAAAATGGTTGTAAAATGGACAAGTTTTTTTTGTAAAATTAACACGAAAAGAATTGTTGATGTTTGTGGGCAAGAAACGTTGGTACCTATTTTACTGTGTACACACACCCGGAAAAATAATTTATTTGACGACCACCGTTCATTTGGTTTAAGTAAAATATTTATTTGATTTAATTAAATATTTATTTTATTTAAGTAACCGTTTACTTAATTAAAATAAATATTTATTTAAATAAAATAAATATTTCACTTAAACCAAACAAACGGTGGCCGTCAAATAAATATTTTTTCTGGGTGTAATCGTCGAGGAATGCTCGAGTGACGAAGAAAACACACACTTACGAATACACATCATAATATTAGCCTGTAAATTCAGTTTAAGGTAAATCAAATTAGATTATTTATTTGAGATCTAACGTTTATTTGCATAAACCTCTAGTCTCGTGGAAACAGATTGTCGGCTCTCGATGAATAGCATTATGAACGATTCGTAAATTAAATACCTCAAAACGACAAAAAAATGTTACCGCATTACCAATTAAAGTGTACAAATTCGAGTTCTAATGATATCATTATCCAGGCGAAGCGAAAGTGCTTCGGCGCAGTAGAAAAAAAAAAGATATACATTTTTCACGAATCAGAAACTGTCGATGCAGTTAGAAAAAAAAAAAAATAAAAAAAATAAATATCCGTACAAAATAGAAATGTTCGATGCATTTTTTTGGAAAGAAACACTGACATGTAGACACAAACTATCGAAACGGCACAGAAACTGAAATAGTAACTTATCGGAGTAGAATGTAAAAGAGAGACGGTTATCGTTTCTATTTTTAATATTATATTTTCTTATCTTTGTTAATTTTTATCAACTCCACGACGTACATATATACGTATGAATTTTAACCGAGTTTTACAGTACTCTATATGCATTGTGTGTAACAATTCGAGAGATGAGTGGTGCAATCCGAGGCTTGCTCAATTCCCAGCTCTTATCGCGTTAGATAGCCTAGGTAGAAAAAAAAAAAATTCGGTGTATATAATAATTACTATGTCAGAGGATGAGTTAATAACAATGGCGACGGTTGCTGCTCTAGTAATTATGCACGAAGATAAGCCGGACGAAAAATTATTTGTAATCATTCGTTGCCAAGATATACGATTAGGAAAACCAAAGATTATCAAAGATTAATAATATTTAATAGTATATATATATTTTGTTATAGTGCGGCATATCTGAAAGGTCGTTATTGACAGGGTATTTGACTGTATATAGAGATATTCATTATCGGTATGTTGATTATAATGCTCTTTGCGTTACGGAGGATCGAAGGCACTGAATCCGGATGACAGTTGTTATTGACTCAACTTATTACACAATCGGCATGTTCCCCGCTCTAACCAACCCAAAAAAACTTGTGATAACCATCACCCATTATTGTACTACGCGTTTCGGTACGTTCGACGATACTCGATAATACCAACGCGGAAGCGGCTCACGCCTATTTAGATCACTTAACTGTGTGTATAAAATTAATAAAATGTAAAATGAAATCTATGAAATTTTCAATGCGCTTTTGTGTCGTGATGACATTCGACACGGGTTTTGTTTGTTTTAATCTCCCGACAAGATTAGCGTTTGACGAGCAAACGAGGAAAGCAGCGAACGACTTTGACGGAACGAAGCCGATTGCAACGTGCACGTGAATAATCATCGGACCACTGGCGAAGAGCGCGTCGCGCGCTTTGACCGGACACTCGTTACTGCATGAAAATGCGGGGAAAAACCGAGTTCAGCTCGAGCGGGACACGAATTGCGACGGAAATAATTGGCCTCATGCGAATGTCGCGTGCACTTGCGATCAAAACGCAGTTCCAACGTGACTGCGACTTTTGCAGGATATTTTCCGGGAAATCCGATTTTCATATAGCTTCGTTAGATGACTGTTACGCTATAACTGTCCGATGTCTCTTCAAGTGTTTTTTTTTTTTTTTTACGTACTTTCGAGAGCCGTAATACATTTCAGGATCTTCAATTATTCTTTGGCTTTGAGAAAAAGCATTGAGCTTAAGGGCTGAGGCCACATTAAAATTTCGAAAACAACATATTTTTTTTATTTTTTTTTCTTATAGTTTATAGTGTCAAGAATATTCAGTTAAATTTTTATGTGACAATTCAACGAATTACGAAAGTTAGAGACCGTTATGTGGAGAGGGGCGGAGTGCTCGAGCAGCGGCTCGGCCGAAATTTGAACGCGTTTTTCTCGAAACATGATTTTCAAAATCGGTGACACTGATATCTTAAAAACGGCTTGATGGATTCTTATGCAAATTTTTACCGATTTACTTCTACAGATTCTTTAGTCCTTGACGTTGTCATATCTGAAAAAAAATGATTCAAAGTGTAAAAAAATGGGTAAAAAACTTTTTTTTTTCAAATGGCTGCCATTTTGCCAATTTTGATTTTTTTTTTTTTCCGTGAAACAATTTAAAATAATTAGTTTCACGTAAATCGACAAGTCGTAATCAGGTTCACCGCAAACGAACTTTAGAAACAAAAAAATAGAAAAAAACATAAATAATAACAATAAAAATGAATGAAACCATTTTCAAATGTTCTTTAATATATTCTGCTTCCAGCCTAAAAAAATTGAATCGTTAAAGCGTACAATTACCGAGAAAAAAAATTACGAAGTATGTGTGCGTTTTTACCCATTTACTGTGGCGTAAGTCCTTAAGTGAATTATTGTCTTCCTAAATTTACTTTTCAATGGTAGTGGAATTTTTGGGTTACACTGATAAAAAAAATACGGTTGAATCGACTGAAGATTCGGGCAGGGACGTTGAAATACATATTTCGGTGGTAAAGCTAGAAAATTGGTTAGTTAAAAAATGTCCGCTAGGGGAGAGCTGCTCAAAATGGGACAGTGGGGCAAAACGGCACCGTGAGAGCAAAACTAAATTTTGCAATGATTTTTGTACACCCCATTTTGTCCCAACGATACATTCGGATTTTCAACGACATTTCACCATCCAAAAGTTTTTGGAAAATTGGATTTTGTCTCAATATCCCGTTTTGCCCCACTGTGCCATTTTGCCCCGCTCTTCCCTAATTATCTGACTTAGAAATCGCTCTCGTGAAAATTGTATATAATTTTATGCCGGAGGGTCTAAAACGAGATTAAAAAAATACTTTGCTGTATAATTCGATATGTACGGTCTCTACGATCGATTGCTCGGGTCTCCGCAAGATGGAGCTGGTTGTTCGACGGATAAGAGCTTAACGCACACAGTTTCGGAGTCAGTGCTCGCTATTTCTGTAGAGGTCGAACGCATGTGCCAGGGCATTTGCTAAACAAGATTTTAGTACGGTTTCGACTCTAGCCGGGACGGGCTACGGTACAACGTCGTCTCCGGCGAAAAGACGCTGTAAGTATCGCATCGGTGAATTAAATAATTTACGAATTGTGTACGACAAAGCGTTAAAGGCTCGCGACAACGTTGTTGCGTGGTTATTGTAATCGTGCGAGTGAATGATCGCTGAAAAACAGAATTTTCACGTGCGTGCAATTATAGAGGCTCCGAGTAGTCTTAAAGCTCCTTAAAACTTTCGTACACACATTTTGTTTGAGCAGTGTTAAAACTCATTTAAATTGCGTGCATACATTTTTTTTAATTTTTATTTGAAAAAATATATATTTTCCTTCGATTACGAAACACGTATTCCTTCGCACCGATCCAGTTGACCGCACATCACACCCACACCCAGACAAATAATTTATTTGACGGCCACCGTTTATTTGGTTTAAGTAAAATATTTATTTCATACTCAATATATTCAAAAATAAAATCGATTTATATATTTTTAGGTGAAGAGCATTATATAGAAGCAGATGTAAAAAGTAAAAACTTATTTTCCGTAAATAAATAATAATAATAATAATAACAATAATAAATATGCATTTAATAAAAATAAATTTGTATTTAAATCAAATAAATATATTACTTAAACGGTGACCGTCGAATAATTTGTTTTTCTGGGTGCATGCATTTTATTTGACGTGCTTATAGCTCTGTATTGTACTTGATAAGCATCTCGCTGCCAACTATTAAAAATCTATGACTCAATGACTCGATGAAACGCAATAAAAATTTGCAAGTCGCAATAAAGGCATTGCGATATAATTCGCGAAAGCGAGGCAGTCGGTGGCCAATTTTCCCGACAATTTTTTCCGCGAACTTCGGACGAAACAACAGATAGGGGCAGACACGCGGTTTGCATTGGGATGTGCCGAAATTCGCTCCATTCGCATAGCGTATCACAAGGTAAATATATACGCGTTCGCGTAGACGACGCCCTGGCACACATTTCTCTGTATTCGTCGTTCCATCGACAAAAGTCAAGTCGTAGCTCCGACGAATCGATTGTAAATCTCTCGCTCGACGATAGTTCGCGATGCGATTCGATGACCGAGGGCGAGAAGTGCACTCTCACCGTTCGAGAGATCAGCCACGACTAATTGAAGCGACGATTCGCTCTGTCAATTGTCGAGGACGGCATCTGGCACCGTCCGCTTTGAAAATTTAATTCTCCGCTCGACGTTCGAATCTGTTGTTTACCGGGGAAAAAAAAAAAAAAAAAACATTCTTCCACGAGAGTCGCTCGGGCATTCGCTGTTTTCTCGGCAAACGGGCCATTCGCAGACTTTGCCCTCCCGCTTATCGATTCGCCAAGTAAGCCCAACGCGTAAACCTGTCTATCCCACATCCTTGACCGATTTAAGAGGGCGCGATTCAGCTGTTTCGAGCTCCAAAAACGCTCCGCAGATATGCATGGAACATGACCGCTATCCTCTCGACACTAAAGCTATTGTGCACACCAAATTTGTATCGTGTTTTGCGAGTCCACTAGCGATACACTCCGAATTCAATTTATATATCAAAGTCGTTGCTACTCGCTAACCGAGCGAGTAGCAACGAGTAACGAAAAAAATTCTCTCGACCCTAAAGCTATTGTGCACACCGAATTTGTATCGTGTTTTGCGAGCCTTTTTCCGATAGATTTTGAATTAAATTTGTACATCAAAGTTGTTGGTACTCGCTAACCGAGCGAGCGGAGTAACGAAAAAAATTCTCTCGACCCTAAAGCTATCGTGCACACCAAATTTGTATTGTGTTTTGCGAGTCCACTACCGATACACTCCGAATTCAATTTATATATCAGAGTGGTTGCTACTCGCTAACCGAGCGAGCGGAGTAACGAAAAAAATTTTCTCGACCCTAAAGCTATCGTGCACACCAAATTTGTATTGTGTTTTGCGAGTCCACTACCGATACACTCCGAATTCAATTTATATATCAGAGTGGTTGCTACTCGCTAACCGAGCGAGCGGAGTAACGAAAAAAATTCTCTCGACCCTAAAGCTATTGTGCACACCGAATTTGTATCGTGTTTCGCGAGTCCACTACCGATACACTCCGTATTCAATTTATATATCAAAGTCGTTGCTACTCGTTAATCGAGCGAGCGGAGTAACGAAAAAAAATTCTCTCGACACTAAAGCTATTGTGCACACCGAATTTGTATCGTGTTTCGCGAGTCCATTACCGATACACTCCGAATTCAATTTATATATCAAAGTCGTTGCTACTCGCTAACCGAGCGAGCGGAGTAACGAAACAAATTCTCTCGACCCTAAAGCTATTGTGCACACCGAATTTGTATCGTGTTTCGCGAGCCTTTTTCCGATAGATTTTGAATTAAATTTATACATCAAAATTGTTGGTACTCGCTAACCGAGCCGGCTGAGTAACGAAAAAAGGGAGCGGAAAGGAGACCGAACGAGAGAAATTTAATTCGACGCAGACGCCAAAAGCGGCGTTCACAACGCCCGGATCGATGTGCCTCTTTACTCGAGAGTGTAACAACGTTCGCCGGCACTCGTATCGTCCCGGAGGTTCAATGTACCCGATATAGTGAGATTTGTCACCAAAAGTCAATAATGTTTCTGCACACTCGACTGTGACCGAACAATTACAATTGCGTATTGCGCAACGACTTTCCGACGACACAGCGCGAAGCCAGATACGATTTAATTAGGCGTGGACAAAGTGCGTGAGGAATACGACTAAAGATAGCTGTCGTGGAGAGCCCATGGGACACTTATCTATGGCTTCGAGGGGTTGACTAATTTTTAATGAGTATTTTTCGAAACTGACGTTTCTCGATGGAATTTCCCATCGATCGGTACTCTCGAATACTTATTCGGATACCTACGTACAGAGACCCGTTTAGCAAATACCCGTATTTACAGCCACAGTTACGTTAATCGGACTTTACGAAGTTGCCATATAGGCGCCGATGCAGGCGTAATAAGAACGTCAGGTTCAAAGGTCGGGAGGAGGAAGGGTCGCACCTTGGACCCGATCGGTCGTTCGAACTCCCGAAACGGTAATTATACACTAAACGTCCAATCGAAATTTCCTGTTTACACGAGCCGGTTTTATTTTTTCATCATCATCAATATTGCCATAAGACAAACGGGACTGATAAATATCAGCTGAGATGAGAAGGTTTAATTAATGTTGAGTAATTATAAAAATAATCGAATCCACGGATAACATGAGGGCTTGAATGGAGTCGATTTAATTGAATTTATTTCGTTGTCTTAATGTCAGTCCGTTATGATAATGTCCGAAATTCCCCACTTACACTACAGTGTTTTATTCATTTTTTTTATCATCAATAGAGTCCTTAGACAAGTAGGACCAATAAATATTAGCTGATACGAGAAGGTTTGATTGATGCTGAGTAATTATAAAAATAATCAAATCCTCAGACGGTACGAGGGCTTGTATGGAGTGATATCGAAGATTACCGACGGGCGATTAAATTTAATTTCTTTCGTTATGGTCATTTGCGTCCGTTTTTGATAAAGTCAAAAATTTCCCGGTTATACGATGGTGTTTTATTTATTTTTTTATCATCAATAGAGCCATAAGACAAACAGGGCCAATAAATATCAGCCGAAACGAGAAGGTTCGCTTAATGCTGAGTAATTATTAAAATAACTCGACAGTCAATTTAATTTAATTTCTTTCGTTATGTTAATGTCAGTCAATTTCTGATGATGTCAGAAATTTCCCGTTTACACGATAGTGTTATATTCTTCTTCATCATCAAAAGCCATAAGACAAACAGGGAAAATAAATATCAGCTGAAACGAGAAGTTTCGATTAACGCTGAGTAATTATAAAAATAACTCGACAGTCAATTTATTTTAATTTCTTTCGTTATGTTAATGTCAGTCAATTTTTGATGATGCCAGAAATTTCCCGTTTACACGATATTGTTTTATTTTTTTATCATCAATAGAGCCATAAGACAAACGGGGCGAATAAATATCAGCCGAAACGAGAAGGTTCGATTAATGCTGAGTAATTATAAAAATAACTCGACGGCCAATTTAATTTAATTACTTTCGTTATGTCAATGTCAGTCCGTTTTTGATAATGTCAGAAACTTCCCGTCTACACGATGGTGTTTTATTTATTTTTTATCATGAACAGAGCCATAAGACAAATAGGGCCAATAAATATCAGCCGATACGAGAAGGTTCGATTGATGCCGGGTAATTATAAAAATAACCCGACAGTCAATTTAATTTAATTACTTTCGTTATGTTAATGTCAGTAACGCGTAACGCACCAGCGCTCGCTCGTCGTTCGCCGGCCGGTGTCTGCTCCTGGAGAACGTTCTGCGCGCTCCCGATCGAAAGGGGTCGAGAGGTCGCTCCGATAAATCGGATCAAAAATTGCTTTTACGTAATCGGTTCGAGCCGCATCGAATCTTCCTAGCTCGTTCGTTGATTATTTTATTGCAATAACGTCACGTGTGGCTCGATACGCGCGGACGTTGCCGAGAGAACTTTCCGTATACGCCGAGTCGGAGTGATTAGAGATCTTGCGCAAGATTCGAAAGTGAAACCACACAAATTGGTATGAACGGACGGGCCGAGGCGAGTCTCGCGAGGTTCGCGGGGAGTCACGTGGCGAGTGTCATAAACAACGCACACGGTCATCACGCAGTGGGAATGACGCTCCTCTAAAAGTGCATCGCACCGGGCGTTAAATATCCTCGCTCAGTGCCCTTGAAAATTCAAATTTTTCCACGAGAAAAACATATTTTTTTTGCCGCAGCTCGCAGAGAGGCGAAGTATATGCAATCATTTTTTTTTATTGCCTGTTTATCTGCAAGGTATACGACCGCAAATAAAAAAAAACAGTCTCGGAACCGCTGAGAGAATTCCCGTCTGAGCACCTATTCGTTGATCCAGCTCGAATCTCTTGAAGATTGCCCCGCACCGCAATTGCAATTTTTAATCGAATACTGGATCGTGATTGCCAGGCTCGTCCGTGCCGATGATGAATTGTCGCACAGCCGCGACTCTCTCATGGTGCTACGGGAAATCGACTCTTGAGATTATAATCCCGATCACACACTGATAAAGATGTACAGTCGAATCAACTAAGATTCGGGCAGGGACGTTAAAATAAGTACTCAGTTGGTCGAACAAAATATTGTAATTACTCAAAAATATTTTGGTGAAATCACCCAACAAATTGTTGAACTGACCAATATTTTAGCTGCACCAACAAAATATTTAGTCGAACGTCCCTGCTCGAATGTTAGTTGATTGAACCGTATTTTTTTTATCGTTGTATAATTAAGACTCCGCACACATGTACAGAAATTCGCCATGTATAAAACAGTACCGACGTTGGTCCGTGTTATTTTGTCATTTTTGCTTCCTCGTAGAGGAAGCTTTGTTAGGGTGAAAAAAAATGTTGAAAATTAAAACGTTCATATCGTTTCTCATAAAAGTTGAAAATTGAAATTATTATATCTTTTTCTCATAAAAGTTGGAAATTGAAATTTTCGTATCGCTTTCTCATAATGTTCTTTTATTCGCGAAGCTTCCTCCATAAGGAAGCCAAAAATACGGACGATGCTTTCTTATAGAAGAAGCTTCGCGAATAAAGGAACATTATGCGAAAGCGATATGAATATTTCGATTTTCAACTTTTATGAGAACACGATATGAAAATTTCAATTTTCAACTTTTATGAGAAAACAATATAATAATTTCAAATTTGAACTTTGATGAGAAAACGATGTAAAAATGTCAATTTTCAACTTTCATGAAAAAGCGATATAAACATTTCAATTTTCAAACTTTTTTATTTTATTGTACTCTTATCTGGTGTTACGATCCTGCAGGCACTACACTTTCCGCCTTAGCTGACCCACGTCGGCGATCTACAGTCCCGATATCGTCGATCGATGCGGATCCTGTCTCGTTCATTCATCATTTCGGTGTTATCGCAATTGGGTCGAGCAACAAACAAAAAAAATATTCTTTTTCGTGCCGGTCACGGCTCGCTTATGCGTTCGTTACCGCGATGCAGCCGCAACAGATTTGAAGGAAAAATTCTGCGTTAACGGGAGCGAGCTTGCGAACGAGCTCGTCGAGCCCGAGATCCACGGCCTTGCAACATTCAACTAATTCCACTTCTCGAACGAGCTGCTTGCCAATTCGCAAAAGACGCACATTCATGACACTGTTTTGCCTACGGGCTTGTCGGCCCAGAAAGACCTATCTTCCATTATCGCTCGTGTTACGTAACAAAGTTGTTGCTTATTTGCGTACTATATTTATTACATTTGCTTCATTCTCGACATTTGTTATTGAAACGCAGACAAAATTTAGTAATTCTTCGAGTACCGAAGGTCGTCGCTGAGTCGTAACGCGTTATCGCGTTGGATTAACGAATGTTACCGCCGTATGCTTACACTATACGCGGGGAAAGGAATTTTACATACGTAGAATCGCTACGTCTCTCGATAAGCTGCTCCGTCGAACGATCACGAGTCTCGTCCAATCATATTTATAGTTGCGCGTAATCCAATTTGCTTTTCTCACACTCGCATTCGCTTGGCTGCGAAAGGAAAAACGTATAAGAACAGGTGCCAGATGAGCCATCAAAGTACAACGCTCTTCCGTTTATTATAACTCTCTCTCTCTCTCTCTCTCCCTCTGCGAAACTGTAGTCATTGCGTAATGAATTCGCCTACGAGCATTCAACCCACTGAAACGTAAGTCCGCGTGTTACGATATACGCTATATTATTAATATTATTGTTTTTATTATCATCATCATCATCATAGTATTATTATTGTTGTCATTTTTGTTGTTATGATTATGATGATTATTATTATTATTATGATGATTATTATGATTATTATGATGATTATGATGATTATTATGATGATTATGATGATTATTATGATGATTATGATGATTATTATGATTATTATGATTACTAGCGATCGGGCGTTCGGCGCCCGACACTAGATTCGCTTATTTAAGTTATTTATTGGTGCCAATAGATTATGACAATTGCTGCAGTGAAGCAATCCAATGAAATTGCATTCGCTCCGTTATTTAAATATTTTCAAATATCATAACGTGACAGCTCGGTTAGAAAACGGCTTCGTCTCAATAGAATAATAATGATAATAATTAATGATAATGAAAAAAAATCGCCATTTTGAAAGTGGTAAAATAAGAAGGGGGCCTTACCATTTTTTTGACGAAAGTGGATTTTTTGAAATTTTTTTTTTTTTTAGAATATCTATACAATATCTCGGTTATATTGTATATCCAAAATAAAGTGTCAAATGCCAATCAGCATATTCTAACCGTTCCTGGCATGTCAATGATAAGCCGATTATTTGCCAGGACCGAGAAATGTCGAGGTGACATTATGACGGCTGACAGATTGTAAAACAATAGACTCTCAAAATCGGAAATCGAGCGTTCATTAGGACCCACTGGAATCCAAAATCGAGCGGCAATTGGGAACCCACGGATGTCCTTCGAACTTTATTATATATAATTATGATTATTGTGATTATTATGATTATTATGATTATTATGATTATTATGATTATTATGATTATTATGATTATTATGATTATTATGATTATTATGATTATTATGATTATAGTGATTATTATGATTATTGTGATTATTATGATTATTATTATTATTGTTATGTTAGAGTTCGAAATGCAAAAATATTGAAGCGCGAGCGTGCGCGACAATTAATAAGCGCGAAAAAAAATGTTTACCATACAAGGAAAAGTGGAATGTGCGAAAAGCGTTATTCTTGTAACATCGTGAACTGCGCTCTGTCGGAAGAACGGCAAGCCAAAGCTTTTTTTTGCATAAGAGGACATCCTCGCGACGAATACGATTAAATTGCTAATACTGACGTCTCAGTCGTTCATCGCTCTTCTAAACACAAGTGCGCACTATACATATTGCATAATGAAGCTACCTCGCGGACGTGTTCCGATGTAGCTATTCATGAAGCATTTCTGAATCGAGAATTATGTTACCTCTGTGAGATTTGATATCGGCAATGTATCAACGCTTTGACTGAGAAAAAAAAATTGGTTGGATTAACCAAAGCTGTTATTTGTTTGGTACAAATAAAGTATTGTTTTGTCAAACGATTGTTTACTCCAATTTATTCAAAATTTGTCGATCGAAACAAACATTTTTGTTGTACCAACCAAATACGCCTTTGAACGTAGGGGAGAGCGGGGCAAAATGGCACAGCGGGGCAAAACGGGATAATGAGACAAAACGCAAAACGGGTTTGAAAATCCGAATGTATCGTTGGGACAAAATGGGGCATCCAAAAATTATTGGAAAATTGAATTTTGCCCTCACTGTCCCGTTTTGTCCCGCTGTGCCATTTTGCCCCGGTCTCCCCTACCTCACCGCGCATTTGCTTAATCGAACCATTTCTTTTTCTTAGTGTTTGAGGAGAACCTCCGAAAATCAACACGACTGAAAAATCCTCGCTAATTGACGATGATGAAAATTTATGCAAACCAAACTCGTGACTCTCACGATGATTATTGTTCGCAGAAAGCCGCGACGACGATAGACAGTGGGGAATACTGACGGAGCGTGAAGCATTCTACACGCAGAACAGGATACTTAAATAACGAGTTCAAGGCGAGGAAGTCGAGGAGCTGAGAAAAAAAAAATCGCATTCGAGCCGGGAGTGGACGAACTCCGAAACTTTCTGAAAATCATCAAAGCAGAATATCGACGCGTTTTGTACATTGAAGCATGAGGAAACACCTTAACGAAACTTGATCAATAAACAAACCAAAAAATTGCCGCAGCAAAAAACTGCTGTCGAAACTATCTGCGAAGGGTTTTAATATTCACCCGATTGCATCAGGTCGAGGCTAAAAATGTACGCCGCACACAGAGCCGGTAAGGCACTGGCCAGACAGAGGATCACTCTTCAGCTACTGAACGTCAACGGAAAGAATTTCGGAACTGATGTGCAGTACAAGCCGATCAGGAGCGTCCTGGTCGCGAACAGAGGTAAGTTTTTTTTAATCAGTCGATAACTCATATCAATCGGTAGAGTAAATGACAACAACTTCTCTCGATGAGCCTTGACCTCTCGGATGAATGAGCAGTCGTTGTCCCGCCTGAAACGCTGAACACCGGCCAAAGGCCATTAATAGAACGTGAATTGGAATAATCTATCTAGAGTGCGCGAGATTTGGTACCCAACCGATCGATCCTTGATCTCCGATGCTGTTCTTACACCCAAAAAAATTATTTATTTGACGGCCACCGTTTATTTCGTTCAAGTAAAATATTTATTTGATTTAAATAAATATTTATTTGAATTAAGTAAATAGTTACTTTAATGAAATAAATATTTATTTAAATCAAATGAATATTTTACTTGAACCAAATAAATGGTGGCCGTTAAATAAATTATTTTTTTGGGTGTAATGATGCATCGCACGTAGATTCGCAACCAAAAGTTTGATGCGATCAAAATTTCAGTACATAGCGACATGCCAAAAATCCGAAAAAAATCCGCCACATTATATATGTCAAGACCTTTGATTTTGCATAATAATAATGCCAAAAAGTTATTAACAAAAGACTCAAAAAATGCATTGTTTCAAAAAAAAAAAAAAATCAGACAACTTTTTATATTCTCGTTTTAAATGAATTCCTTGATTTTTTAGAATTCGTATGAACTTTTTCAGAACTTTCTATCATTCAAGAATCTTTTTCTCGAATTTCGGATATGTTTCAGTATCGCGATTCTACAGTACACACAAAAAGTTTCGAGGCCACTGCGCCAACCGTTCCTTAGTTACGACTTTTAAAAAATTTCAAAAACTTCAAACTCAAAAATGATTTAAAAATTCTGAAAAAATGTATGTGGCTTCTAGAAAATCAATGAATTCATTTGAAAAGAGAAAAAAAACGATTTACTGTTTATTTGTTGAACAATTTTGTTTAGCTATTTGTTAATAACTTTTTGACGTTATTATTATGGAAAATGAATGTTGTTGGCACCTTTAACGCAGTTAATTTTTTTCAGATTTTTGTGCCACTAGGAAGTGTTCGAATTCCCACTGAATCTCACTTTTGACTTAATCACCGAACAATTAACACCAAATCGTACGAATTTCAGGTGAAATCGCCATCAGAGTCTTTCGAGCATGCACGGAACTGGGAATACGCTCGGTAGCGATATACTCGGAGCAGGACAAGATGCAGATGCACCGACAGAAAGCAGACGAAGGTTACATCGTTGGCCGAGGTTTGCCTCCCGTAGCCGCGTACCTGAACATCCCGGAGATAATCAAAGTCGCCAAAGAAAACGGCGTAGACGCCATCCATCCCGGCTATGGTTTTCTCTCCGAGAGATCGGACTTCGCCCAAGCGGTCATTGATTCGGGAATCCGTTTCATCGGACCCAGTCCCAAAGTCGTTCAGCAGATGGGAGACAAGGTGACTATAGCAACAAGTTTCGTTGAAAACTGTCGAGTCAAACAATGCAAATTGATGCCAATTCTTGGATAGGTCGCGGCGAGGCAAGCTGCCATCGCGGCTGGCGTTCCTATCGTCCCCGGTACCGATGGTCCGGTCACTACGGCCGACGAAGCCATGGAGTTTTGCATGAAGCACGGTCTTCCCGTTATCTTCAAGGCGGCATACGGTGGAGGAGGCAGAGGTAAAAGTTATAGGGGAGAACGCACGGAGAAAAAAAAATGTTGGGACAAGAAGAATTTTGTTACCATAACTGATTAACATAGGGACGCCAAAATATTTTGTTGTGGCAGCAAATATTTTGCTGTGGCAACAAATATTTTGCTGCGGCAACAAATATGTTGCTGTGGCAACGAATATTTTGCTGTGGCAGCCAAATATTTTACTGCGGCAACAAATATTTTGCTGTAGCAGCCAAATATTTTTGGTGCCACAACAATAAATTATTAACGATCTACATTTTGTTCTAACACATCACACATCCACATTCACACATCTACATTTTGTTCTCAAGAAACAGAACTATTTTTCTCCATGCGGGGCAAAACGGGATAATGAGACAAAACGCAATTTTCCAATAATTTTTGGAAGGTGGCGATGGTGATACGTGGGGCAAAACGGGGTTGAAATTGCGGATGTATCGATGGGACAAAATGGGACATCCAAAAATTATTGGAAAATTGAGTTTTGCCCCCACTGTCCCATTTTGCCCCGCTCTCTCCTATCCACAAGGTATGGATTTACCTTGTTTTTAATAATAAAAAAATTTATAATTTAGGTATGCGAGTGGTCAAGCAAATGGAAGAAGTGAAGGAAATGTTCGAGAGAGCGTCGTCCGAAGCCAAGGCAGCTTTCGGTGACGGTGCGATGTTCATCGAAAAGTTCATTGAGAGACCTAGGCACATCGAGGTCCAGCTGTTGGGAGACCACGCCGGAAACGTTGTTCATCTATATGAGAGGGACTGTTCAGTGCAACGACGTCATCAAAAGGTAACGAAGATCACCTCCGTACCTTAGACATGTATCATTCCACACGGAGAAAAAAAATTTGTTGGCACAACAATATTTTTGTTACCGTAACAAATTTAGTTTGTTAATATCAGGACAACAAAACCAGCTTGTAATGATCGCAAAAATGTTCGCTTGGGGCGATTTTCTACCGCAATAAAACAGCCTTTGTTACTGTAATAATAAAAAATTGTTATATGACTGAGTAGGGCGCGTTTATGTGCCAACAACTGCAACAAGCTCGAGACGCTCAACGCGCAAAATTCAAAGAAAGTAACGCGAGGAAACGGTTTCATTACACTGAGAAAAATGAATGGTTGGATTAAGCAAATGCGCGGTGACATACGTTCAAAGGTGTATTTGGTTGGTACAACAAAAATGTTTGTTTCAATCGACAAATTTTGAATAAATTGAAGCGAATAATCGTTTAACAAAACAACGCTTTATTTTTACCAAACAAATAACAGCTTTGAACGTCACCGCGACTTTTCCTTAGTCCAGCCAATTTTTTTTTTTCTCGGTGCATCTTCGAGTAAAAATAAAAATAGCTAGATTGGAATTACGAACTCTTGAAATTTGTTGTAGATAGATGTATAAACTGCGAAAGGTAATACCTTTCGGAGTTTAGGGGAGAGCGGGGCAAAACGGGATAATGAGGCAAAACGCAATTTTCCGATAACTTTTGGATGGTGGCGGTGAAGGTGAGTGGGGCAAAGCGGCGTTGAAGATCCGGATGTATCGTTAGGACAAAATGGAACATCCAAAAATTATGGGAAAATTGAGTTTTACCCCCGCTGTCCCGTTTTGCCCCACTGTCCCATTTTGCCCCGCTCTCCCCTATAATACATCCATATACAGCAAACTTCAAGAATTCGAAAATGCAAAACCGGACATTATTTTCGATATAATAAAATGATAAAATACAAACGCAGTGAGTTGATCTTCGAATAAACGTATGCACGTATCTATAACTATCCCATTACCAGTCATTACTCAACCGTCAAATTACATCAGGCGTCGTTTGTTCTCATGGCAAATTAAATCGTCGCAGTAACAAGAAAGTTTTGTCGTGATAGCAAAACCAATTGCTTCAACGTAGTAACATTGTAGGTCACTGTCAGCAAAAATCATTTTGTTAAGAGTAGCTAAACCGTTTTTCTCCGTTTATCATTCTAGGTCGTCGAAATTGCTCCAGCCCCGAGATTGGATCCCAAGGTCAGAGACAAGATGACCGAACACGCCGTGAGACTCGCCAAGCACGTCGGCTACGCGAACGCCGGAACCGTAGAGTTTTTGGCCGACGACTCTGGAAACTTCTACTTCATCGAGGTGAACGCCAGACTGCAGGTGGAGCACACCGTTACCGAGGAGATAACTGGGTAATCGATCGGCTCGGAAGCGCGAAGTTCTTCACGCGATCCTCATACGAAACGGACTCTAATTTATCGAAACGTATTGATCTTTCCGTTGAAGAATCGACCTGGTGCAATCCCAGATCCACATAGCCGAGGGAATGACTCTGCCGGAGTTGGGCATGACCCAGGACAAAATCAAGCCGCAAGGATTCGCCATTCAATGCAGAGTCACGACCGAGGACCCTGCGAAGAGCTTCCAGCCGGATACCGGCAGAATCGAAGTCTTCCGGTCGGGCGAAGGAATGGGCATCCGGTTGGACAGCGCATCCGCCTTTGCCGGGGCTATCATCTCGCCTTACTACGACTCTCTTCTCGTCAAGGTAACGTGTGCACAGTTGTACAGTAGAACCCCGATTAACTGGGATGCTCGGGAACGACGAGTCCCCGGATAATCGAAATCCAAGATAATCGAAATCCGAACTAGACAGCGAAAGGACATTATTCAACGATGGCTTTATTTTCACTAGTTACAATCTGAAACGTGTGCGCAATGACGTTTGGTACATCGTGCACTTAATTTTTGAGGTGGTACTTGCGGACAGTATGAACCCACGTGAGTTAAAAAAAAATTGAGAGAGAAACTCCGAATACTTCTCGATGGAATAAAAATCTGAAAAAAATCGACCATATGGAAGCTGCTCAAAAGATTGATTTTGCATAATAATAATTCCGAAATGTTATTAAGAAATTAATGCAAAAAAACATTTCCCAACAAATCACCCGGCAACCTAACTTTTTTTTTACGAAAACGATTTGTTAATTTTTATGAATACGTACGAATTTTTTTAGATTTTCATGTAATTTTTAAAAATTACGTTTTTAATTAATAAAAAACGTAATATGTTTTCAAAGAGATTAAAAAATTGTTTTTATATGAACAAAAAGTTAAGGTGCCGGAGGATTTGTCGAAATAATTTTTTATTCACTTGTTAATAACATTTTGGAATTATTATTATGCAATTCTCTGTTCGCAATTCTCTCTCAATTCTCTCTGAACTCACGTGAGGTCAAACTATCTGCGATCACTACCTTAAATAGTATAAACTAGAATGTAAAGCTTTGGATTTTTTTTTCATTAATAGTACGGAAGCTGATATTTTAAGTACTCCGTGACTTTGGTTAGCTCCGCGCATAAAAAAAAAAAAAAAAAACTCGAAAGACGCACGTTTAATCCGACCCGCGGTTAATCGGGGTTCTACTGTACAGACATAAAAGGAGGTCCAAAGTTTTTGCTAATGCGTATCAACGAATTAATTCCACCAGGTAATCGCTCACGCCGGGGACCTACAATCGTCCTGCGCCAAGATGAACCGCGCCCTCAGGGAATTCCGCGTTCGCGGTGTCAAGACCAACATTCCCTTCCTCCTGAACGTCCTCGAAAATCAAAAGTTCCTCAACGGAATCGTCGACACGTACTTCATCGACGAGAACCCGCAGCTCTTCAACTTCCAACCTAGTCAGAACCGTGCCCAAAAACTCTTGAATTATCTGGGAACGGTTCTCGTCAACGGTCCGAGCACACCGTTGGCCACGTCCCTAAAACCGGCGGAAATCAAGCCGTCCGTCCCGCCGGTCCCGATCGGTAAGCAAAGGGGAAAGATTAATCGACACACAATACAACTTCCGACAACAAGGATAGACGTATGTTGCGTACACTGGTAAAAAAGTACAGTTGAATCAACTAAGATTCGGGCAGGGACTTTCAAATAAATATTTAGTTGGACGAACAAAATATTTTAATGACTCAAAAATATTTTGGTGAAATATTATTTCACAAAAAAAAAATATATATATATATATATATATATATATATATATATAATATATATTATATTATTATATATTATATATATATATTATATATATTATATTATTATATATTATATATATATATTATATTATTATATATTATATATATATATTATATATATTATATAATTTTTAGTTCAAAAAAATTGTTGAACTAACCAATTTTTTAGCTGTACCAACAAAATATTTAGTTGAATGTCCCTGCCCGAATCTTAGTTGATTCAACCGTATTTTCTTATCAGTGTACGGTGTTCCCCGTTTTAATGTTAGAAGATAGAATTTTCATGTTTGCACAAAGATCAAAGTTGTGCTTATTTCCAAATTTCTCGTCGCTTACGTTTGGACGGGTACTTTTTTTTGTGCTTTTTTGTAAAAAAAATGGAACAAGCTTAGCAGAATTGGGAATTCGAGACTCTTTGCTTCATTACAATCAGCCACGATTCATTTATTCGATGAGCTTTGGATGAGTAAAGGCGATAACGTCACGGCCGAATTGGCCAGTCGAACAGTTTCTGTCTGAGTGATACGCGACCTCGACTGTCGAGACACTTTGCATCGGGCTGTTTACGATGCAGAGTCATTTGCCGGTTACTCACAAGGCACGTAAGAATATTAACAACAACGTCTATGTACAACCCCAGTCAACGAGACTATTCTACACCCACCAAAGCCACATTCACACTTCGTCTCGCATGCTTTTATCATTTTTCTTTGTGTTCTCTTTTTCTTTTATAATTTTTTTTTTAGACTTTACTAAGCTTGCAGCCGCCGAAGATGCAGAGGACGAAGACATCGCAGGTATGACTGTCGATTAATTTTTTTTTTTTTTTATTCGTTTCATACCAAGTTAATTAATTGGAATTAATAATTACATATATACAAGCGTGATAACAAAAACACCTATGTTTCTATCGCTATCTGTCGCTTACAGCTATAAGTTGGTAATTAAATTGACGGCACGTGTGATTCGAGGGGGAGGGGGGGGGGGGGGGGGGGGGCGGATAAATCGAGAGGTAGGAATAATCCGATTGCACGAAATACTTAAGTGAATGCTTGAACGTTGTAGATATCATGGAACCGCCGAGAGGTCTTCGCCACATTCTGACTGAAAAGGGACCGGAAGCTTTTGCGAAAGCGGTTCGCCAACACAGTGGCCTCCTTCTCATGGACACGACCTTCCGCGACGCTCATCAGTCTCTGCTCGCCACCCGTGTTCGTTCCCACGATTTGCTACTGATTTCACCATTCGTCGCTCACAAGTTCAACAACCTCTACGCCCTGGAGAACTGGGGTGGCGCGACCTTCGACGTGGCCCTGAGGTTCCTTCACGAGTGTCCATGGGAGCGTCTGATCGACATGCGCAAGGCCATACCCAATATTCCGTTCCAAATGCTCCTGCGCGGAGCCAACGCGGTCGGCTACACGAATTATCCGGACAACGTCGTATACAAATTTTGCGAGCTTTCTGTGCAGTGCGGAATGGACATATTCCGAGTCTTCGATTCGCTCAATTATCTGCCAAATCTGATTCTGGGTAAGCATTGGGGGGTTCCAAAAAAAGGATTTTTTTTTTTAAATTTTCTTCTCACCTTTTTGAAGTACAGATTTCGATCTCAAATTAAAACTCGCGAAATGCGACACCTCTCAAACTTAATTGTCAACGACCGCCTTTCACAAGATTTTTTTATCGATAAAAACTTTTTGTCATTTTTTGCATTAAACATAAAAGACTTCGATTTTTTAATTCGTATATAGAAAACTCTAAAAAAATGTCCAGTAGGGTGAATATGTTGAAAAAAAATATTTCTACCCCCCAAAAGTATAGATTTAAATCTGAAATTGAATCTTGCGAAGGGCAGGGCCAAGCAAAAAATCTTAAGCCTCCTCATAGACGTCGAATGCGGCACCTTTTAGAATTTTTTGAGATCGAAATCTACACTTTAAAAGGGAGGGAGGAAAATTAAAAAAAAAATGTCCTTTTTGTGAAACACCCTAACAAGCATATAATCGAATCTGCCGCTCGGTCAAGATCATCCAGTATTTCGACGGCTACGCTCGACCGTTTCGGCGTTTGAAAGGTGAAACAAAACGCGTACTTTCCTCATTCTTCGTTTTACGTTTCGGCCATGAGGATGTTAAAATAATTTGATGATTATAGAAAATGAAGTTTCTGAGGACCAACATTCTCATGGCCGAGAAACGTAAAACGAAGAAGAAGGGAAGTACGCGTTTTACTTCACCATTGAAACGCCGAGACGGTCAAATGTAGCCGTTGAAATATACTGGATAATTTGTCACATCGACCACAGCGGCAGAAAATAAAAATATACCCCAAACGGCCCAATCGACATTCGACTAATCACCGAATGTACCAGGTATGGAAGCCGCTGGAAAAGCCGGCGGAGTCGTCGAGGCAGCGATATCCTACACCGGCGACGTCAGTGACCCCCAACGCACAAAGTACGATCTCAAGTACTACACGAATCTCGCCGATCAGCTCGTGAAAGCGGGAACTCACGTACTCTCGATCAAGGACATGGCGGGTTTGTTGAAGCCTAAAGCAGCCGGTCTTCTGATCGACGCTATCAGACAGAAACATCCAGATATCCCGATCCACATTCACACTCACGACACTTCCGGTGCCGGAGTCGCCGCGATGCTGGAGTGTGCGAAAGCCGGCGCGGACGTCGTCGACGTGGCCGTCGACAGCATGTCCGGAATGACCAGCCAGCCATCGATGGGCGCCATTGTCGCGTCGCTTCAAGGTACGACAAAAATTAATAGGGGTGTGCGAATAGCGTTTGCATTGAATATTGATATTCAATTCAAATATTGAAAATTTTTTTAATTCGAATAACCCGAATATCTATGAATAATTCAAACAAATTCGAATAATTTTTATGAATTGAATATTCGAATGATGAAATTCCGATTACAATGAAACTGAGCACATAAATTGTATTCATTGAATGAAGAATTTTCATTATTACAAAGCTGAAGAACTTCAGCTCGGTTGCAAGTTATTTCCTTTTTCAAAGCTTAAACGTGTACAACAAATTCTGTTACAAATGAATTCGCATTGTTTATCGCGAATTGATCGAATCGAATTCCATCTGTCCCGTCTGGCCTAACCCTACAGCCCTATGGAGAAGACGCAAAGGTAGTTTGTATTTTGTACTTAAAGGGCCCGAAAAGTACTAAAAATACCTGAAAAAAATGTGAGTACTTATAATACGTATTTAAAATACCTGAAATACACGAGGTATTTAAAATACTGCTCCGCTCTGCCCTCAAATTAATATTTCTAATTATAAGAATAATTCGTTTACCTAATTGGAATATTTAGACTATTAAAATCATTCGAATATTCTTAATTATTCGAATATATTGAAGATTCAAATACGAATTATTCATATTCAATTCATAATGAATTATTAAAATGTTTGAATATTCGCACATCCTTAAGGGTGAATGTACCAAGAATATCATAGACTTGGACTTAATGACCATTCGCTTTCAGGAACTCCTCAGGACACCAATTTCAATCTCAGGGACGTATCCGACTACTCGGCTTACTGGGAACAGACTCGTACGCTCTACGCGCCCTTCGAGTGCACGACGACCATGAAATCTGGAAACGCTGATGTGTATCTCAATGAGATTCCCGGTGGGCAGTACACGAACCTCCAGTTCCAGGCGTACTCGCTCGGTCTCGGTGAATTCTTCGAGGACGTGAAGAAGGCGTACAGAGAAGCTAATCTCTTGCTCGGCGACATAATCAAAGTTACACCGAGCTCCAAGGTCGTCGGTGACCTCGCACAGTTCATGGTCCAGAACAAACTAACCGCCGATGACGTGCTGAGCAAAGCCGAGGAATTGTCCTTCCCGAAGTCCGTCGTCGAGTTCTTGCAGGGGGCCATTGGCGAACCACACGGGGGCTTCCCGGAGCCTTTCAGGTTTGTACAAACTGCAATGAATCTCTCATCGCGATGCACCCAGAAAAATAATTTATTTGATGGCCGCCCTATCAAGCACATATTTATTTGGTTTAAATAAATAATTATTTGGTTTACATAAATATTTATTTGGTTTACATAAATATTTATTTGGTTTAAATGAACATTTAATTGGTTTAAATAAATAATTCTTTGGTTTAAGTAAATATTTATTTACTTCAAGGAAATATTTGTTTCCTTCAAAGAAATATTGATTGAATTTTTAATAAATATTTATTTGCTGAGAGGCCGTCAAATGAATAATTTTTCTGGGTGTGTTTCTTTTCCAACCTCTTTCTATTCCCTTAATTGTGCAGGTCCAAAGTCCTCAAGGACATGCCGCGTGTCAAAGGAAGACCGGGCGAGAGTCTGCCGCCTATGGACTTCAAGAAACTGGCGGAAGAACTCAAAGAAACTCATCCGCATGTTACGGAGAAGGATATCATGTCCGCGGCGCTTTATCCCCAGGTCACCGAGGATTACTTGACGTTCAGAGAGAGCTTCGGCCCCGTTGACAAGCTCGACACGAGGATATTCCTCACTGGGCCGAAAGTCGGCGAGGAGTTTGACGTCACGATCGAGAGAGGCAAAACTCTCGGTATAAAGACCCTCGCGATGGCGGAAGACCTCACTGAGAATGGAGAGCGTGAAGTCTTCTTCGAAATGAACGGACAGCTACGATCAGTTTTCATCAAGGACAAGGAAGCGGTCAAGGTAATCCATCGATAGATTATCGTCTCACACCCAGGAAAAAAATTTATTTGTCGGCCACCCTTTCTTTGGTTTAAGTATAATATTTATTTGATTTAAATAAGTATTTATTTTAATTAAGTAAACAGTTACTTAAATGAAATAAATATTCATGTAAATCAAATAAATATTTAGTAGTAGTAGTAGTAAAAGAGATTTATTGCCATTGCTTAATAATTTTCATATGGCCTTCTCATAATGTTACTTTATTTGCGAAGCTTCCTCTATGAGGAAGCCAACAATACAGAAAATGCTTCCTCGTAGAAGAAGCTTCGCAAATAAAGGAACATCATGAGAAGGCCATATGAACATTTAAATTTGCAGCTTTTATGAGAAAGCCTCATGAAAATTTCAATTTTCAACTTATATGAGGAAGCCATATGAAAATTTCAATTTTCAACTTTTATGAGGAAGCCATATGAAAATTTCAATTTTCAACTTTTATGAGGAAGCGATATGAAAAATTTAATTTTCAACTTTTTTTATACAAGCGTCTCCTTATATTAGTTTTATTCCTATGTTAATTATACACCTTGGCAAAGGCCCATCGACCTGAGTCCTTCAGGCCAAATAAATATTTATTTAAATTAAATAAATATTTATTTAAATTAAATAAATATGTATTTAAATCAAATAAATATTTATTTAAATCAAATAAATATTTATTTAAATCAAATAAATATTTATTTAAATCAAATAAATATTTATTTAAATCAAATAAATATTTATTTAAATCAAATAAATATTTATTTAAATCAAATAAATATTTATTTAAATCAAATAAATATTTTACTTAAATCAAATAAACGGTGACCGTCAAAAAAATTATTTTTCTGGGTGCATTACTGCGACGAATAATTCTTCGAGATTAATGACTGAAAAATTAATAATCGCCTTTCAGGAACTTCACATTCATCCCAAAGCGAACAAATCCGACAAAAACCAAGTCGGTGCACCGATGCCAGGAACGGTGATAGACATAAGGGTGAAGGTCGGCGACACCGTGGAAAAGGGAGCAGCTCTGATCGTTCTGTCGGCTATGAAAATGGAGATGGTCGTTCAAGCCCCGAAAGCGGGAACGATAAAGACTCTCGATGTCGCTTCCGGAGCGAAGATCGAGGGCGAGGATCTTCTCCTGACGATGGAGTAAGGAGGTATCGAGACTGAAAATTCTTGGAGACTGTAATCGACAATACGATACCGAAGAATGTTCGAATCCGCGAGATTCTTAATCGCGAATGAACAAAAATGTTTCAAACGAAAATCATGAATCGATGCTCGACCGGAGTTAGAAAAATTCTCCAAAGCCAGCCCCCCCCCCCCCCCCGCCTCCCCCTTTTTATAATTCATCGAATAATTATTAAAAAATTATCATTTAATTTATAAAGCAGTGACGAAACTCACTGCGACGACACGGAGTGTCGAATTATTCCGGGCTATTCAGCATGGCGCAGATGCTGTTTCACTGGAGTTCGTTCGCAAACGAGTAATCGAGTGCAAAACGGTCTAACTGGCATCGAATCGTCGTCGCACAAACCGGCAAAGTTTTATAATTTACTGTGATATCTCGCGATGCTGCCGGAAAAAAAAAAAAACCCTCAAATGTACGATAAGCGGAAATTTTATTGAATGGAAATGCAGCGGGTTAAGTTTTGTCGTTATCCACCACGTGCGCTTCCGACACCGACAAAGAGTTTGCATACTCCTATGTTCGCGTCCAAACATTACAAGAGTGATGTGGTATAACGTGCCGAGTGAAACGAGCCGCTTTCAAAGAAAAAAACATTTGTGATTAGAATATAATAATATATATTTATCGTTTGTTCTCTGAGTTTGTGAAAAAAATGTCCTCGCGATGATGTAATTATTTTATTTCTACCCTGATATGATGTCAGCACGTTGGTCGATTCGCCCCTGGTCTGTTTGTAACGAAACTCTGAGTCAATTGATTATTGAATTGTATATAATAGATGAGTAATGCTGGTCGCTACAACAACAAAAAATGTATACCGTAAACTGTTCAACATTGCGTCTTTTTCAATTAGAATTCTGCCGCACGTTCATACGATGTCTATAATATATTTATGTAAAAAAAAAAAAAAAAACTGTCTGCGTCTACAGCTTTATTGCCCTGCGGATGAGTTTCTCATTGGCAGATTTATTCGGCTGCAATTGCCACTGTGTTGCATACCGATAAGTGGATAAAGGCTCGTGACCTTTATCGTCGTAATTCTATTAATTCGCAGTCTCAGCTAGCGACCATGTATTTGTGTTCACCGGTATGTTCACAAAAAGCATCAGAGCGCAGCTAATGGGTAAACTATAATGGCTGTTGTGAGTCACTCGAATGCAAGATGCATCGTTAACAAGACGTATATGGATGTTTTTTTTATAAGGTTTTTTTTTATCGTCTTGCACAACAGTAGAAACGGGACTGACGACACACGACGATAAATCTCTTCGACACAAATCCGCGTAACTTTTGTTCATAGAAAGAAGCCACATTGGGCCGAATCCGCCCAATTCCTCGAAGGGAAGAGCGGTCGGTCTGGTGTCGCCTTGTTTTACTCGGTCAAGTCGATTTCAGTTGCAGAACTAAAAATAATAATGATAATGCAAAAAAACCTCAACGTTATAGGCAAACTTATTCGTGTAAATGTGTTTCGTGACTAATATGAATTTCCTATATCCGTCTGATACTTTGCAAACGTTCTGCGAGGTGTTAAGGATAGTCCTGACAATTAAACGGATCTATAAATTGTTTATCTGCGATTCTTGCAAAGCGTGGTTACTGCTCGGAGCGAACTGCGGTTGCGGCGTATAATAGACACTTAACTCTGCAATTATCCACGTATTTTTTTCATTAGGTGTGAGGCAAGAGAGGACCGTGCTCCGTGTAAACGCTATAGAACGATGCCGGACTCCGATAATGATTCTTATCATCTTTCCGAGTTAATCCGTTTCTATATCGGGTGCATTCCGCGGAAACTATAAACAACATTCCTCTGGGTTTTTTTTGTTGTAGTCGGTGTTATATACTTTCATTGGCTTCTTCTGATACAAATGATTAGATTCTATCGATAAAAAAAAACCCATGTCACCTAGGGTATCGATATAATCGAGGTATAGCAGGAGGCTGAAGCTGGAAGCCGTTTACGAGGAATTTAAGTTCTAGTAGAATTGCAACTTCTCGCAAAACTGATGAAACCAAAAAAAAAATGTTTCGCTGATCGTTTAAACGTTGCGTATCGGAAATCGGAGCACATGCAACGTTGAAACGATCGGACACATTATTTTGCCGAAACTTAAATCGGCCCAATCGTCGTGTGACCGAAAATCATGGGACCGAAAAAACTTCATCCGAATAGTCAAACTTCCGAGACTTTATTTTTCCAAATCGTCAAACTGCTGAATCTTTATTTTTCGGCATTATCAAATTCTCCAAACTTTATTATTCCGAATGGTCGTTTGACCGAGCGTCATTTTCAGAAATGGTTTAACTTCCGAAAATCGAGTCGCCGAATCGTTATTCGTCCGAATTGCCAATCAATGGAATCACGAAACCAAATAATAGGAGTGGATAGTATCTATTCGTAAAAAATCTTACTTTATCCTCAGCCTACGCCCCATCCTTAATTTTGATATTCACTTCATCCACAAGATCAGATTTGGATAAATGACTTGTCGGATAAATACGAATCGAAAAAATGATTACTCGGCGACTTCATGTTTGGAGGTTTAACGATTCTGGGAAATGAAGTTCGACGAAATTATTACTCGGAAAAATGATGTTCAATTAAATAACTTTTCGGAGAAATAACGTTCGGCCAATTGCCATTTCCGAAGAGTAACGTTCGCTGAAATGAAGATTCGGAAGTATAAAGTTTCAAAAATTTGAAGAAAAGGAAAAACAAAGTTTCGGAAATTTGAAGAATCGAAAAAACAAAGTTTCGGAAATTTGAAGAATCGAAAAAACAAAGTTTCGGAAATTTGAAGAATCGGAAAAATAAAGTATCGGAAATTTCAAGATTCGGAAAAATGAATTTTCAGAAAAATAAAGTCTCGGAAGTTTGACTAATTCGGATAAAGTGCGTTCGGACCCATCATTTTCGGCCATCCGACGATTCGGCCGTCTGAAGAGTCGGCAAAATAACGTGGCTCCTACGGGGCCCATCGAAGGTAAACAATGTTGTTTTCAGCGCGCCCGATCTTCAAAACAGTCCGTAGCCCCCTCACGATCGCTGATGCTGCCAGTGTCGTCAAAGATTCCGTTATACGAAGAATAAGTTCGTCAACTGGGCAAACATTTGTTCAGTCGTTCGCTGTGAATCCCAAGAATTCACGAAAGTCAAAGTCTCCGCTCGAAACTGCTCGCCCGATAAAATGACATCACCCAATATTTCGGAGTTTCCCGCTTCCATCGACGGAGAGCCTCGCTGAGCGAGAAACACATTCGTCATAAACTCATGTAACGATCCTTGCCGCAGAAACACTTGTTCTTTCTCGCTCGCACTCTGTTCCCTTCGCTCTCTCCCGTTTCTCATTTCTTCCTCATCGCGCTTCTTCCTCGAAAAGGTCCTGTTCCGCAGACTATAACAAAAGTTGTTATACTCAAGTACAACGAGTGGCTTGCCCGGTTCATCTGGAAGCGATCCTTTCACTAGTGGGGGGTATCGTTGCTCATCGAGATCTTCCGTATATAAGCTTCATGCAGTTAGAATTATCGTATCATTGGCTCGAAGATCGAGTCACTTAAGAAGGATGATCGGGTGTTGAGTGGTCGAGTGATTAATTCCATTATTTTTAATTCGCAACATGTACGGAATCAAAGCCGTACTGACGCTCGGTCTTTTGCTGACTGCGGCTGACGCGCGTCCGGGTAAGTGTCGATAATTCCATCCTCTCGATTCATCGCCAATTCACGTGCGATAACAACTTTAGTGATACGACGTTTTTCGTATTTGCAGAGGGCTATGGGGGCGTGAAGGGCGGAAGGAGCCATAAATCTACGGGTATTGATAATAAGTTTATCCATTTCTAATAAATGTCTACTCAATTTCCCGAGTAGAAATTTTGAAGCGTTACATCGGGCCCTGATAAGGCCTTACTAGGACCTTGTCAGGGCCCGATGTAACGCTCGAAAATTTCTGCTCGGGTTCTGCATCAGTTTGTCCATCGGTGTCATTATGAGACTAATTGTTCCACAGCGAACGCGTTTGCAAGTGCCCAAGCGACGGCAAATGCGGACGGAGGATATTTAGGAGCAGCTCAAAGTTCCGCCAGTGCAACAGCCCAAAGTTCCGCCAGTGCAACAGCTCAAAGTTCCGCCAGTGCGACAGCAAACGCATTCGCCAGCGGCGGTTCGAGCAACGCCGCTGCCACTGCGAATGCATACGCCGATGGTGGGAATATCGGGAAGGTCATCTGGAGCGACGATGCTAATGGAAATGCTAATCCGCTCGGTGACTCCGACGACCTTCGATTGTCGAGCGCTCACGCTAAAGACTCGGAGAACCAATCTGATAATCAGGAAGACGGAACTTTTATCGGGAGCCATCATAATGCGCACACCGGATCTTACGGCAATGGCGGAAGTGCGGGAGTGACTGGACAAGGTCAGGATCTTCGTCCAGGATGCGGTGTACCTGCGGGTGTGAAAGGCCATCGAGGCGCTTCCGGATGCACGGATGGGAACGGTGCGGAAGAAAACAAACCGAGTGGCTCAAATGCGCATCCAACGTATAATGGAAATCCTGACTCGTCAGGTGGCTCAAAATACCCTACGAGTCTGGACGGTGGCTACGGAGGCAATCACGCTGGAGCTCAACCATGCACTTCTGGCGCGTCTGGTTGTCCGAAAAACAAACCCAGTGTCTCAAATCCGTACCCAACGTATAATGGAAATCCTGACGTGTCAGGTGGCTCAAAATACCCTACGAGTCTGGACGGTGGCTACGGAGGCAATCACGCTGGAGCTCAACCATGCACTTCAGGCGCGTCTGGTTGTCCGAAAAACACACCCAGTGTCTCAAATCCGCACCCAACGAATAATGGAAATCCGGACTTGTCAGCTGGCTCAAAATACCCTACGAGTCTGGACGGTGGCTACGGAGGCAATCACGCTGGAGCTCAACCATGCACTTCTGGCGCGTCTGGTTGTCCGAAAAACAAACCCAGTGTCTCAAATCCGTACCCAACTTATAATGGAAATCCTGACTTGTCAGGTGGCTCAAAATACCCGACGAATCTGGACGGTGGCTACGGAGGCAATCACGCTGGAGCTCAACCATGCACTTCTGGCGCGTCTGGTTGTCCGAAAAACAAACCCAGTGTCTCAAATCCGCACCCAACGTACAATGAAAATCCTGACTTGTCTGCTGGCTCAAATCTGGACGGTGGCTACGGAGGCAATCACGCTGGAGTTCAACCATGCACTTCTGGCGCGTCTGGTTGTCCGAAAAACAAACCCAGTGTCTCAAATCCGTACCCAACGTATAATGGAAATCCTGACTTGTCTGCTGGCTCAAATCTGGATGGTGGCTACGGAGGCAATCACGCTGGAGTTCAACCATGCACTTCTGGCGCGTCTGGTTGCCCGAAAAACACACCCAGTGTCTCAAATCCGCACCCAACGTATAATGGAAATCCTGACTTGTCAGCTGGCTCAAAATACCCTCCGAGTCTGGACGGTGGCTACGGAGGTATTATTGCCAAGCCAGAACCACCATCGTGCTCTGGCGGAGCCCCAGGATGTTCTGGAAACAAACCAAGTGTCTCGAATCCACATGCAGTACATCCCGTATACGCTGAATCTCCAGACTCACAACATAAAGTGGACATTAATCACGGGCAGGTTGAAGGTGACGCCGGAAGGCCTCAAGATACTCCATGTTTCCCTGGAGACCCGAGGTGTCTTGCAGGAAGCAAGCCGAAGCCTACGACACCGGACCCTTCAACGGCTGGTGTCATCCAATATGGACCCAACCCATGCACTTCCGGATCGATTAACTGTCCACAAACCAGGCGAAGTGTCGCCAATCCGTATCCATCGCACCAAGAAAATCCGGACTTATCCGGTGGTTCAAAATATCCTACGAATCCAAACGGCGATTACGGAGGTAAAACTCCCACTGCCGGAGAACATCCCAGTTCAGGATGGTCGCAGTATCCCGGATCTTCCAGGAAGCCGGATACATCCAATCCCTTTCTCAATGGTAAAATAGACGTGTCGGATATCAAGAATTCGGTAAACACTGGCGTAGGTTCCGGTATCAAAACCAATCCGGAGAATCCGTTTTTGAACCCTCATAGTCAAGTGCGACCATCAACTGATACGAAACATCCGGAGAAACCGAACGGAAGCTACGGTGGATCTCCCACAGCACCCGTTTATCCCTATGGAGGCTCGGGTGATTCTCCATCATCGACACTCAAGACGAATCCCTCGAACCCATTTCTTTCGCATAATGGAAACGTGGATTCACCGAACCATGTACAACAAAACACCAATTTACCCACCGGTCAAGGTCATCCAGCCACGAATGGCGGTTGCCATGGAACGACCGGGTGTGGGTCGAACGAACCAGGACATCCGACCGGTTCCTCCGAATACCCAGTCAACAAGCCAAATCCTGTGAACCCATTTCTGTCACACAATGGAAATGTGGATTCAACGTACGGTATAAATCATCCCGGAGTCGGCAGTGGTTTTCCACAAAACACCAATTTACCCACCGGTCAAGGTCATCCAGCCACGAATGGCGGTTGCCATGGAACGAGCGGGTGTGGGTCGAACGAACCAGGACATCCGACCGGTTCATCCGAATACCCAGTCAACAAACCGAATCCTGCGAACCCATTTCTGTCGCACAATGGAAATGTGGATTCACCGAACAATGAACAACAAAACACCAATGTACCCACCGGTCAAGGTCATCCAGCCACGAATGGCGGTTGCCATGGATCGACCGGATGTTGGTCGAACGAACCAGGACATCCGACCGGTTCCTCCGAATACCCAGTCAACAAACCAAATCCTTCGAATCCAACTGGGACAAAGTATCCTGATTTGAAACTTCCGGTTCTGAAGAATCCGGGTAGTTTCGGCGAGAGTAGCTACGATCGTATAGATCCTCATAGCAACAACAAGAATCACGGATCGCAGGATCTACCAGCCACGAATGGCGGTTGCCATGGAACGACCGGATGTGCGTCGAACAAACCAGGACATCCGACCGATTCATCCGAATACCCAGTCAACAAACCGAATCCTGCGAACCCATTTCTGTCGCACAATGGAAATGTGGATTCACCGAACAATGAACAACAAAACACCAATGTACCCACCGGTCAAGGTCATCCAGCCACGAATGGCGGTTGCCATGGAACGATCGGCTGTGGGTCGAACGAACCAGGACACCCGACCGGTTCCTCCGAGTACCCAGTCAACAAACCAAATCCTTCGAATCCAACTGGGACAAAGTATCCTGATTTGAAACTTCCGGTTCTGAAGAATCCGGGTAGTTTCGGCGAGAGTAGCTACGATTTTATAGATCCTCATAGCAACAAAAAGAATCACGGATCGCAGGATCTACCGAGCATGTATCCGGGACAGGAATCCATCGGCTCGAATCCGGATTTAGGTGACGGCCAACTTACGAATCCACACCCAAAACCTGGTTCTCACGAAACACCGAATTCACCGAAGCCATTTCCGGGACACAATACTGCGGAGTCGCCTTCGACCGAATGGAAACCGGAAGTGGGTGACGTTTATCATGGAAACGGAAATCCGCACGGCACCGAGGACCAAGCGAAGACTCATCAACCAGGAGTCAAAGGTGGATCCCGCCGTCGCGAACCTCCCGCAAAATTACAAGGAAGTGAACTTCCATCTGGCAATACGGGATCGGCCTACAGTGCGGCGCACGCGAGCGCATCCGCAAGTGCGCACAGTAGCGCGTTCGCCTCGAGCTCGAGTTCCAGTGGAGGTAAGAGGATACCTAATGTGATTAACAATCATAATAATAACGTATAATCACTGATTATACGTTACGTCATGATATCGTCTTACATGAACGAACCGTATCATTGTAACGAACAGACAAGCTTACAACGACCTTAATGTCTCATTGTATTTATAATTTGCGGCAATAAGATCTGCTCAATAGATAATAAGAAAATGTGTATTCGTTAATTTGCAGGTGGTCACAGCAGTGCCAAAAGCGATGCGTACAGTGACTTCGGGATTTCAGAGACGAGTAATTCCTGGGCCTCGAGCAGCGCCTCGGCCAGCGCAAGCGCCTCGGCCTTTGCCAGCAGCAGCTCGCATCAGGGCCCGGAAAGTTCGAAATTCCCTGATGTCCCGGCCGAATAGTCGGATGAAACTCATCATATTCTCAAAAAAAAAAAAAAAAAATGGTGAAGGAGGAAGCCTGATACAGCAGCGGCTCACATCAGGGCTCACACGCAGAAAAAAAAATTATTTTACGACCACCGTTTATTTGATTTAAATAAATATTTATTTCATTTAAGTAACTATTTACTAGATTTAAATAAATATTTATTTGATTTAAATAAATATTTACTTGATTTAAATAAATATTCATTTCATTTGAGTAACTATTTACTTGATGTAAATAAATACTTATTTAAATCAAATAAATATTTTACTTAAACCAAATAAACGGTGGCCGTCAAATAAATTATTTTTCTAGGTGCAGGAAATTGGAAATATTATAATTTCCCTGATGTCCCGGCAGAATAGTCGAATGAAACTAATTTTCTGCAAAAAAAAAAAAAAAAAACAAAAAACATTCATTCACATCGACGAATAAAAGCTATTCGGATTATTTGACTTTAGCCACAAATGTATAGACTGACGTACGATACAGTCGACTAATTATTTATCAATTATGCCAAATCAAAATTTCTAAAGATATTTACATAATCTTGTATCCTTTTAATACTCGCGACCCTGATTCTCAATCGACTTCGTAGACTATCCTTGAAAAAAGAAATTTTGTCACCAGCAGCTCGCACCAGGGCTGAGAATGTTGGGAAGATTATCATTTGATATCCTGATATCCTGTCGGAATAGTCGAATGAAACTAACTTTCTCCAACAAAAACTAAAAAAGACAATGGTAAAGAAGAATCTACCATTTATATCGACAAATGAAAGTTCTTCGGTTTATTGATAAGTGATAAATTTGTATCCATAAATGTATAGACCGATGTGCAATGCAGTCGACCAATAATTTATCAATTGTACCAAATAAAAATATTTAACAATATCTATTTGTTGAATTATTTATATCATTTGTTATTTTATGATCTATGAAGGATCTTCAATCCTTTTAACACTGGCGAAGCATCATCCTTGAAGAAGCATCCTTGACAATGACTTTTCTTCTCCGGTACGTGGTAATCAAAGAATTGTATGACTGTTATTTATCGGTCCTTCATTATCACAGCGGTAGCGCAACAATTTATCGACTGGCTCGACAGCAAATGAGCATTTCATTAGTCAAGTTCGATCATTATAGTCACTGGGATGGCCCATCTTCCGAGAAACCGAGAATCGCACTTGTACGGTGGTCCTGTAGAGCGTGGAATGTAAAGAAAAAGCGACTCACACTCCTCGACGTACGGTAGCACTCGAAATGTTAAACGACACATGCTAACGATTTTTTCGCACTTACAGACCAGTCAAAAGTAAATAACGATAAGTGAGATAATTTATCTCTATTTCTATTTACGGGGAATCATCGGTTAAACTGAAAACAACTAAATTTGTACATTCGCCTATTCTTAGACGCCCGTATAAAAGGATGCAGTTGCGTGCTCCGTACTGCAGTCTTTCATAGGTCGAATAATGTCCGCATACAACATGAAGATCAGCTCGCTGCTCCTAGTATTTCTCTTCGCGGCACTGCTCGCCGTCTGCGAGGTCCAAGGTATTGACACACTTAACGTACTCATCGAATTTTTGGTCGTAGACACTAAAGAGTAATTAAAGTAGTCCTTGCGAATAGTGTTCACTTCGCATAAATTTCAGAAATAAGAGGGAATTGCATACACATCTGGATGGTATAAAAATCTGAAAAAAATCAAGCATATTAAAGGTGCTGAAAAGATTAATTTTTCATAATAATAATTCCAAAATTTTATTAACAAATTGCTGAAAAATAAAATTGTCCAACAAATATTCCGGAAACCTAACTTTTTTTTAATGAAAATAATTCGTTCACTTTTCTGAACACGTAAGAATTTTTTCTACACGAATATTTCTAATGATTTTTAAATTCACTTTGATTTTATTTTATATGGGAAAAACGTGTAGAAATTCACCAAATTCAAAGTGAATTTAAAAATCTGAAAAAAGCATACGTATTCGGAACAAGAACGAATAATTTTCATTTAGAAAAAGTTAGGTTTTCGGAAGATTGGTTGAACAATTTTATTTTTCCTCAATTTGTTAATGACATTTAAAAATTATCATTATGCAAAATTAATCTTTTCAGCACCTTTAATGTGCTTGATTTTTTTATCAGATTTGTAAAAATCTGAAAAAAATCAAGCATATTAAAAGTGCTCAAAAGATAAATTTTGCATAATAATAATTCAAACATTTTATTACCAAATTGCTGAAAAATAAAATTGTCCAACAAATATTCCGGAAACCTAACTTTTTTTTAATGAAAATAATTCGTTCACTTTTCTGAACACGTAAGAATTTTTTCTACACGAATATTTCTAATGATTTTTAAATTCACTTTGATTTTTTTTTATATGGGAAAAACGTGTAGAAATTCACAAAATTCAAAGTGAATTTAAAAATCTGAAAAAAGCATACGTATTCGGAAAAAGAACGAATAATTTTCATTTAGAAAAAGTTAGGTTTTCGGGAGATTGGTTGAACAATTTTATTTTTCCTCAATTTGTTAATGACATTTAAAAATTATCATTATGCAAAATTAATATTTTCAGCACCTTTAATGTGCTTGATTTTTTTATCAGATTTGTATACCATCGCGAAGTGTTTGCAATTCCCTCTAATTTCTCTGAAACTTATGCGAAGTGAACACTGTTCGCAAGGACTACCTTAATAAGTCGCATTTGCCCATGCAGCGTACCATTACGGTGGAGGTGGCGGGGGTTGGAACTACGGAGGAGGACGTTCGTATGGAGGTGGCTATGGACGTCATCACGGAGGTGGCTACGGAGGTGGCTACGGAGGTGGCTACGGCGGCGGTTATTACGGTGGTTATTACGGTGGCAGACGTGGAGGTAACGTAAAATAGCTCGATACACTCACCCCCAAACGAACAATTTTTTAACCCCCAAAATTATTCCAGGTTGGTACGGATAAGAAGAGAGCTTTCTACCTGGCCTCGTACACGTGACCAACGGACATGGACACAGTCGCAATCAATGAATTACCGTGTGATATTTATTAATTTGCTATTTCGAAAATGTTATCCTAATACATAAACAATGCAAACTTGAATGCAACTCTGTTCGTTAGACATGACCCGATCGCCTGAAAAATTCCTCTCACTTTGCACAACACAAATTTGCGCATAGTCATTCGAAATAATTCTCAGTAATTCCCGGTGTTGTCTTCATTCCCTCCATCCTGATCAATTATCGCGGCTGAAGATGACAATCGTTCGATAATGTAAAAAGAATACATGCATACCCTGTGGTTCTCAAAAAAGTATGATCGTCAGAAAAAAACAATCTATATTCTTCATCACTTGTAAAGTAACAAGGGTTAGAAAGTGGGCGAAGGAGGGGATTTTTCACCGTCAAGTGCCGTAGAGACAAGCGACTCTACGTTTCATACTTCGGTTAGTAACGGGCATGGAAACTGGAACGCGAGACCATGGAATGCAATGAAGTACCAAAGTTGGTTCCGCGAAACAACCGGCCAAATCCGACAAATCGTAGCGTGCATAAAAAAAGCATCGGGAACTGTCGTGATTCTGTTATTTTTTTTTTTTTACGAAAATACGACATCTTTTCAAAAAGGAAAATAAACGCCTTCGACCAAAAAACAGCTTTGAGTATTTTTTTATCATCGAGGATATTTTTCAATCACCCGTTACGATGATAGTTTGTGCAGTACGAGGAATCCTCAAAGTCAACAACGTCATTAATGCATTAATGTAGTCTTCGAAACACGTATAAAAGGATGGATTTCAGTCTACTTTTGCAGAGTCTTCTTCGATTCCTATCGAGCTACAATGAACATGCGGTGCTCAGTGTTTCTGGTGTTCGTCGCTATTCTGCTCGCCTTTTGCGTAGACCAAGGTGCACTTCCGGTTTAACGTTGACGATTTAGACAATGAAAAAAAAATATCGATGATTCAAAAAAAAAATCGCTTGCGGGCTGCCAATGAAAAAAAATGTTTCAATTCTACTTTGAATTCGTAAACACTAAAAAATAATTTCGTCAAATCGGAATACAAAGTTTCGTAAAAATAATTTTGTTAAATTTGCCCTTTTTTTATTGTAAAACTAGAAACCGGTTGGTGCGATCGGAAAATTAATAAATAAAAAATTGTGGACGTTTGTGGACAATAAGTTGTTGTAACAAAGTACACATTTTTCTTACTGTGTACAATTTTATACCGGATTGAAAGGATAACATGTCACCTGGACAATCTTGTATGGAATTGTAAGAATTGAAAGTAGAATTGAAACAAAAAATTTTTCTGCGTCAGCCCGCAAGCAAATTTTTTTTAGTGTATTACCAACCGTATGGAACATTGACGGATTAATAACCGATAACTGACTAGGTTTCGCGCAAGGCAGAGGCTATGGACTGGGTGGCATGGGGATGATGCGAGGCGGTGGTGGCCGCTACGGAGGACGCGGAATGTACCCTAATATGGGAGGCATGGGAGGCAACAGAGGCATGGGAATGAGACCACAGTACGGAAGAGGTGACAACTTATTAATATTGTTCTGTCACTGCGGGTTTGTTGCTTAAGAGCATATGAAACCCTTTCCCTCCACCCATCGCTTGCCCATCAAAAACTATAATCAATTTTTTTTCACGGATCTGCGATCAAAAGAAAAGTGTCATCGAAAACTGACACGTACGTTTTCGAAGAAACTTTTCTTGTGATCTTACGCTAAAAAAAAAAAAAATTGTACATTTAATGCACCGGACTGAAAGTTTTTATGCAAAAACTGGTACGGCAAATCTAATGATTGTGATGAAAAATTAATGAACTTTTACGGTGAAATTAAAGTAAATTATTGAATTTAAAGTACTTTTATACCACAATTAATGTAAAGAATTAAAAGTCAAGTATTTCTATAGTTTTTAATATACTGTATGTTAATTTTTCATTACAATTGTACATGAAATTTAATATACCAGTTTATGCATGAAAACTTCGAGTACCAGCCCATTAAATTTCATACGAATTTTTTTTTTTTAGAGTAGATTCCACCGTCCGTGAAAAAATTTTATTATAGTTTTTTTTACCGAACGTGGTATTTGACCTGCTCTTAAGGCTGTGTTAAACGCACTAGGTCGGTAACAAAAACTGTGATCCTGGAGGTTTCGCATCGCCTTAATGACCCTGAAGATATCTGCATGTGCCCAAATTTCATCAAGTTATAACGGCTGTATTTTTGCATCGTACAAACTTTTCTCGAGGAAGTTCACTTGCAGATTAAAATTCTATAGGTGAACAATTGGTTGTTCTTCCTAAAGCCGTGCACTGATAGACTTGCCAAAGATGAAATTTGATGTCATGCAGATATCTTCAGGGTCACATCGCCTTGAGGTGAAGTGTAACCGCTATGAGCACAAAAATCTTTCAGGCCGTTTATTTCTTGGGAAAATGATGAGAATAGTGAATTGCAGAATTACTGCGCACCGTTAACCGTTCTCGTAATTTTTCCCTAAAAATTAACCGTCAGAGAATTTCAAATTGTAGTTTTCGTTACCGACCGAGGAATTGCACTTAATTAGCTTTTTTTTCACTTCACCTTAATTAGCTTTTTTTTTCACTGTGAGTACTGAAAGTATGCAGTGCGAGTCAAGTATACGGGTTTTCCGTACCGCCAGTGAAAAAAAAGCAAATTAAGTGACAGACCCTATGCAATCGATTGATATGTCTTATCCAAACTCGATTCCAGGGGGAGGAATAATGTACTAAGGAAGAACTACCAAGAAGAAAGGAACCGTCCCAGGCACGATGAGATTGACAACGCATATGAAAGTAGTCTAATGAATTAATAAACATTAATATTCAACCCTAATGGTTTTTAACATTCCGTCATTATTTTTTGACCCTGACCATTCGGCTCTAAACGCCCTGAAATTTGGTATGCGTATCGACACGCGAGCTAAGTTCGGGACGCCGGTGACTGTTGGTAATTATAGTCGCGCAGGAAATCCCAAATGCCGCGGGGCAAATCGTCCGACGATTCTCGAGGTCTAAAGGCGTGACGACGACCGTGGAGCATTGGATTCTGAATGGCCAGTCGAGTGTTGACTAAGAGCAAACTGGAAACCACGCAGGTTCTTAAGGCCATTCGCGTCTACGACGATGACAGCGAGGCTTCTCGGAAATTAATATACTCCGGAGACTTCAACGCGTGTGCTCGCTTTCAAAACTACGGCGTAAAAAGTGGCAACGGATATTCCATTTCGTCTTTCACGGGGCGTAAATTATTTGACCTACTTGTGCGAAATATAAATTTAATTGGTCGGTCCGTAATCGTTACAACAACGGACTACGTTAAGGGGAAGAATTATCGCGGTTGGAAATTAAAACTGTAATGAACTTTTCTCAAGGGTGTTCATTTTTTTGAGGAAAAAACAAAAATTCGGACCGGATGCGTACGGTAATTTCGCATGCGGCCCGAATTCATTTTTTTCTCAAAAAAATCAGCACCATTGAATAAAGTTAATTTGAAAATTGCAAGTATCTCTCTCGCACGCACAGCAGTTTCACTTCTCCTTAAGGTACTCGGAGCGGTACAGTCCGCCAAACGTTAGTTTCAGAGCAAATTTCGAACACCTCGATGGCATAAAAATCTGAAAAAATCAAGTATATGGGAGGTGCTGCAAAGATTGTTTTTTTTTAAATAATCATTCCAATTTGTTACCAACAAATAGAAGATAAAAATCATTATTCAACAAATTAGCCGGCAACTTAACTATTTTCCTTCATAAAAATTATTCGTTTATTTTTCTGAATACGTATGAACTTTTTCAGAATTTTTTGTAATCTTTGAGATTTGAGTTTTTTTCACAGCTTAAACATAGAAAAAAATGTTGAAAAAATTTATGAATTTATTTATTTTTCTGAATAAACGAATAATAATCATTATATATATATAATTTTTATGGAAAAACAAGTTAAGTTGCCGGGTAATTTGTTCAATAATTATTTGTATCGTTAATTTGTCAATAACATTTTGGAATTATTATTACATGAAAACAGTATTCGCAGCACCTCGCACATGGTTGATTTTTTTCAGATTTTTATCCTATCGAGAAATGTTTGAATTTTTCCCTGAAACTCACATTTGCGGGTCTTTTACCGCTCGGACTAATTTAACGGGGAATGTAAACTTTTTGCTGATCGCAAAGTTTTTTTCTCCCGGTCCCGACTATCCGAGATAAAGAATCACCAAATTTCCGGTCCCTCGACTCGGCCTTGCTCGAGCGTGCTTTGCCAAAATGCGCCGGTAATAAATTACGCTCACGAGCAAGGGCAGATTCCCCTCCATAATTCGTTTCGTCGATCTACGAGCGTGAATTGTATAGATAACCGCGCAATAAAGACAGAAAATTACAGTCGTAGACACGAAATCCCGCCGACGCGTGGCGTCTTTCCCGGTTCCCGTCTATGCTTTCTCGTATAAAACTAGAGAACGTCGTCGATCACAGAGCAGTCACATGTTCGCTTTCGGCTAACGAGTCGAGCAGAGCAGTTCCAGTGTAAGCGGACTCATCGACTTCGAGACCCACGATTCGCCACTCCCTGGCCGAAGACAACTTTGGAATTCGAGTGACCACATTAAACGGATACAGACAAAAGGGGGATAAGATGCTGAAGCACGTAACGTCAGTTTTGTTGCTGACTCTGGCTGGTAAGTCGCGGTATCGTTTACGCGACGCTGCCGTGAATTCTAAGCTTTCTGAATCATGTCACGTATAATGATGCGATGCGACGACATCGATGCAATTATGCGATGACGATAGATCGCCTATTCTTCAGGAGCGACGAGTTTTGTTTTTATTTTTTAACGCAACCGTTTTAACGTTCGTTATTTTCGTAAAGTTCGCAGCGACAACGGTTTCATTTTTCCCGACGAACTGTCTACGAAATACAACAGTGGATTTGGGTACGATGATGATGCTCGAGGTAAATTCAATTAGCACTTTAAAAGCTTCGGTGATAAGAGAGACAAGGCCTGTGGGAGTGACGAGTGAAACATTCACATTCTCGGAAACACCCGTGATCCCGCAATTCATGTTCTTGGGGTTGCAGAGAATCGACCTTTGGACTACAATCGGAATCGCAACCTGGGATACGGTGGGAATTACCATGGCGACAATAGCGGTATTGGACCGGGGTAAGGGACTTTTCTATTCGGACTTCGTTCTGCTCGCTATACGCGTTAACGCGGGCAATTATATATTTTACTAGCAGTTATGTTGGCTCGCGCGCTCGCAGTATTTATGAGAGTATCTGTGAGAATCCGTGTGAGTGCTGTGAGTATCCATGAGTATCCATGAGTATCTATGAGGATCCTTGAGCATCTGAGAGTATCCATGAATATCTGTGAGTATCCATGAATATCTGTGAGTATCCATGAATATATGTGAGTATCGATGAGTATCCATGAGTATCCATGAATATATGTGAGTATCGATGAGTATCCATGAGTATCCATGAATATCTGTGAGTATCCATGAATATCTGTGAGTATCGATGAGTATCCATGAGTATCCATGAGTATTCATGAGTATCCATGAGTATCCATGAGTATCCATGAGTATCCATGAGTATCCATGAGTATCCATGAGTATCCATGAGTATCCATGAATATCCAAGAGTATCTGTGAGTATCCAAGAATATTTGTGAGTATCCGTAAGTATCAGGGAGTACCTGTGAATATCTGAGAGTATCCGTGAGTATTAGGGAGTACCTCTGAATATCTGAGAGTATTCGTGTGAGTATCTGTGAGCATTCGTGTGAGTATCTGAGAGCATCCATAAGTATTCTTGAGTGTCTGTGAGTATCTGTGAGTATCCATGAGTACCTGTGAGTATTTGTGAGGATATGTGAGGATCTGTGAGTATTTGTGTAAGTACACCTGCGAGTATCGGTGTGAGTGTCCAATCGACATGAACTCGTTATGTAAATATCGTTTCGCCAAACAGGTTTGGACACCACCATGGCTACGATAATCGGCCAGGTCGTCCGGAGTTCCCGGATTACGGAGGAATCGTTAGTCAAAGCCAAGCGAACGCTCACGCAACGGGAAGTGGATCTTTGGCAAGCTCGCATAGCGGCTCGCAGTCTTTCAATCACGGCTCCCAAAGTGCCGCGCAGGCTGAAGCTCAGTCACAAGGGTATCACCAGGGATACCCGTTCTGGCCGAGCGGTGGATCCGGCGCGTCGAGTGCATCGAGCGCGGCTTCGGCTACTTCCGGTATAGTCAACGGTGTCGCGGTAGCGAGCGCCTCCGCTGCCGCAGCCGCTGCGGGTCGCGGCGAGGGGAGTGCTTCTTCCGTATCGGCAGCCTCCTCGTCCTCATCTGGAATCCCCGGTGGATTCGGCACCAGGCCCGATCGTATTCCACCTCAGTACTTCAGAACTAGGATTGCCGGTGACGACGCCGATGACGAAGATGGTAACACCGATGCGTCGAGCGGCCACGTGAGCGGAGCTGCAATTGTTTTTAGCGTAAAATAAAATATATACACCGTTGAATAGATTCGAGTTATCAATTCCCTCCCCAATCATTAAAATAATTTCGCTGAACGACGAATCAGGACTTCCTGGTATATTTATTACTTTCTTGCCGTTATTATATATTGGACACATACTTATCGCCGTCCGTTGCAATTGCATTGTATATAAATAGAAAAAAAAATTCGTTCAAGAGATTATCATTAAAAGAGTTGCAACTGTATCGCAGTATACATGTACACGATTCCTATGTAAATATTCGTACTTAACTGTACATCGGGAAAAAAAAAAGCTGCCGGTTCGTACGGAGCGCAAGTGTATACGCGACATTCGCATGTTATCTCGAATCCCAGCGCTCACACACATGCCACTCTCGTACGGGATGTAAAACTAATTACTTCGTTACTTCTTAATACATGAGATAAAAAAGCGTATTGTAACTATAAACGAATCTCTCGATGATAAAACAGATCGATCTTTCTCGAACGATTCGTTGACTCGTGGCATCGTGGTATCAAGACATAAAGGACATCAAAATTCCTTTGTAAACAGTATGGTGAACACAGAATTCGGATTATTGTATCGCAATGATTTTATTATTATAGTATACGAGGCATGCAATAATTTATGAATCCAAAGACGGACTCGCGTTCATTATTTTCGGTTAGCGTATGAAGGTATTCCTGTACTAAATGTGTATATGATTTCATCTACCAGTCTTTAAATGCGTTGCGTATATTCGCTTGGAAAAAAGATAAATCTGCTCGAGAATGCTTCGAACTGTTTTCAGTTGAAAGATGACGGTGAAACTCTCACAAAACTCGTTGTAATTTAAACACTAGTCGTTCTCCCTACGTGTAAATAATGTCTCTAAAAACTTACTGACAAAAGTGCTAAAACTGTTAACAAAATTATTGTCTATCGTTAGACATAACTCATTAGATACATTTGATTATTAAATTGGTCCGATATTACATACTTTTTTTTACGACGCCACAGTAACGTGGAACATGGCGTCATTGTCATACGGTAGATCAGTCATATTTACAGATTCAAGCGTTGCTTTCAGTCCACGCGAGTGGAGGAGACACGACTCGGTTGAGTGAAGCAAAACTATTTTGATTAGCCCTCTCTGAATAACGACCAAGGCCACAGATTTGATTGTAGATATAATTCATTGTGTATACGTTACCGTCGCCTACGTATTTTACTCCCGCCTTCTCACCGTAACGCAAGAGCTCATCGTCATTGAAAAACACGAGTTACCCTGTTATCTCGATCACCTTGAATTCGGACACTACGGTGTGCACAAAGCAAACGACGATGTTCAACAATTTTCTTTTCGGCTGAAGTTAACTGGAATATAACTCTGCTGTGTAGCACTTCTTATGACCTCCATCCACCTGTACAAAACCGCACAATATACATTAACATCACTATTATGTTTGAACATCTCGCGGACATTGCTAACGCGCTAATAATTGTAACATTTACCTGCCGAACGTGAAGTCACTTTCTGCTCTGAAAAAATACACGTGACTTTTAAACTGCAACTTGAATACAAAGTCTTTGTTGATGCCGTCCTTCTCCGATGGTGTCGAGACAGCGTAGCCGAGCAGTGGCAGGCACGCCAATGGAAAGTCGTCCTGATGCGATTTGTAGAAGAACAGACAGAAGTTTGTAAAGACAACCCACAGCTTCTGCCATCCGTTGCTGTTCTTGAATTTACGAAGAAGGAATCCACTCAATTGATTCTGTAATGGGATTAATAGTTTGTTTATTTTTACAGGATTTCATTGGAGAAAATTGTTTAGAAATAACGAGACTGAATAATAATGAAGGGTCTTGCCTGGAAAGCGCGCAATTGATCGCTGTAGCTGATGGTGGTGTTTCGATGCCAGCATACGTGAACAGTCGTATTGCTGCGTTGTGATGCTTTTGCCCCGCCGCAACTTGATCGGTCGGGTTCGAGTCCTACACCGCTGCCGATTTCATCAGCCGAGCCTAAAACTTTCGTTCCAGTATCATTAAAAAAATTCGCACATTTTTAAAAGTAAATCCATGTAATCCAGTGGAAACTCACTGCATGATTTTAGACTCAAGTACGGTGTCTTTCCCTCAACCGTATCGGCCTGCGCGATCGTCATGATCAGATCTTCGAGCCAACGTTCGTTCTCCTCTTCGCTACTCGCTGCGACAGTCAAAGACCTGTGTACACAAGACGTATATTAAGAACGGAGCGTCGTATCGACGATGCACGGAAAGCAAACTGAAATGGCGACAATTTTATACAATGTGATCGTAGAAGGTCAACTGACCGCAGTTGACCTATAATAACGACTTATGATGAGGACTCTGACACCGAGTTGATGTTAATCACGTTAGGAGCAAAATCTCTATAGCGGCAAATAAAATTTGCAACCTACTGATTGTCCTGGCCTTGTATTACAAATGCGTAGTCCGTGCCGGTCTTGTTATCTCCATCTTGGATGGTCATCCCCTTCAACGGCAACTGCCCATGCACACGGAAGCATTGGGTTGGTTGTTGGGTTCGGAATGTGTAGAGTAAAACATCGGAAAACTGAAACGAGTACAAACACTGCTGATAAGTGATCATTGCTTTTGAGACAACTCAAAATATTTTCGGTTTTTTTTTTTTCTCAAAGGAAATTTTTTCTAGGTACGATTATCGTAATTCTCGCTTACCAAAAAAAACATTCGTTGCTGAAAGCCCTTGTGACTATACTTTTGCAAGCATCCCTGCCTGATGAATCTTCGTCCTTCCTGAACCAAGTTGTCGAACCCACTGATGTCCCTCTGCAATTCGCAGAGCTGAACCATGTTCTCCTGTGATGTAATACACAGCATTAATCACTGTCATTTTCCCAGGGAGGAGAATTAGAATTGTCTCTCCAGACCGTTACGTAGTAATCGCCGAAAAGAATTTATGTTTTCTTTCAGTTCCGGCACGAGTGTTTTTGGCAACGATGCGATACGAATTTTCTTCGATAGGAATTATGTGACAACTGTAGAGTCTCGATTACTCACCGCTTGATTCAGAACCGTCAGGCCTTCGAGAAGTGTCTCGCCGAGCCTGTCCCTGGCTGCTAGACAGTCTTCAAAATCTGTGTGGTCCTTCGGATAATGATCCAATAGTCCTGACAAAAGATATTCGTCGGTTACTGATCTCCGCATACACTGCGTTCTCCAAGCAATAATTGTCGTACGTACTATCAATAATACTGTTGTAATGCAACAACCGTTGCAATGGTTTCAAGAGGAATGAACTCAGGGGCAGGTAACAGTGTTTCTGAGACTCAAAGTCTCGGCAGAGCTGGTCGAATCGTCGCGACGTCCGTATCGAGTACTCCATTTTTTCGAGGACCGGTATGAGGTTCTCCAAGTACTGGTCGTACAACGGCAAGACATTGAGAAGAGTGTTGTAGAGAAAGTCACCGATGTTGTGCCGTGCGTTGCTCTCCCAACGCGCTAATCGAGATTCCATCTCTTGGAGGCAAGGACCGTGAGCGTCGGCCAGTAACTCTATCAATCCAACAGCAGTTTCGCCCTCCAGATCCGCTTCTCTCGAGACTTCCTCACGGAACCACTGCAAATTCCAAATTGTTACTTATTCACGGAACTTAAAAAAAAAAAATACCACAGCAGCTTTATTTCTATACTCACCACGTTTATTACGTCCAAGTCCTTCTTGTAAGTTCTCTCCGTCATGAGAAGCTCTTTGGCAATGTAATAAGCTTTGTCGGTTGGCCATCTCTGAAAAAATATGCGCCGGGTCGTCAGATAGAGTTTCACCAATGGGGCACAAAATAACATTGCTCGTCCGAATTACCTTCGTCTTTCGCATCTCAGGGTCTTCGACATCCCCGTTTCGTATGTTCTTCACAGGGCTGAGATCGGGCGTGTTTATCACGTTGACGTTAACGTTTATGTCTACAACGCCGTTCGTCTGCTTATCGGGAATTCTCGTCTCCGCGAAGAAAGAGTTGTTGTTCTCTTGCTTGGAGGGCTCCTGTGGCTTTTCGCTTTCGACATCTGCAAACAGAGCTCGGTCAGTGAATCTGTCGTGGCCAAGTCTACCCGAGAAGCCCCGTGACTCACTTGCAGTCAGGTTTAATGAAGAAAAAAAATGTGGAGAATCGGGAGAGCCACTAGTGAGTTACAGGGCTCGATTAAAAAATATCGCGTTATTGCAACTGACGGAGTACAATATGAAAAAGCATGCTTCGGTGCTGCAGTGTTCTGGCCATTTTTTTTGGTCAAGTTTCACGAGTCAACTCGGTCACAGATGTGCACTATTGTAAATACATATGTACATTTTTTTTATAATTCGTTCCAGTACGCGCAAGTTCGTACCACTCGAGTGGCAAAGTCGTATTTCAATCAGGTGGTTTCATGCTTGCAGAATGCTCCCATGCATGATTATAATTTTTTACTCCGAAGAGGCTATGCTCAGTGTATAACAGTCACGACTAAACGATACTAGACACGTAGATGCGCTCCCCTCGAGGAAAATATATGCGTACAGGCCACTTATAAATTGTGTCTCATCAGCTAAATAAAAGTGTCGAATCAATCGATACTCAAGTAAGATTGCTTCTTTTTCTAGTTTGCTCAACGACGCGCCTGTTCACAGACTCAATTTTTTTTTTTTACCAAGCTTCCTGATATGATAGTTTAGTTTTTTTTTTTTTTATATGACTGAAATTTTAATTGTCCGTAATGTCAATTGCGAAGAGTGAGCTGGCTCGTCGTTGTCTCTTAGTGCTGAAACAATTAAAGCCCTCTTGGATCTAAACACTTAGAGAACATTATTCACAGATAGAGAATGGTTTGTTTTTCCTTTGGGGATTACTCACACTTGGCATTGTCATCCAGCCGACCAACAATTCCAGGAGTGCGATAAAAGATACGAATACAGAGAGACAGAGATAGAGAGAGAGAGAGAGAGATAGAACGAAAGTTGGGCCGAAAATAAAACGAAATCGACAAATAAAAAAACCATAGTCGTCAATGTACAAGAATTAAAAAAAAAACGAACTATTGCGTAAATAACGAAAACGATAAAACCCAAAGAGAAACTTTAACTCAAGCGAAATTACTTGACGCCTGTAAATGACTTTGTATATAATTTATTAATATCATAATTAATGTATCAATAATCAATGTACAATAGATTCCCTACGGTTTTTGTCATTTTTCGAACATCATTCTCGTCTCCGTTTCCCCGCCTGCTGTGAACACTTACGCAATGACGGGGAAAGCTTTCGTATCTATAACGAATAGAGTTAACAAGCACGTTATTTGATCGTTAAAAAAGTGGCACGAGAATTATTACGAATGAACGAAAAACTTTTGTTTGTTTGTTTAACATGCTAGCGGTAAAAAGGGAGGCTCCATCGTCATTTTTTTTTTTTTTTTTTTTCATATCGGTTTCCGTCTCTTCACTTCTCGTCCCGAACGATCAGCGACCGATTATACTAGCACTAAAGTCGCTTCGATTTATCCTCGTTGAATCGTCGTCGACGACATGCGTATCTCTCTCTCTTCGATCGAGCTACGCGTTTTCGCGAGTGCTGTGTTTTTTTGAGCCTTGCAGTCTCTGTTATTCGCGATGAACCAACCGTTACAATTATTTTTTTTATTTTTATATTTTCGAAACGACTCGTACCTCGCATTAAATACGTCGTACAGTATAGAACGAATGGTAACACCCTGTACCTTCTGGGTTTCGAATAAAAAGTGATCTTTCGTGGCATTAAAAAAAAAAAAAAAAAATGCATACAAACTCGTCTTGCTATCGTCGACGAATAATCCGATCGAACCGATAACGACGTCAAGCACGAAAAAATGAATGCTGTCCGATAATTTCTTACGTTTTAAACTTAAACTATCAATGCCGAATAAATCCATCGCGTTAACGGTAGCGTAGGATTGCCAAATTCGATACTCGAGCGATTTCGCCAAATGAAGAATTGATTAATCGGGACTCACAGTTATACAATTTACTATTACAATGATCAATGACTGATGGCGATGATGATTTATTAATTACGGATTATTACGTATTTAAAAAGGTTTTTTTTTTTTTTTTTTTTCAGAAGACAAATTCGGCAAACCTCCTCCACTTGGAATGCGCAATTTCCTGTCTTGTTATCCTTCGCTCTTAACTCGCTTAATAGTCGACTCGATACAAATAAAGTCTCGCCAGCCACATAAAAATCGATTCGTGTTATTTGTTTTCTTACGATCGGGCATATTCTATACGGGGCCATGCAAATCTTCAAGGGGGCGTACTCTCTGGGACTTTAAGAGTGCGAGGTTTGTGGGGGGGGTTTCGTGTCCGTTCTAATGTAAAGATAATCGAATATAGAAAAAATTAATATAAAAAAATTAACGAACAATATAAAAACTCCTTCGACATTCGTGGAGTAATTACGATCGACGGGTGGTGATTACCCCGGTCCAAACATAAAAATAACATAGACTCTTTCGACGCTGCTCATCTCGATTATCGAGAAGCCAGAATTTGGCTTCCTGGTGTGTTGGATATTTTCTTAACTGCGGCTACGAGAATCTACCAGCTTAGCATATCCCGACTAAGTTCACCCACTATCCAAAATCTTTACTGTCCCAGATCGCCTTTTCATGGTTTCGACAATACATTTTCGGATAGTCCGTGACCTTTCGAGGGCTACGACGTCTCTGTTTTATGCAATGGATTCAACGTGCGGCACTTGGAATTTTTTTTTTTTTTTTCTTCTATTGTCGCTTTACATTTGGACCGTTCTGCTATCATGCAGTGAATTTCCTCCTGAGACGAACGATCGATCTTCGATTTTTTTTAAACACTCTCTACGGATCTCTAGAACAAGAAACCGAAAGTCGATCGTTTGTGTGTTAATTTTGTAATGCATTTATTGTAATTTTTTTAATACAATGACCTCGTCCAAATTCGCGTGAAAGCCGCGATTCGGCCGAAAGGCGAAAAACCGAATTCCCTCCTGAGACAAACGATCGATCTTCGATTTTTTTTAAGACACTCTCTATGGATCTCTAGAACAAGAAACCGAAAATCGATCGTTTGTGTGTTAATTTTGTAATGCATTTATTATAATTTTTTTTTATACAATGACCTCGTCCAAATTCGCGTGAAAGCCGCGAGTTGGCCGAAAGACGAAAAACCGAATTCCCTCCTGAGACAAACGATCGATCTTCGATTTTTTTTAAGACACTCTCTACGGATCTCTAGAACAAGAAACCGAAAATCGATCGTTTGTGTGTTAATTTTGTAATGGATTTATTATAATTTTTTTTTATACAATGACCTCGTCCAAATTCGCGTGAAAGCCGCGATTCGGCCGAAAGGCGAAAAACCGAATTCCCTCTGAGACAAAGATCGATCTTCGATTTTTTTAAAGACACTCTCTACGGATCTCTAGAACAAGAAACCGAAAATCGATCGTTTGTGTGTTAATTTTGTAATGCATTTATTATAATTTTTTTTATACAATGACCTCGTCCAAATTCGCGTGAGAGCCGCGAGTTGGCCGAAAGGCGAAAGACCGAAAATTCCCGGAAATGAAAATACGGACCGTCTGGTGTTCAGAGTTACGCAAAGAGACGGCCGTGTGTGTAGTACGTTTATATTAAATTACGGCGATTTGAGAGTAATCACGTGTGCGCAGTAGTCGAGCACGGTCATAAATCGTGGCAAAATGGCAGTGTGATTTTAGTAATGAAAAATTGGGTCGCTACGCAATGGTTCACAGGTGACATTATAACAGTCAGATAATAATCAATCAATTAATTAATCGACGTATACAGATGCGGGGAAGCTCGGAGTACCACACAACACAGGAGGTAGGTAACAAGAGAAACAGCTATAGTTATAATATAGTGTTGGTGATAAACGTCTAGACGTACTAGAATTCACGGTATATAACATTGAAGAATAAATACGAGGCATTAAAAAATATATAATTTAATTTTGATTTTTTTTTTTTTTTTTTTTTTTTTTTTTTCAAGTGAAGCTACAATGCTAACTAGACGGGCTTTTAATGAGACAAATAATAACGACCGTTCGATCCGTTTTCAACGTCAACGATTCGAGGACAGCGAATCTCTCGAGGTCAGATAGCTTTATGTAACAGTTTACGTGGTATATCGAAAAACGTGAATATATCCAGAGCGTGAAAAAGTTTATAAAAAAATCTACGCACATCGTTGGAAAAAATCGATAGACAATAGAAAGTCGAGAATCATTCTTACTTTTTTTTTTTACGACGTTAGTATTCGATATAAAAAGTCTGGAGGAAAGTCGATACAAAAGTAGACATGTTCTCGTCATGTTTTTTTTTTTATAGTCATTTGAGATCAAGGCGAACCAGTGTCTCGCTGTGGCGATCTAATGGTATCGAATACCTACGAACAATGAGATAGATAAAGATTGAAAATGACATTAGCGAAAAAAAAGAATAAAAAAAAAAGAACGGAGCCATAAAGTGAGACAGTGTGAGCTTGGCGATTGGAAGTTGCCGAAGACATTTTTTTTCATGGATATCGTTCTCAAAGTGCAATCTTTCATAACAATAATTATTATCATTGGTTTTACAGGAAGGAAGTAACAAACTTCTTCAGTTAAACGCGGACAAGTGTTTTTTACAAAAAAAAAAAAAAGCTCTTCCTTTCGCCCGGCTCAGTGAAACTAAACTAAAGAGTCATAGAGAAGTAGATAGGTGAGTAATGAAAAAAGTAGTGAGATGGCATCGGCAACTAAGCAAGTAGATAACAAATGTTGAAGAGGGAACTCTAAGCAAAGTGTACAGCTAATGCAAAACCGATCGATAGAGTCAATTCAGAATCGTCACTTCGAATCGAAGAGAACTCCGTTTAGTGTTATTATGTTATACAAGTACTATATCACTTCTCCGTATCGTGGTACGTGGTACTCGGCTCTTTCATAACTGTTTCGATAATCCGTTATTTTCATTTTAATTCATTTAATTATTGCTAATGCTTGTCTCTCGTTTATTTTTTGTTTTGTTTTTAACACGATTTAATCCCACGCAAGATGAACGCCTCATTCTGGATAGGCTGGTAAGAATCGATTGGTCAGGGTGCGTGGCGTTGCGTGAACCATTACGTTACGCACCTGGTTGACCCGAAACGGCACGTGCCAAGCCGGCGAGTTCACGTACCCGTTCGAGTAGCCCCAACGGTTGTAATCACCACCTGTCAAAATGTACTTTATTTTCATGAACATGTCACGTGTACGTTTACTACTGACAACGGACACAGCCATCAAACAGTGCTATCGCGATTATAATATCCACGAGTGTGTTGGCTCGGCAAACAAAATGTTAATAAACAGTATAGATATGTATCGTAAATGAAAAAAAAAAAAAAAAAAAAAAAAAAATGTTAAATTGTTTTCCATCAACGTTCGAAAATTTGTGCGAGTTTTAGCGCTTCGGTAATGTCGCGTTGATGAAACACGTCATCGAGACCTATCGATAGTATTGTTATCATAATCGACCGACAACCGGTCGAGAACAAATCAACGAGATTTTTTTTAGTCTTTCATATACGAATCTGAATCATCGTAAGTCTACTAATACCTTGTTCCCTAATTGCAAATATTATGAATTTCCAATTTATATTTATCTAATTTATATATATAATAATATATATATTTGTATATACTATATGTGGGGTTGGGTCGGGAGAGGCTGTTTATGTTAGATATTGTTTATCATGTAGAATACAGTATTCAGTCGTTTGCTAATTCGAAACCGTTCGCGATCGAGTCGATCGATAAATTTTTTGTCTCATCGTTAAAACGACCTGACCTCGATATTTTATTGAATGCGACCGCGAAGCTTTCTAAAGTCAATGAAACGAGGACACCTCTCTGGAAGGTAAACAAAAAATGTACCAACATTTTCAGGAAGATTCCTCACCAACGGCTCGCCTGCGCATCTCTCATCGATAATATGAGATTCGAGCAAGCCGATATGCCGATATAATCAAATAATCATCAACGACTGGGAAACTGTGAGAGCGTGGCGATAATATCTACAGACTTGTAAAGCAGCCTCGAGTCAAGCAGTTGTAACTGCACTGATAGGCCGTGGTGCAAGGAATTCCTGAATCAAACAAAACGAATCCAAGTGCTTAATGTTTGTGCAACGATAGCGGGGGGGTTTCAGACAATGCACGGATGCAAAAATAACTGTATGAGGAAGGTTCATCAATTCATTGTGTATAGCATTTTTTTTTTTTTAATGATGGTTAAGGTGTAGGGGAGATCGGGGCAAAATGGCACAGCGGGGCAAAACGGGACGGCGAGGGCAAGAGTCAATTTTCCAATCATTTTTGGATGCCCCATTTCGCCCCAACGACACATCCGGATTTTCGAACCCGTTTTGCCCCACGCACCACCATCGCCACCATCCAAAAGTTATTGGAGAATTGCATTTTGTCTCATTATCCCGCTCTCCCCTATGCGTGACCAAGGTATTCAAGTACTAATGTCAACGTTGGGAAGGGGGGGGGGGGGGGGGGGGGGGTAGTCAACCGCATGCCGATACGATAAATTCAGAATCGATACATCACATATTAACTAACACACAGGTCGTCATCCGACCCTAAACAGAGTTAACGATATATCGCAGCAACAGTTTAACAACTAAAAGAAATTGACATTCAATCGCTCCGTATTCGATTAATCCGGTCCCAATAGCTTTCGACTACGCAAAAACGATATTCTCCTTTCGGCCGGTTCTCCATTTGGTATTTTTTTTTTTTTTTTTTTTTACGGGAAGAGATTAGCGGCCACAGTCTCGATAATCACGAATTGCCTAATTTAACTGAGTCACGGGTTGTGCGTGTGTGTAGGCGAAGTGCCCAAATGCCATCGTTTCGGTACTCAGCCCTCGTGCGAATATCGATTTAAAAAAATTGATCGATATTCCGTAAAATAAGTAATTATTGCTGTTGCAACGCACCGACGGACGCAATATTAATCATTGTCCGTGTGTCGAATGCGCAAACAGGCGATTCGCGTTTCTATCTCCCGCCTTTGATGAACTACTTATATCGACAATATACAATTATTACCCGAGTTATACCGAATACGTGGCGCTGCACGTGCGACCGGGAAAAAAAAAGCACTGCATTGCTCCTTGACACGCGGATTTATTTGGAAGCTGAACATCGTAAGTTTCTCTCCACGATCAATCGAATTGAAAAGCTGCTCGCGTCGATCCCCAACAAAGTTTCGCAATCTATAAACAAAAACTCAACTAGCCTCCCCCTTAAATTATTCGCTTGTTCGTCCTGTCGCTATATACCTATGCGTCGTTAAAACGCTCGACACGATTGCTGAACGACGCGTCAATTTTATTGCATAATTTTTATGTATCTCGCTACCTCGGAGTAGGCTAAACTAACGCTCGTGGGATGAGAGGTGCGGATAAAAATTTATACGATTCCTAAACCGATTGTAACAACTCTCGAAACTACCGCAGATATGAGATAACCGATGACTAGAATGACTCTATTGGTAGATAACAGATACACATTGGTAAATCGTGTTTTTCGTCTGAACACAAGGAAACTTTCGGTGTCGATTGGGAAGACATGAGACAGGAATTGTTTGACGCGTGAGCGACAAGTGAGTTTCACACTCGCTCGCTTTTGAAATTTTCGCGGCCCGACATGCGATACACAATTGTCGCCGACTTGTCAACTTGTGCTTGCCACTTCGTTATCCGTCACTGTTCGTCATTGAAAAATCTTCTACGGCTGCCGGTTATTAGCACAACTCGACATAGGAAACGAGAAACTTTAAACATCAATTCACTTTCGGTCGTGTAAAAAATGTACAAGATGACAATGGTATTACAAAAATCTAGGCACAATTCAAGCTGAAACGATTCGCGACTTTATGATTAATTCGGTGATTGGATGAGAGGAAATACTGCTCTTTTAATTCCCGAAGGCTTATTTTGACAATTACGTTGATTGACGTGGGTACCCCAAAGGATAAAAATACGAATACCGTTTTTTGAGTTTTTGTTTTTTTTTTTTTTTTTTTGTCGTTAATGAAAAATTCTCCATATCAAATGAAATATACAAATGCTACGTTAATATTCTCAATGCCCCCGTTTCGAGGTACTCCGACCGAGCATCTATTCTATTGCAATTCCACGGAATCATCAAAAGGAAGTTTGGTTTAACCTTTAGTAATCTACATTGAGCAACTTTGTCCTCCTTTTTTTTTTTTTTGTATTTTTCGTTAAATTATGTTTTCCGAACACGATCAAAACTAAACTATGGAAAATCATGTAGGGTCACTGTTTGCAGTACACTAACGTCGTTTCGATAGGGGTGGGAAAATCCAAAATGAAATAGCAGACGCTTCAGCGTTATACCCCGGTGTTCTTCGCGATGATTGTCATCCTCGATAAACTCAACAGATACGATCATATCGCTCAATAATTCCTACGTTCCTCATTTACGTTAATCGTTAATGGATTATTACACTTAATCGTAGTTACTCTTCGAATTCGGGGACCTATGTAGTATTTAAAGCCTAGAGCAATACCTTTTTTATTTTATGTTTTTTTTTTTTTTTTTGCTTTTTTCACGGTAGTTCAATATCAATCGAAATGTGAAGCTTCGCGCGCCTCACCGTTCTCCGATCCTCCGTGTTACCTTTCTCTACACTCGAAATAAACGTAACAAGTTTTTTTTTTTTTCGTACGGTGTCCAACACTACGAGATCTCTGACCGATGTATTCTTTGCGTTAATTATATTCGTTATGTATAATAAGAGGAATATTATGTTTATAAGTCAGACTCCTTGAACGCGTAACAAACATTGTGACGTTTGAAACTAAACGATACACTCAGAGAATGGTGTATCTTCGCGGATCATTTTGATCATTAAGTCATTGTTGAGTATTACGGATATTATTTTGTTTTGCATTTTCGCTCCTCCAAGCTGCAACGATTGCTCATGATACGACGAATGGGACCCGTGTGCGTTAAATCTACACGATGATATCCCGCTTATCGCTTTCCCAATTAATCGAACGACCGAACTAGAAAAAAGCGCGCCGTTACGTCGTACGCCGCTTGCACGAGCCGGCGCACACGTCGACGCGAGACTCGCGTCCTTCAGCCTTTCGAGGTTTAAAAAAGCCCTCCTGTCGTCGGTGTGCCATTGTCCCAAAGTTTCGAATATCGTTGACGGATTCGATTGGAATTCAATTCCGCGTCGTGTATACGATCCATTTCTCGTGGATACTCCACTCTCTTGACTAGATTATTAAAGGTTTACGTTGAACATAGGTAGCGGATTTTTTTTTTTTTTTATAAAGCTCACTCGTTCGACGATTGCTTTGCTCTATTGACGTTCGTCGTTGTTTTCAGTCTCGGAAGGCAGCTTTGAGCTGACCGTTTCCTGGCTAGGTGCATCTCTATCGAGTGCCATAAATAAAGTCTACCGCCGGATACACACGTGCTCCATACGAGAAAGCACGAGTGTAAACGACGAGTAAATAAATATATTTGGTATCAATTGACTTGGCTGATCTTTCGCGTCCGACAGCCTCAGCGTTTCTGGTGATGTTTGCCATTGCCGTTCGCACTCTGTTCGTGTTCTTCGCGCGGAGGCTCCAGAGTGATCTCGTCCTCGTCGGCGATGTCGATGCTGGGCTCGACGAGCAAGGGTGGGGGCAAGCTCGTGACGTCGAAGCTCGAGTCCGTACTGGAGACGATGTGACCGTCGCGTACCTCGAGATCGACAGCGACGCGGTGTCTCCTCTTGGCGTTTTGCTGTCTCTTTCGTCTGTAAGCGCGTTGACCCCGATCGGGAGTGTGACCGGGGCTGTCCATGCTCGACGAGGTATCGCCCTCGCTCTGCGGACTCCTGCACGACGAGTAAGCCATCGTCTTCGTTCTAATCTGAGCTCTGACTTGCATCGGCGGACTGGAGGTGGTGGATTCGCCGCTGAGGCTCGTCGTCGAGTAATAAGGCGTGGATTTCGCTCGTGTGGGAACGACGACGGGTCTCTCGGTCGACCTCGTTCCGTAACGAGCCTCGTGGGTCGGCTCCGAATAACCCCTGTCGAATCTGTGACCCGACCTGTGTTGGGCGCCCTCGACATCGCCGGCGACTCTCTGATGCTCGTCGAACGACCACTCCTCCTCACCGGATCTGACCCTCGAGGCGAGATCGGCGTATCTCTCGTGCATGTCCTCGGAACTATCGCCCGGACTGACCTTCATGCGCACCTGATCGCCGCTCGAATACTTCATCGCGGGAACGTTGTCGTAGAGCTGGTCCTCCTCGTCCTCCTCGGGTATCGGACCCGGTATGCTGGGCAGAGGACCGGCGTAATCGTCGATGTCCTCGTCCACGGTCTCGTCGTACTCGTTCTGAAAGGTAATACGAGGTGGCGATATGTCGGTGTAGACGGCGATGGCGTTCGGATCAGCGGAGTCCTCGAATCTACGGCGATGCTCGTCGAATTGGCTCTCGACGAATTTCCTCGCCTCGTCGAACTCGTCGGCGGGTCCGTTGTCGTCCTCGTCGACGGACTCGCCTCGGCGTCTGCCGTACTGCGGATCGTCGTCGTAAATTCCACCGGCGCTCATGTCGTCCTCGCCCCTCTCGCCCTCGCTGCCTCGCGAGGGCGGAGGACTTCCGATGTGCTGACACTTCGAATTCGGCCTCATGCTCGTCACGCTCTTGTCCGACGTCGTCGTGTCGCTCTGGCTCTTCTCGGCGGCAACGGCCGAGTAATACTGCTGCGGTATGACCGTCGTGCTGCCCGACCAGTCTGAAATAGAAGCTCCCAATTCCGCGAGGGAATTATCGTCGGATTTCGTACCGGAGTATTGACAAAATTGCCTTACCGTGTTGTTCGAGCTCGACCACTCGGACATCGAGAGACCCATCGAGGTGTCCTCGCTGTGAGACGAGCCGGTTATGTAAGAGTTCGATTTCGGCTTGACGGCGATTTTAACAGTTCCGTCGACGGTCGTTGCCGAAGCGGAACTCTGACCATCCTCGAGAAGGGTCGAGTGCAGATCGTCGTGCAACGTTCGATTCTCGTCGCTGGAGTCGCTGTCCCCGGCCGCGCGGCCCGGTGTATTGTCGGTGCTGTCGGTCACGGTCACTCTCACGGCCTCCTCGGGCTTTATCTCCATGTAAAACGTCTCCACGTGACTGACGACCGGAGTGTCGAACAGCGGCGAGCTCGGCGGCGAGGGCCAATCCTCCGAGGCCTGCAACTGCAGTCTCGACTTTCGAGCCCTCGGAGACTTCGTCTCGTCGTCGTGAGCGCCCGGCACGTCTATCGGGATGTCGGGCAGTTCGGACGAGGTTCTTCGATCGTCGGAGACGGAGGGAAGAGCCGTGCCCGACGGGGGGTCCGAGGAGAGGGAAGGCTGATGATCGCTCGATATCAGAGACTCGTCGTCGAGACTCGGCGAACGGGAGCTCGGCTTGAAAGAATCCTCGAGGTCGCTCTTGTCCTGCTCCGAGGTCGTCGAACGCTCCGATATTCTCGAGAGCGTCCGGGACAAGGCGAACGCTCCGTAATTTGCTATCATGTCCGGATTTATCGGATAAGCGAGTCCCGTTGGAAAATCCAAGTCCTCCTGAAAGCTATCCTCGTTCGGACCGTTGCTGTCCTCGGACTGCGACTGATGATGATTATTGTCGTCCTGAGGCATCCAACCGTCGTCGAGGCTCGAACTCGCGGAACTCTCGAGGGGGAATGGTTTCCACGTGGAGCTTAGCTCGGGCAGTCGTGGCGCTGTCTGCGAGCCGCTGCAGCTGCTCTCCTCCTCCAGCGAACCCTCCTTTCGCGACTCTCTGATCATCGCGATTTCTCTACGATCGAATATCGGTTGTATCTGACCGATGCCGAGAGGCCGAGCGATCGAGCATGAGCTCGAGTCCGGATCCTCGCGGTCCGGTGTCCAAGTGTTGGTCTCCTCGCTCCTGGAGCGTTCGGTGCTCAGTCGGTATTTCTTGTCGATGCCGAGTTTGTTGGTCTCGTCGATGTCCCTTCGCTCCTTCGCCGGTTCGTCCTCGGGCAGCTCCTCGGCGCACTCGTCGTCCTCTCTTCTCATCTCGAGATATTCGGGCGTCAGTTCGACCTCGACGAGCGTCTTCTCGTCCATCTTGTCGACACCGTAGTCCGGCGAGGACAGGTCACTGTCGACACCCTGCAACTGCACTTGGGCGTCGAGGGCGTCCAGTGTATCCTCGCTGGTGTCGCCGGAGTCCAATCTACGTTTGTCGGTCTGCTTCGCCTGAAATATAGCTTGATCAAGTATTTCGTCGTGTATCTCGTCGCTCGGCGGTGCTTCGGCGTCCGAGCACTCCTCGATGGATATTTGAATGGGTGACTTGACCATATCCGGTGTCTCGTCCGAGTCCAAATAAACGAGCTCCACCGGAGCCTCGATCTTCTCGTCGACGGTGCTTACGGTGACGTTCGGCACGTCCTCCCTCTCCGAGGATCCTCTCGGCGACGGCTCGTCGGCTATCGAGGGAGCCGACTCCGTCGGTGAAATCTTTCGATTCGCTTGTCGCTTGTCGCCGTCGGAGCTGTCGGTTCCGCTTGAAATCTCCGCTCTCGATCTCTCGGACTCTTTGGATCTCGAGTCGAGGCTCGATCTGCCGGTCTTCCTCGATCTACTCGAAACGGGACTCTTTGCCGAGAAGTCGCTACCACCCGTCCAGGTCCTGAGATCCGCGCTCGTGTCCTGAAGCATGTCGGTCTCCGCGCCCGACTCGACGGAACTCTGATCGATGAACCTCGTCGCACCCTCGATTTTCGGGCCGGTACTCTCGACCGTTTCTCTGCAACCCGCTCGACTGGCCGACTGCACTTGGGCGTCGTGCTCGTAGGGTATCAGATCGGGGCACGTGGTGATCTCTTGGCACTCGGTCAAAGGTGACTCCAGGTACTGGGCGGATGTCTCGGTCATCGAGAGCGAGTCTGTAAATATTTCCGGCACGGTCGTGTGGTCCGTGCTCTCCGATCGATGATTCGGCGAAGCCTCCATCTGCATGGATTGCTGCTTCGGTGCCTGGTTCGTGTCCGCGTTGTCGGCCGAGTCGTTTTCCTGGTCCTCGGACTCCTCGAGCGTGTCGACCGTGTCGTCCTTGCTCGAGAATGCATTGGCAGCGGGTAGCTTGTGCAGGGCTATCACCGGAGCGTCCAGGGATTTGGCTCTTCGCTGAGAGGTCGGCGATTGCGTCGCGCCTTGACGCTGCAGCGAGCTGATCGCGCTGCCCTCCGAGAGCCCCAGACGCGCCCGAGCAAAGAGAACGGGACTCTGTCCGGGCTTTCGCGACGGCACGGGAGACCTGGCGGATTTTTGGGCCGTAGGTGATTTGTCGTCCTTGCTTTCCTGCTGGCTCTCGGAGCTCCGATCCGTGTCCGTTTCCGGTTTTGCTGCAGCGACCGATTCCTTCGCGACGCTAGGTTTTTTCTGATGCTGCGAGACTTCCGGTACAGCGATCGGCTCCGGTACTCTCACCGGCTCTCGCGGTGCAGTTTTCGTCTGAACCTTCGAGGGCGAGTGTTTCGGTGTCACGATTTTAATGACGTCCGGCTTTATGGAGTCGGATTTTGTCTTGCTCGCTTTCTTCGGCGACACTTTGTCCGTCGCTTCGCGTTCCGTACTCCCGAGACTCTTCGATATACCGAGCGACTTCGGCCTCTGCTTCTCGGTCTTCGCACCCGCGACGCCCTTTATCATATCGTCGTCGACCGACGCCGACTTCGCTCGTGGCTTCTTCGTTTCGTCCTTTTCATCCTTGGAACCTGAGAACGATCTGTCCGGAAGTCTGGTGACGGACTTCGATCTTCCTTTCTGAACGATACTCACCTCCGGAACGACGTCCGTCGAATCGATTATAATTATCTCCTGGGGCATCTCGCCGAGCTTCAGTTTCGACTTGTCGATCTTCGAGCTCGCAGGTGATATTCTGGACTCCTTCGAAGCGCTCTTCTTAAGAGGCGGCTTGTCGCCCTCGAGCGACTTGGATTGCTTCTTGAAGTCCTTCTTCGGCTCAGTTTTCGCTCTCTTAGCGCGCTTCGGCGATACGTCCTGCTGAACGAAGACCTTGTTCTCCACTTCCGGTGAGAGCAGAGTATCGATAGGAGCTTTCTCCTCCGCCAGTGACAGCGACTTCGATCTCAGAGGTTCGGCGTGTGGCCTCAGCATGTAGGGATTGAATTCGGGCACTTTGAGACTGTCCAATTCCAGGGCTGGTTTTACGGGAACGTCGTCGAGAGGCAGATCCGCGACGGGATCGACGAAGTCGTCGTAACCGGTGTCGATGATCTTCGGTCGCGATACCTTGGTCGGTGAATTTTTATTTATCTCCGAGAATCGAGACTCTATCCGATCCAATATACGCTTAGTCTTCTCCGGAATGCTGGGCTTCTCCATGGTCTTCGGTTTATCCGGGGTCTTCGCAGCCTCAGCGGATGCCTCGGGCTTCGGACTGACCGAGCGTGCCTCCTCGATATTTTTCTCATCGCCGAGGCCACTCTTCTCGACGTTTCTCGACGCGTGGTCGGTCAGTCTGATGGTCAAATTTTCTTTGGAAGGTACGGGTGGTTTTACGGGCAAAGCCGGCTTCTCAGCGCTCGGCCGCTTCTCCATCGAGCTGACTCTGATCGGCAACGGTGGTTTTTCTCTCGTCACCTTAACGGGTATCTCGGGAAGTGGAATCTTCTCGATGCTGTCCTGTTTCTCCAAACCGTCGTCCGGAACTTTGAGCCTCTCGCTCTCGCGACGCTCGAGCTCCTTCTTTATCTCCATGCCGACAACGTCGGCGAGATTCATCGCAAGTTTCGTCTTCATCGGCGATCTGTCCGAGGTTCGCGAGCTCGAGTCCGGTGATCTTGATTTCTCGATCACCGACACAATCGTCACGCTCGGATCGGTGGGCGACAACTTCGGCGACCTCCTCTCTATCACCGATATTATCGTCACGTTCGGCTCCGTTGGCGATAACTTGGAAGACTTTTTCTCGAGACTCACAGACTTTGTACACGTTTTATCGCCAGGGACTTTCACGTTTTTGTAACGATCGAGGGAGGTTGTCTTCGTGGGCGAGCGATCCTGAGGCGAGACTTTGCCCTTCGAGGGACTCGTCTCCTTCGGCGAGAGGTGAGAAACGAAGCTCTTGTGATCGGTCGGCGATAGTTTTGAGCTCGGGCTCGTAACTCCGATGTTCTTCTCGGTGGGAGACTGAACGGTTTTGTGTTTGTCGGGACTTACGAGTATGCTCTTCGGCTTCTCGCTCGAGTGTTTCGTCACCGAGTTCGTCGGCGTTAGTTTCGTCAAGTCGAGACAAGAAAGATCGGTGACCATCTTGAGAGGCAACTTTGGCAATTCCTTCGCTGTCTTCGCTGCTTTGCCAGTCTTTCCGCTGTCCGACTCGGATTTCTCATCGGACGCTGTGCCGTTCATCACGTGACGCTTGTGAAGCGTGTAGGGAATATCGGGATTGGCTTTGCGTCCCGAAGCGCCGTCGGAGAAGGGGTCCTCGTCGCCTGAGTCCGCGGGTGTGAGGTCGATGGACTTCTGGTGCATCAGCATGTGGCGTTTGCTGTTCGATCCTATCCTCTGCCTGCCGGGATTCGGATCGCTCTTCGTGCGCTCAACCGGCACGTGACCCGCTAGAACGCTGTCGTCGAAGCCCACGACGATGCCTCCTATGATCTTCGGCTCGTACTCGGTGAAGACCGATTTACCCTTGACGCAGTCCCTCTCGTTGGGAACGCCGATAATCGTTTCCGTTCGCGTCTCCATCGAGAGCTTCGACTGTCTCTCGCGTTCGCGCCTCTCGTCGTCCTTCCTCGCCCTCTCGAGGCTCTTCCAGTCGTCCCGCTCGCGCGGCTTGTCCTCGGATCTGCCCCTCTCGGCTCGGCTCTTCGCCTTTCTCGATTCCCTCTGATCGAGCCTCTCGGCACTTCGCCTCAGCTCCGCGTCTTCCCTGTCCAAGCCCTCGAGACTCCGTCTCTCGCGCGAGTCCAGTCGATCGAGGCTCTTGCGCTCCCGGGAATCCAACTTACTCAAGCTTCGTCGATCGGCCGACTTGCGCTCGGTCTTGCGATCGTGGGATCGATCAACGGAGTCGTAACGCTCGACGACGCTCCGCTCCAGCGAGCTCAGACGCTCGATCGTGCGCGGATCGAAGTCGAAGGTCGGTCTGCTCTCCCGGAGATCGAGCTTGTCGACGCTCTTGCCGCGTGGACTCGGACGGTCGCGGGGACTCCTGTTGCCCGAGTCGAAACGCTCCAGGGTGTGACGCTGGTCGTAGTCGATCGTGCTGACCCTTCCGGGACTCTTGCGCGAATCGCGGGAGTCGAGACGCTCGATGCTTCTTTCCCTTCTCTCGCGCGCCTCCTGATAACGCGTTGGGTTTCTCTCCTTGGGACTTCTGTCGAGGTTCTCGGCGCTCTTTCGCAGCTCCCGCGAGTCCAGACGCTCGACGCTCTTCACGCGCTGCTCCCTGTGCTCGTGACGACGTCCGTTGTTTCTCTCCCTCGGGTCGAGCCTCTCGCAGCTTCTCTCGCGCGAGTCCGGACGCTCGACGGGCGGAGGACGCGTGTCTCGGCTGTCCTGACGATCCACGCTGCCGCGTAGGTGCGACTCGCCGAAGTCGAGACGCTCCGTGCTTCGCCGTTCGCGCGAATCGACTCGTCCCACCGTACGACGCTCACGACAATCGGCTTTCTCAATTCTTCTCGCCTCGCGGGAATTCTCCCTCTCGATTCGCTTGCGCTCCTCGCGCTCCAGAATCTTCCGCTCCTTCTCCAGGAGCTTCGAGATCTTCTCGATTTTGAAGTCCGCGTCGAGACATCTCCTCTCGCCCGAGGCGTAGGCCCTTCCGAGACTTCCGGTCTCGACGTAGACGCGCGGCGGATGATCGTCGAGGCTCGCAATGCTACGAGCTCGAACCGTTCTTCCGCGCGCCACCGGCTCCAGGATCGTCTTGTTAGGATCGACGGGACTCAGATCGTCGTCGATTCGGGACTTCGGACGCATTATCCCCTCGTCCCGGAGAACCTCGGAGTCCACGTGAGTTATCTTGTGCTTCGGCTTCAAGTTCTTGAGCTCGTTAAGAACGGTGAGCTTTTGTTTCTGCACCTGAAGGATCATCGGATCCTTCCTACCGGAATCCTGATGGGGCAGGGGAGGTCTGCTACACTGATCTATGGAATTTGCGTGTCTCGTCTCGAATTTGCGCTCGATCTGTGTGCCGGTACGCTGTATTCTGGACTCGGTAACGATTAAATTAGCATCCGCGGTCTTTGGCACGGCTGAGTACCGATCGATGGACTTTGTCTTACCGTTTACATTCTTAAGATCCGCGAGCACGGATTTGAATAGTTGCTTGTCGGAGGATTTGACGGATCTGTGCTTGACGAATGAATCGGTCTCGGAGTCCATCTGGAACATCTCGTGCTCGATTCCTTCGTCGCTGTTGTCCGACAGTTGTTCGTTCTCGTCGCGCGGACTCGAGTACGACTCGGGATATTCAAATTCGTGCTCGCGCTCAAGCAACTCGTATGAATCGTGGGACAGATCGTCGTGAGACAGATCGCCCGCGGGTCCGGACTCCTCGTGGCCGGACTCGGTCGATAGCGACGAGGTGCCCGGATACGAGCTACTGTATACACGCTCCGGCACCGAATCGTGATCGAGGGATGGTAATTTTGAACTCGCTGCGCTGTATGAGCGATTGCTCTCGTCGTAGCGCGTAACCGGATTGTCAAGCTCGCCCTGCGAGGGCAATTGGAATGGTGCGAGGGCAGGCTCGTCGGGACCAGCCGCCGGCGGCTTCTCCTCGCGAGGACGCGCCTTGCCCGAATCCTCGAAGCTAGACGCGTACAATTCGCGACAACTCGCGGAACGTTGCCAAGGATGTCTGGGCATGGGTCGCGGCGGCGGGAATTCAGGAGGACTGCTGTTAGAGGGGCTGATACGACCTGCTGACGAGATCCGATGCTGCTGTTGGCTCATAGCAAACTGCTGGTGCTGCAACTGCCGATGTACCGGATGTGCCTGGTTGGGGGTAGCCGGTGAATGTACGTCGATAGAGGTGAGCGTCCGAAAGGACATAGCTGTGTCGTCGCGACGGTGACTCGTCCCGCCCATCGAGACACTCGTCACAGTCGTCGGAGAATCCAGTGTCATCGAACCGCATGATAGAGACAGAGCCGGGGTTCCCAGAGCTGAAACAGCGTCAAATTTTTTTAACTACATTTAACGTCGATTCGATAAATTACTAGACACATCGTCTTCGGCGCAAGGAGCGGAAGATAAAATTTTTCACTATACAAATAGTCAAGCAATCGCAATTTAATTCGCTGCAGTCAAAAGCGTTTTTTTTTTTTTATATATCATAACAATCGTTCATTCTTCCAACGCTCATGTTGGTTTTTTCTCCAGCTTTCATTTTTTTTTTTTTTTTTTTTTCACTCTTAGTATATTATACGGTCTCGTACGCTCTTCAATCCGATATAAATGCAGCCCCGGATATAAATCATACTCGAAGCATATCCTACGTAACTATATAAAGACACTATTTTCTACTCTACTATAGGACGGTTTATGTACAAAACCTAGACGTAAAGTAACGTAAAAGAAATTTGAAAAAAAAAATAAATAAATAAAAACAAAAAAAAAATTGGGTAACGGAAATAAGAGAAAGAAAAACGAAAGCGTCTTTCTGTGTTGGTGATTGTCGTGGAGGCTGATTTCGGTCGTGGTACATACCGGGGTCGCCGAGGGGCAGGAGGGGGTGAGCAGAGATGCTGGAGCTGCCCATAAGGGAGCTGCTTGGAGTGGCGCCACGATAGCCTCCCCCCTCCGAGCCCTGCAATGCCCTACCACCGCTAGTCTGCCGGAACGAATTGGACCTGCGAGCAAGAGAGAGTCAAGTTCAGCATCAGACCTATGCCGCCAGAATGACAGGCGGTTTTTGATTTTTTCCCTTCAAGTATTTAAAGTAACACTTATTTTTCGATCATTTTTTTGTTTTTTCTTTTTTTCTTAAGCCCACTACTTTCTCGACAGTCGCTCGAGCGAATGGTCTGATCTTTGATTATATTTAATTATGTTCTATTATCCTCTAGCACATTATGCGTTGCGTACATATTTATTTGGCAAATGCAATAAATGTCGTCGCTTGGTAGGCATGATAGGGTCTTTTTTTTAATTATTAAAAAAGTTCACTTGGTCGCACTCGGGCAATGCCGGAGCGTATGAAACTCCCGATGAAAAAATGATCTTGTACTTTAAAGTATATGGGAGTTAAAATTACCGATGGTCGTCAACTGCGAAATATATAGATCGATATCGGTTGCTAATATATAATGTCGGAGTTCACATGCTCAAGGCGAGAAAAAGGTGAGAAGAGAGAGTCCCCTCTTGTGTGTGATTTCAATAATTGTGCGTCCAACGATTATTTATACAGAAAAAAACGGGGGGGTTATTGTTATATATTCGCGATGACGTGACTCTCAATCGGTGCCGTTAATTATATCCTCTAACTGTATTTACAAGGATTTATAGTTTACGGGTGTTGACAGGTGAATTTCTATCATTTCTACTTGCTATCGACGATTATTATTCTGTTTTTCTAGACTCGGGATTGTGATGTGTGTGGTCAAAGTGGCGTTATACGCACATCTCTTTTTTTTTTCTTTTTTTTTTTTTTTTTTCTTTCGATTTTTCATCGACGAAATCCATTGACGAGTTATTTCAAGAAAGGGTACATCGATCATTCGGGTTTATCGTGCCTGATGGTGAGCCTGACTCCCCGCCACCCCTGTCCGAGCAGGCAACACTAACAAACGTAAATATAATCGAAGGAACAGAGAGTCGACACAGTTTTACTACGGATAAGACTGGAGAGATGATAGATTTACGTGTAGCCGGATATAGCAGGGGGTTGCAAAGAGAGGAGACACTTCGGTGCGAATGCATGTTACCAATAGTATAATATATACAGATATATTTATATATACATATATATATGTATATATTGCCGGCTCGTGTCCCTGCGATAAGCGAGACCGTGCCCAACTCCAGTATTGTCCACAAAATTGGTGCGCACATTAATCATAATCTTTAATGATTCAAACCAACATCAGGGGTAGAGGGGAGGGTGATCGTACGCAATAGTACGCATGCACTATCTACCAATTATTACTGGGGTATCCAGATATTTCTTCCAAATGTTCATCTCATGTCTGCGTTTTGATTTTTTTTTTTTTCTTTTTTCGTTCCGAGCATTCTTCCCTACTCACCTCTGAAACGTTTGTCTCTTCACGTAGTTGTCGCGCACAAACTCGACGATTTGCTTTTGCGTCTTGCCGCTATACCTGTTGGTAAAGTGATGAGAATTATTTAACAGTGAGTCATTTTAATCGATCGGAGTCCTTGTCGCTCGAGAATACGCTACCTGAAGGAAGATCCACGGCTCAACACTCGAGTCTTTTGTCGCAGAACTCGCTTCACCACGGAACAACGGAAGAATCCGTGATTCTCAACGCACTTCTTCCAGAAGTTCTTGCACTCGTTGCGACCCTCGAAGAAAAATTCTACGGTGTCCTTGTAGTACCCCTGCGCGACAAAATCAATTGTTACTGTAGTCAAAGAAGCAGGAGCGAGAATAGGCGGTGAGATTTATTGTTCGAGCGAAACGACTTACGTAACCCTCCGGATGTAATTTTATTAGAAATCGTTTCCTCTTAAAGCTGATTTTACGTATTTTAGCCCAGCTAAAAGTGTTTATCTTGGTATAGTTTTGAAAAACTACGATGCCCATGTGGGCAACTGCAAGATTCAACGGTACTGCCTCGTGATCCTGCATAGAAAATATAAATGTGGTATTAAAATACTGCAAAATAAAGAGTGCCGGTTATGGCCCTGAAGGTATCAAATTTCATCTTTGGCAAGTCTCTGTCAATGCACTGCTTTAGGAAGAAAATTATTTGGAAATTTAAATTTTCATATCGCTTCCTCATTAAAGTTGAAAATTAAAATTTTCATGTCTCTTCCTCATAAAAGCTGAAAATTGAGATTTTCATTTCGTTTTCGCATAATGTTCCTTATTTGCTCAGGCATTATATTTAATCGATTTTGCACACTGATCACGGATTTACGACTTATCGTATTCATAGATGAATACATAATACGGAAAATTGCGCCTAAAATAAAGTACTAATTTTTCTTGAAAGTCAAAAAATTCAAAATGACATAAAATTTAAACGAATCAATCGATTCTCCCCAAATGTAATGGGGATCTTCAGGCGATCATGGTCCATCTGTGAATACCGTTTTGTTCCGATAGCTAAAAAACTGTAAAAGCTAGAAGGCGCACAGACATTTTTGAAGAAATTAAAAATCGGGTACAAAAAAAACAACTGAACATTTTTTGATGAAAGCTTGAAGAAACATTGACTATTAAACACACATACTGTGTGAAATTTCAGCTTGATCGGTCGAGTCACTCTCGAGTTATAACAGTTTCAATTTTTCATGTACGCACGCACGCACACGGACAGAGACAGACATTTTTTTAAATGTGATCGTTCGACAATTTGGAACATTCTGAACACGTTTTAATAAAAATCTCAAAATCTTTTCATTCACCAAAACAAAGCTTCCTCTACGAGGAAGCGAAATGTTTCGCTCGTAGAATTTTATTCTCCAAGTGAACTTCCCCTAGCGAAGTTTGCGCGATGCGAAATACAGCCGTTATAACTTGATATGAAATTTCGTCTCCCGCTGATATCTTCATGGTCATTGCAAGTTCCCTTACCTTGGCCGGATGCATCTTCATTCCGTACAACTCGCATCGCCGCGCAGTCTCCAGTAGATTGAGATCCGCTTCCGCTGGTGACTGCCCGCTGATTATTCAACAAATATCACGCGCATTAATTTATTTATAGTCAACAGCTTTGATTGTGTTCGAATTAAACCGAGTGCGATGGCTTACGCGTGTTTTTTGTGATTCTCCATTATACGGCGTTCCAATTCTTGATCTTGATGCGGCACGAATTTATACGTAGATAAATACGTATGATCGGGATAATCCTCTATGACGTAGTCGCCGCATTCCGCTGAAAGCACACGCTCGCGGTGTTAGTCTATAGCTACGAATGGGAGACCCGAGCCAACTTTGACGAATCTTTGGCTCGAGTCGACGAACCTACGCGGATCTATAGACATTTCAATGGGTCACTAACCCTGCACGATGTAGCTGGCCATCAGAGCGGCGGTGTTGTCGTTACACTGCAACAATCCATGGGAGAGGTCGCGTTTTATTTGCAAACAGAACAAGTATCTCGTAAACTCCTCCTCGAGCTGAGCCGGATCGGGCGTATAAAATTTAACGCAGAATCTCAGCAGTGGGTCGACCAGCGAAAGCCCCACTTGTCTGCAAACTGGCTTCTCTAAATCCAGCCAGTACTGGAACACAACGGAAAGCGTTACATCCGGGCGAAATCACGGCGCCGATGTGAATAGACCGTTCGCCAAATTTTCGCTCTTACTTTCGTTCCATTGGGCTCCTGGTACTCGAGACCGAAATAATCGGCTTCCAAAAGGTGCAACTGCTTGCAAACTTGATCGAACAGAACCCTTCCCAACGCCTTCGCCTGCGAATAAATATAAAAGTAGCGTGAAATTAAAAAAAAAAAAAACAGAGCGTTCTCGACGGTAAATTATCAAAAGTTTTCCAAGCAAAGTTTTGTATGAAAACACAACAGTCTTCTCGCCGGGGCAAAATACGATAATAATTTGCGGCGTGACTAAAAAAAAAAAAAAAAAAAAATATCCTATAAAATCGATAAGTCAGCTCGCATCTTCCACCTGTGCGGGTATACATCATAGCGTGTGCATACCCGACACATTATATGCCCCAATAATTCACCCTTGCGGAAGAATTACACTATAGAGACAGGGAGACGAGCTATACCGTTAGTGACGAAGCCAAGGTAAATGCCAATCAGTCAAATACCAATTTATTATTTCAATGCGGGTTAATTCAATCCCGCAAGGTCGAAATTATTGAGCAATCAAACGATCCATCAATTTCTAATAGCGGGCCAATGAGCTCGTAGAGAAAAAAAAAAAGTTAATAAAAAGAAAAAAAATCGTACATTTTTACGTCATCCGATACGGAGAGCTAATGTGCGGTATGAAAAAGAATAAGAATAAAAATAAAAAATCCATTGTCCCCGGAACGATACGGTGAGAGGAGCCTCGATATAGATGACGTATAATTGAGTATGAGAATGTCAATCCAGCCAGAAAACGACACATTGAAGAGCACGTGAAGTGGACTTGCAAGCAATACCCCTTGACCCCAATAGTCAACCGTTAAGTTAAAGTGCCCACGCAGCAGCTTGAATAGCCGCAATTACTACAGATATACGCGACAACGCTGGCACTCTCGGTGTCCCCCCCGCGCGACGGGGAGGAAATTGTAGCCTGAATGGAATATATCATATCGGCAATAATTGAACACAATACGCGTGTGCGCCGCGTACGATTTGAGTGATGGATCGTTGGCGCGTTTCAATGTTGTCTCCCTTATCGCTGAAATAAATTATATTCCGTTAAACTAATCGAGCAATGAGTAATAATTGAATTGAAAAAAAAAAAAAAAAAAAAATGCGACTGTAAAGGAATAAATTAATCGCGCTGTCTTATCGCAGTGGCGAGTATCTTTTGTTTACCTGCACTTGAAACATCGTGATTGTGTCGTCGAGCATCTGCACTCGAACCGCGAGCATCTTTCCAGCTTTTCTCGGAGTAGTCGGCGGCGTTCGACTACCGCCGTCCACACCCGCCGGAGTCGAGTGACTGTGAGGCATCTTGGAACTTCCAGTCATGCCTATATTGTCTATATCATTCATCTTTTCTCATTTGACGATTTTTTTTTTCTCTTCTTCTCCTCGGCCGAAAAACCTCGCCGACGGTGACGGTTATTGTCCTACGCGAATTGGAAAACTAACTGGATTTTGTCAGGTGAACATCTGAGAACATAAGCAAGCGTGGGCAACGTGTTGAGATCCTTCTTGGAAAAAGTATCAGAGCTGCATCGCGAACATTTTTCTTGTATTCGTAGAATTTTTAATCAGCAAAAGTTTTGAATTTGAGGTAAATTGTCCTAAGCCGCTTTGTAAAACTGACTGGATTTTTTTTTTAGGTAGACATTAGATTTGTAAATACAATATAAATAGTGCGTTGCGCATATTTGTTGTCTTCATTGTGGCAATAAAATCATGAAACTTGGTAATCGACTCTCTCTTTAAAGTCACCGACGACGCAGGATCAACTTTTGTTGTACACCTATTAGACAGCAATTTGAAAAAAAAAAATTGGATAAGTTTTCTTGCATTAGAAGAAATTTTAATCGACAAAAGTTTTGAATTTGAGGTAAATTGTCCTAAGCCGCTTAGTAAACCTGACAGAATTTTTTTTAGTTAGACATTGGATTTGTGAATACAATATAAGCGACACGTTGCAAATATTTGTCGTGTCTTCATTGCGGCAAAAAAATCATGAAATTTGGTAATCGACTCTCTCTTTAAACTTTTTTTGTATACTTATCGGACAACAATTTGAAAAAAATTGGATAAGTTTTATCGCTGCGTACATAATTTGTTACGGCAAACAGTGATGCAATGCATTCTTTATCATTCATTTTTGTGTCACGGTAGGTCGTAACCAGGACACGGAACAAATATCTCTCGACGATTGCACAACGGAAGCTTTATCGCTCTTTATATATGATTCAATAGCAAGACGCTTCTAACATACAAAAGCAAGTACATAGCTCTCGTAGGATTGTTCAATAACCAGCGAGGAAATATTTCTGGTCCAAAAACCGAGTACTACGGCGAATGATAAATCGTAAATTATTTATAACGTATAGTCTCACGAACACCGCTGATAAATCGGTCCCAATATCGTCGACGCGTGAGAAAATTATAACAAAGTTCGAAAAAAAGAGATTAAAAAAAGCGAGAATGCATTACAATCACACAGTCGCAAATCCGCGTCCTTCGAGGCGGCGTATCGAGTCGTATTACGAGTGCTACAACCGACGGCGAGTTTAATAACGCAAGACGAATCAGTCACTCAATCCCTGATGTAACCGCGCTGACAGAAGGCGATTCCGTAAGTCGCGTAGATCGAAGCCTCCGATTAATCGTGCGAACTCGCGTATCGGCGACGATTCCGCCTCATTTCCGCGAATGCACAACGTAGAGTCCCTTTCGATCGAGCGGAACATTTTTTTTCCGGCCGAGCTAAAATATTACGGAGTGAAAAAAGAAACTTACAGTCAGGAAGAGGCAGGGTGTTCTCCCGTATAGATATAGAGACGGAGTACAACGTATCAACTACTATGTAGGCACCAAGGTGTATATACAAACTCACGTAGTTACGACACCTACATCGCTCCGCCGCTCCGCGCGATCCGTTATTACCGAGAAGTGCAGAATGAAAAAGTGGTTTGTAAAAAAGCGCTCGGGCGACTCTCAAGGACGAGAACAATTTACTCCTGCTCCGTGACTCGATAATTGAGATTCGCGTCTTCACTTTGGTAAAAACGGAGTATCTTAAAGTGCGAAACGGCAACGGAGCCGTCGCGAACCGTCTGCCCACTAGCACTGGCAGCACGCCCCAAAACACCAAGACAGCAGCCAGAGTTCATTGATCACGGGGACCAACTCATCCGCCGGCTTCGACATGACTTTCTCGATACGTTTACCATTTTATCCCGGAAAAAAACACGACGGTCCGTCACTTACGTTTACTTCCTCCACTCCCGATGGAGCGTTTCGGCGTCGGTTATTTATTTTTTTGACTTTAAAGCGTGAATACACGATCGTCGAACGGAGAATATCGTGATGCCAAACACGACACTAAACACCCACGGGTATCCGAGCACTGCTGGGCCCCCACCTTCTCTGCCGGCTATGCGAATAGCGGTGCAGCGGTTCTCATTCGGTCGCCGCGACGGACTCGACACGATGATGAACCACTGTCGCTGTATCAACCTTGCGAGGATTGCGTGACGAAAGTTCTCTTTATTATGCGTAGCGGTGCGCGAGGCATTTCAATCGTCTAATGTAGTACCGTTTCATACATTTATTTAGGAAATATGAACCGCCCCGTCTCTATACGTACACGCTGACGATCCCGATTATATTCCACGTAGCTGCGCCTACAGCGCAGATATTGCTGCGGCTTCGCTTGTCCAGGGAATATTTTATCGACGACGGCCCACATTTTTTTTTCATCACGTAGATTAACGTAGCGAGGGAAACACGAATAATTGCAGGCCATTTGAGTAATTGGCGTATCTATTAATTAGTGCGAAAAAAAATTGGCGCGTCTACTCGCGCATGCGCAGTCGCAGCGCACTGGGCCGCTCCGTCCGCACCGATTCGCCGAGACGTCGAGGCAGCGGGCTTCTGGACCAATAGGAACTATCGGCAGTGCAACGCTGCGAGACTGCATCGTAAGCTTGAATACCGTATAAACTCGATATCTCGGGTATGCGCTTGAAAATTCTACGTGACTACTACTACGAAAGAGCCACGCCCCCGAACTGTCTCCGCAGGGGATAGATGCTGGTTTTTCGGTCGAACACAAGGTGTGTAAAAGTCGCAGGTTTATTTGTTTGACGAACCTCGTGTTTATGCCAGCGTAACTGTATATCCGTGGCTAAATACATTACGCACTCTCGTCCCCCACCATCGCTCCACGAGAGGCATTCACATAAGTATAGCGTATCTCGTGCCTTACAGAATTTCAAATCGTATTTTGTAGGGCCGAGATCGATCAGTCGTCGAGCTGGCAGAGCAAGGCGAGCCCTCTCTTGATCCAATGGCTCACAGGCATATCGGTATCGATGAGAAGCGATAAGACATAATTCGTCGAATGGCCCGTAGTCTTGAGAGTCCCAAAACGAGCCGAAGTTATGTAAAGAGGACAAACGTACCGCTCCCTCGCTTCTATGTGGATAGCTTCGCTCGGCTTGAGCCAAACTATCGGCATCGTGTCCCACAAAACTTTTGGATTACTCTCCGCTAGAAGTCTTCTGTTTCTATCCCATCTGGCACCAGCGAGGTACATTCCGTATACGTAGACTCCGTCTTCTGGCGCGGTGCTCGTCTCGTACATATTCATCACCTGTTAAAAAAGATCCACCGCATTACTTCCCGCAACAATTGTGTAGCGAACGAACTCACTGACCTCAAAATCAAAATCGATCTTGTCGATCGATATTTTATATTTTCTGGCGTAGTTCTGAGTCGCTCCGGTGAGGAACGCGTGAACGAACGAAAATCCCGCTATCCAGAAAGACGCTGGCTTGCCGTTTTCGAACCAAGTTTGGAGAAACTTCAGCCTCTCGAGGAAGTCATTAACGAAACTGGGTAACGGTTTTAAGCTCGGGTAAGCGCTTGCTTTCGTCCAAGTTGGTGGAATCTTCGCGTTCAACATGTTCAATGCTAGAAGCTGCAAACATCCAAAGTTCGGTTATTGCGTTCCATCGACACGGCTGTGTAAATTTACCTCCAATTCCGGGCTCATAACGATCATGCCCTGCACAGCTTTCTCGAGCATCACCATGCTACTTCGAATTACTTTCAAAAGTGTGTTGTAACGCTCCATTTCTTGAACGAGCACTGTATTCATCGACTCGATGTACGAGACTGGATAAACTTTCTGAGCTTCCTCGAGATCGAAGAGCTCGGGCATTCTGTCGTAGATATCTTTCTTCATTGTTAAAAGCAATTCGTCCTGCTTGCTGGTGTCGCCAACCGTAACGGTTCCCTGAATCCGTAGCATGGAATCGAAGAATACTTTCGATACGTCGAGATCCCGGGTTATTCCGGCGTTCATGTGCAAGCCGAAGACTTCCGGTGGCGAAGTTGTGGGAATCCCTTCGATCTGCTTCACGTAATCGCGATAATCGCATCTGGAAAAGTGACGAATTAATTAGAGCTGATACAATCAGTCGGTTTTGTTCTCCAATGAGGCATTTGGAGTAGTCGACGCACTTTCTCGGCAATGTGTATTCGGGACCCACATCCGCGAAGGTATAACTAGGATCCTCGATCACATTCGAGTTGTAAAAGTCCTCCAGTATCGTATTCAGACATCTCCGGTCTCTGTCGTCGGTGACTCTGCCACCGTAATTGCACTCTCCGGTCAGATAAGTTATCGCCTGGAATGGCACCTTCTCGTACTCGTTTATAAATATCTGCAGTTGTTGCACGGAAATGAGGAAGTCAGATTCGTTGAATCCTGAAACAGAGCGCGTCTTTATTAACCCTTCACGTGCCGGATGCTCGCTGCGCGAAGACCTCGATTCCGGACGATTTAGCCCGGATCCTCGCTCAGCGAATACTTATATTTTAAGTACTCGTGGTATAAAAATCGCTGTACCGTATCTCAAAAAATATTGATGATATCGAAATTCGGAAAAATACTCTTTGAAAAGTATCGTTGACGATATTATATTTCTGTAAAATAATATTTTTATGGTCTATGTAGGTGCGCTATTATTGTTCAAAATTTATATTTACATCTCAGGTCGAGGAGCCCCGGGCCTGCGTAGTCACGCTCGGCGCGCGGCTCCGGTACGTGAAGGGTTAATTAGTTATTTCATAGCCGTTGAACCGTCAGTTTGGATGCTACAAACCGTATCGGATGTTCCACCCTTGGGCGCCATAGTTTCTCCGTTCCTGTACGACAGCGTGGAAAAAGCATAGGCCGTACAACAGTTTGGTGAATTGTTTCTCCTTTCCCGGGCAGCCTTCGAAGAATTCCGAATCCTTTACCGGTTCGGACATGTACGATCTGAAAGTCAATGAAAATTTAACATATTTATTTGACTAGCAACTTTTTGTAAATGGCAAATGAACGAAAAGAAAGTAATTTTGTTATCGAGAGGTCGTGTCAGTACCGCATTAAATTTTGTTGTAATCCGGTGGGTGGTTCATTGGTCATCTTCACACCGTGCTGCAGTACCGCTATAGGAAATTTGTCAGAGGGATAGCTCGTCAACCATAGACGAAAGTTTATCGACGTATTCGTCGAGTCAAAATTTTCACAAATCTTCTCCAGTTCGGACATCCACGAAACTGCGAGATGACAATTTTGAAGACAAACCCAGGAGCCCTCGTTCTGTCCGTTCTCTATTAGCTTTTTAGCTATGGGTCCCTGTCCCTGTCCCAGTGATATGGAATGAAAGCGCGACGCGTAATCCATGTTCTCGGCAAACTTCGACAGAGCCCCCATAGGATCGGAACCCGGTGACAATATAAATATGAGCGGTATGAGACTGTTCGAGTCGGCGTAGGACTTGGCGAGATCGAATGGCGGCGGGGTGACGAACTTGGTACCCATACCCGCTTCGACGAATTGCATCACCTGAATAATGAAAGTGTGAATCAGTAAAACCATTCGGAATTCATAGAAATATTTGTATTTTCATCCTCGACTACCTTTGCTGTTATTTTGTCCGGTCTTATAATCCTCATGACGATCAATTTTTGAAACGCCGTCAGATCGGTTTCCCATGGCTCGGGTAAGGTAGAGTTTTGCGGATTCATCAAATCGTAGAACTTTTTCCACGGCCCAAGATTAGCGCCGAAGCTTTCCATGAAAGTTGCGAAAGGAGCGAGCGTTCCGACGCGGCATATCTCGTCCCAAGCTCGATCTTGAAGCCAGTCGGGAGCGGGATTTTTTAGGCGGTTTCCCAGAGCCACACCACCGGACAGGAAGAACATGAGCTCTTCCCTTTCGATCTCGTGCGTTGCCAACAATATCGTTGTGTACAAAACGAATGCGTACAACACCTGAAACAATGAATGATGTATTTCCGCGTACGAATATTCGTGAGAAGGTACCTTGTCTTTCTCGAACAACGATCGACACACGTTCTGGTAGAGATTGTACGTGAAAGTTTCCCGCAAGAACTGCAGTCGTTTTTCCAACACTTTGCTCTTGTTTGCCGTCTCGATAGAGACGATGTATAAATTGATAAACCACGATAAGGAGTATTGGTACATTGGATCGATATTTGGCAAATCCGTGACCGTGTAGTAAAGTGCTGAACTGTGTTTGGCTATAGGCCGATAGCTTTGACGAAAGATCTCGATTTTAGTTTCCGTCTCCTTAGCAGCTTCCTGCTTCTTCAGTATATCGATTGATAGTATCTTCGAAGAATCCAATATCTCTATAGCCTCCTCGTCTTCCAATATCGTGGCTCCGGAAACCGACAACGTCCTCAATATATTGTCCTCGACCTGCTTCAACGATTTCTTATTCGCAGCCCCCTGCACGATCAGGTATTCGCGTTTCCTCTGCAAATCCGGTCTCTCCTTTGCTACGACTATGCCCAGCAGCTGATCCTCCAACCCCTCGATCGTCAGAGCAAAGTTTATCAGCGTTACTTTGTTGAATACCTCGGGCAGGTAGTGAGGATTCCGCAGTTTCGTTGTTATGTACAATCGGAATCGAGAACCATACGGTATAGTTTTCTCGCCGAGAGTGATATACGAAGCGCCGCCAGTTGTATATATTTTCTTCATGAGAATAGGATCGAGCGACGCGTCCAGCTCCTCGCCTATGTTTTCTATCAGGACAGGTTTGCCTGTGTATCGAAAGAATCGTTTTATCGACGGCTGTTATTACGTAACGCTTTTGTGCGGGACTCTCGATTCGCACCGTATTCGATACACTGCTCCAGTACATTCATATATTTCGCATCGGTCAGCTTGACGACTTCGAGTTCACTGAGCTTTTCCATATTTCGTATCCATTTGTTCGCCTGGCTCTGGGGATCAATAAACAGGCTCCATCGCTTCGAGTTGTTCATTATTATTCCGTTTTCGGTTGAAAACGAGTCGCGCGGAAGTCCAGATATGTTCCACGAGTTTATCTTTATTTCGGATCCCAGCACACTGACGAAACTGAACGCCTCGGAGCATGGTATCTTCAAGCTCTTGACGTATGTCCTCCACTTCTCGATGTTGGTCACCCTGTAGGATGTCGTGAATGGACCTAGATAAGCGATCATTCCACAAGATATGAGAATATCGCCGGGTAGCGTGTCGTAAGACTTCTGCAAATCGCCAGCACAGGTCAGCCATCGATCCTTTTCACCCCCTAAGCCACTGATGAGCTTCTCAGCCCGTATCAGCTTATTCCTACAGCTCGTTACCTGACAAAAAAAAAATAAACAACGTTTGCATAGATTAAAACTCCATCGATTTGAATTTGAGCTACCGTGTATAATAATTGTCTTACTTGTGTTTCCAAATCAATTTTCTTCGCCAAAGTAACTTGCAAATTGTCGTTTAGTGCAGCTAATTTGGCATTCAGCTCGGCCAGCATTCGTCGTTTTTCGTCCAAGAAGGCCATCGTATCGGCATATTGTTTCTCGGCTGTTGCGAGTTTCGCTTTCTTCGGTGCAACTTCTTTGGCGACTTTGTCATAAAGGACCATTGCCCGTACCCATTTACACAGACCTTCGGCCGCTTGGGACGCTTTGGCGATAATTTTCGGCTCAAAATTCTTGTCTTCCATGTACTTCTTCTGGATGATCTGCGAACGATAACGATTATTCGATATTAGTATTCGCTGTCGATAGATCAATTGATTCTGCAGCTCCGTGTTTCTAATAACGTACCTGCATCGTAGCGACGGGAATGTTATCCTTGTCGTAATCACGCAGATAATCCAGGAACTTCATGTCGCTGAGAATACGCTTACTCGGTGGCCAGTAATCCAAAACCTTTCTCCCCGTCGTTGGGTCGTTGACTCGGTCGGGCTGAATGTTCATCATAACGCAGATAGCCGCCATCACCAGTTTAACACCCTCCGGTGGATTCTTCATGGACTTCACCAGAGATATATCAGCCGGCTTCAGCGTATTTAGTGCGGCTGAAGGTTTATTATTATTATTATTATTATTAATATTTACAGAAAGGAAATTTTTACCTTATATAATCTGCTCCAAAAATATATATATAACTATATATATATGTACATACATTTGATATCACATTGACATACACGAGTCGAGTCGAGTTTCAATGCAGCTAGACACAAATATTGCAAAGATTAATTCTTCCATCCTCCTTACCAATAGCTTCGTTCAGAATCGGAAGTGCTTCAGCGAGATCGGCCTCGCACTCTGCCTTCAGCTGTCCCGCTGTTTCCGCCTGAATATTCGCCGCGTCTTCGTCTCTCTTCACCATTACCGTAGCAGTTTCGACGCTCAAGTTCTCGTTCTCGATTTCTCGCATCGTCTGTTCAGTAATCTTGGCGGAAGCCTCGAGCTGAGGTCTCAGCGCGGTGAGGGTCGATTTCATTTGAGCCACTTGTTGCGCCGCGAAATCCAGCTTCTCCAAACCGCCCAAATAACGATCTCTGCAAATGTACTCGGTATTGTTAGTGATTGCAATGAGGATGATTCAAAAATGTTGCGGTTTACCTAGCCTGAACGAGTTCCTCTTGCTTCTCCGTTATGAGATCCGAAAACGTTCTTATGAGGTCCAAGAAAGCGGCCGAAGTTATGTAAGTCTGTCGTCCACGAGACTGATAAAAGTGAGCGCTTATTTCTTTGGCGCACACGTGAAAGTACTTGCAAGCGACGACAGAATTGACTTTTATCTCCTCGTTGACGTTGATGTCGGTTGTGAATCGTATGGCGACCTGCTCGAGGGCATCCTCGGGCCAAACGTCGTACCAGTCTATGGTGCAGCAACTCACCAGGCTCGGATACAATCTAAGCCGCACGCGAAAGGACTCGCCGATCGGCGAGAAACACAGCATTATGTGGAGCTTCTCCTTGCAGCGATTTACAAAAAATGCGACCACTCCGAGAACCGACACATCCAAGTTTCTGTTTCCACCCTGTGCCCCCAATCGGCACATCTCAACGATCTCCTGTCTCTCCTCGACGGTGAACAAATTCGGCACCTCGCCGGAATTCAGAAGACTGTCGATGTCGCTGAGGAAAGCTTCTTCCTTTATCTGTCCCTCGGTGAAGAGGAACGCCAGGTCCTTTCCGACTCCCCCGGAGTCCTTGAGGACTTTCTTAATGTCGTCTCGCCACTCGTTCATCCCATAAGCGCTTCCTATCTCCGGCTGAAACAATCCACAGGCTGCCATGCTCGTGGCGAGTCTCGTCAACGATTGCCTTCCGGATCCACCGACGCCGACCATCAGCAAGCTTCCGCACGGAATTGTGAGGATTCGACAAATCCTGGCGAGGTGCTCGAGCGCGTAGCGAAACAGGACGATGTCCATTTTGTTCTTGTGCGTACTGTTGTAATCCTCCAGGCATTGGATAGCTACTCTCTGAAACTCCTCGACACCGACGACCTGCTCGTACCTCTTGTCCTCCGGATTCGCTTCCAAGTCCATGAAGTTACCGAACATGAGGTCGTTGAGGCTGACGTCCGTAAGTTTGTCCTCGTATCTCGGTAGATTCGAGAACACGGAGTCGAAGGAATCTCTGAAGGAACTCTGAACGGTGACCTTGAGCTGCTCGATCAGCCATCGTCGATCGTTGCCGTCGATCAGTCGATCCCCGAAGACTCTCAGTATCTCGTGAACCCAGAGGCGCGTGAAAGTCGCTCGGGATTCGACGGATTCCTTCTTTATCATAGCGCAGCCCGTTATTACTCTCGAGAAGTCTCGAAGGTTGAAGAGATAGTGAGACTTTGCCGGAGTGGGTCTGAGCTCGGCGCTGGCGCTTCTGAAGACTTCCAGCGTCGCGTTCACCAGGGTGTTGACGACAGCGATGACGTCGCTGCCGAAGCCGTTTCTCTTGAGGCCGACGAGGCCTATATTGGAGAATATCTTCGAGATGCTTTCCTCCGGGAAGCTGTGTATAGCGTAAAGATTGAAGTGCCTCAAGAATCTGTTGTAAACTTCCTGACGACTGCCGCCGGGCGGTGCCATAGCGCATACGAACATCGTGTCGAATATTCGTATCTTCTCCGGTTCCTTAAGATCGTACCAGTGGCCGTGGTCGAAGAATTGCCTGAGCAACTCGACGGCCGGTTGGGCGCCGTAGACTTCCTTGGCCGGCATGTTCACGTCGTCTACGAAAACCACGCAGACGGAATCGCTCATGGGTCCGTAGTGGCCCTTTCGTCTCTTGAACAACTTCGAGATTACCAATTCCTGCGTCAGGGCCGCGGTTGTCTTGGCGGTGAAGGTTATCAGATTCGGCAGATAATTATTCTCGTCGAGTTTGTTCATCATGACGTCCTGCACGTAGAAGCTCTTTCCCGTGCCAGTCTCGCCGTAGATGAGGAATCTCTTCCTGCGTCTCATGTGTCGAAGGAACATATTCTGGTACTTTACTGTCTCGATAGTCGGGACCATCATCTGCCCGATGCTCTGCGTCTCGACCAGCTTCTCGTTCTTGGCGAGTTCGCCGAAGTACTTCCAAGCGCCGCGACCGTTGAATGTGTAGTAATTGTCGTGTATTATTCCCTCCCCCGGCAGAGAGATGACAATGTCGTTGAGGCCGGCGGGCATCCTTCGACCTTCCACTTGATTTTTCCACAAGGACACGTAATACTCGTCGAAGGATCTGAAGTGATCCTGATGAAGAGTTCCACCCGCACCCCACACCATGGAGAGCATCATCGACGCTTGAAGCCAATAATCAACGTACAATTCGAAATCCTGAGTATTGTCGTCGACCGCGTCTTCCATGAAGATCTCGAAGAGATTGAGTGTCGACACGACTTGATTTATCTGTCCTGCGCTCGGCGTCATACGACACGTTTTGCGAATGAATTCCAAGCAAGGCTCCATCAGCCATTCGAAGAGTTCCTCGATGAGTTCCTGATTTCCCTTGTACCATCGATAGGTCCTGACATTTTGGGCCATGCTTTTGTACCATGATTTAACGAACGGTCGCCAGCCCAGTATGTGAGGCTCTATGTATATCATGCCGCATCGGGAAACCGTCGCGGGGGAGGCTTGAAGAAGATCCATAACTTCGAAGATCATGGACATTACGCCACTCATCTGCATTACCTCGCCCGACGTCAGGCACAACTTTTTGTTGTCGTCGAGGACGGTGTTGAGATTTTCTATCCAGACAGCGTCGACCGGGCCGTCGAAGATCAACCACTTTCTGTCGGGCGTGTCTTCCGCGCAGTATTGACGAAAAGCTACGGCGCACACGCCGTCGGTCCATTCGGAGGAGACTGGGTCGAATTGGCCGTACAGTTGTCCCATTGTTATGGCCTTCGGATTGATTGTCGTGTAAACGGTCTTCGATCCGTTCTCGTCACCCCATTCTTGCATGAGAGTCAGAGCTTCGCCCAGGGTACGAAGAACCGTTGTTTTTCCTCCGAAAGGATCTCCCACCAGCATGAATCCGTGGCGCACGATCATCATCTCGAAGGTCTGAATGATCTTCAGCATGAATCCGTCTACGGTCTGAAGATTGTTCCTCGCGGCTACTTCGCCGACGGCTCTGAGAAGAACGTCGTAGCTCGGCGACGGCAGAACAATGCCCGGGAAGAGATCAGCGATTATTCCTCGAAAGAGAGGAACGTCGTGGGAGAGAAACTTGGGCAAGTTAACGTCGATTATCGAGCGCAACAGGAGAACCATCTCGTCCTCGTCCGGATACTTTAATTTGATGTTTTGCGCGGCCGTGAGAACTGTCTTAACGGCTCGCATTCCATAGTCGTAGTGGGACTGGGACGACAGTTGCTCGGAACAGAGTTTGTAAGTCGTTACGATTTTAATCGCCAACACTCTGGCTGTACTGAAGCCCGAGGAGTAGAGAAATATTTCGCCGATCATACCGTAATCCGGTACCATCATAGCGACGGTTCTGAATAATACTTTTAGATTGTCGGGCAGCTCCGAACGACCCGCGTATCCGGGATTCATGGTGATGCACACGTAGACCGCTGGATTGAGCCGAAGCTCCGTGCCCTCGAAGACAAATTTTTCCGCGTGGGCGCGCACCGCCTGGACTATGCACAGTATCTGTTGAGCCACTACGGACAATACTTCTAATTCAATTCTGTTGAATTCGTCGAAGCAGGCCCACGCTCCGCAGGAGGCTAGGCCCTTGAAGAATTTGCTCATATTTTTGTAGTCGAGACCGTCGGAGCAATTGAAGACGACGCATTGTACAGCGATGGCCCTGCCGAGGTCCTTCGTTGTTTCCGTTTTTCCGGTACCCGCCGGTCCCTCCGGCGCACCGTTCAGGTGGAGAGCGTACGCGCCGATTAACGTGCGATAACACCTGCGAAGATAAAAGTCGTTAGTTTTCCCATCGTTGTCACAATTATCGATACATTATTTCGGTACAGTATACCTATCGGTCAGTGGAGTTATTACGAGACGAGGACAATTTCCCAAATATTCGTACGCGTATGACACCGTGGCATTTATTATTCTGACAAACACGTTGTCTTCCCAATAGTAACGCAACTGAGCGAGCCACTGAAAGTCCGTCTCGTTCATAACGCGCTTGTCTATCAACAGCTTGACGACGTCTTGGGCGTGCACATCGATCGTGATGAGAGCATTCAGAGTGGTGCGATTCTGCTTCGATAACTGTCCTATAGTCAATATACTTTTCAATGTACTTTTCGATATAAAAAAAAAATTAAAAAAATATAAATAAAAGTCAAATAAATAAATAAATAAATATAGTTTTCAATATAGTTTTCAATATAGTTTTCAATATAGTTTTCAATATAGTTTTCAATATAGTTTTCAATATAGTTTTCAATATAGTTTTCAATATAGTTTTCAATATAGTTTTCAATATAGTTTTCAATATAGTTTTCAATATAGTTTTCAATATAGTTTTCAATATAGTTTTCAATATAGTTTTCAATATAGTTTTCAATTAAGGGCATACGCCACAGTAAATGAGTCAAACGTATGCAAATGTCGTTATTTTTTTAGGTTGAAAGGAGGATACGTTCACAAACATTTAAGAATTTTTTCATTCAATGTTATTGTTATCATTTATGTTTTATCGGTTAGCGTAACACTTCTTTTTTTCGAAAGTTCGAATGCGGTGGCCCTGATTTCGACATGTAATTTTATGTGAAACTATATTTTTTAATTGTTTCTTAACTACTGATATACAACGCGGTTCTTGACGAGGGGGAAAAAAGTTTTTAAAAAACCGCAATTTTACTGTGGCGTAAGCCCTTAAGCTACCGATCGTATACCTTTCACGAGATTGACCATATCGAGGATCTGCGACTGGAGCTTCCTGTTGAGAGATTCCATCGCCGAAATCATATGGGTCATCAAGCAATTCTGGACCTCCATGCTCCAGTATATTTGTGAGACGCAGAGCACCACCATACCTGGCCAGATTCGCACCCAGTCCACTCGTCTCTCGGGATCGTAATCCAGGTAACTCATCAGTATCTCGTGCCTTATCGACTTTACCATTTGCTCTTCGACCTATGCAAACGTCGTCGCGTATAAGTGCTTTTATCCTTCTGTATCGGACATCATGAATTATAGATGAACGACCTGGACGAGCCATCGTTCGACGCAACCTCGCGCCGCACTTGTCGAGATAAGCTCCTCCACCTTCACTTCCTCTCTATCGTCACTGAACATCGAGTAAATCTCCAGCTGGTCGTTGAAGCTATGCAGTCGCAATATTTTGTTTTGGAACGAACGATCAGCTAGGGCGGCGGATAGGTGCATTGTTTTTTATACCCCAGTTTAGCGATGCCTTCGAAACATTTTTTGAGATGAGGCTGGACGCGAAGGGGCTCCTTAGTTTCCGAGAGAATATCGAGCATGTCCTCGTTGCTGAGGAAGAAGAATCGCGGGAAGAACAGTCGTTTCTTCTCGAGATAATTCGTCACGCCTTCGTTGACCTTCTCCATCAACTCGCCCGCATCCTTCATGGCTTCGTACAAGCCGACCTACGATTTCCATTGTTCGAGTCATCGTTATCGCTATTAAAAATATTCCTAACTCGTCGGACGACTCGCTGACCGATCCAGCAGTTTCTCTGACGTGCGGTTCCCGGAACACGGCCTGCATAGCTCTGCGAAATGTCCCGTCGACTTCTTGAAACATAACGCCCTCTTCGGGAAGCTGGGCGACGATGTCCTTGCTGGAGAATATTGGAAGGAGGTACATCCATTGAACTTGCACCTGGTGATAAGAAAAAGGGTTATCGATCGAACAATATAGTAAATTATAATTCGTAGTTCTCAGTTCCAGATACCTTCGTCCATTCCTCGATAGTTTTTTGCATGCGAAGCAACAGATCGTAAAATACCTTGACTTCGTTCTCGATCGGTTTTACGAATGCTGAGCCACGCATGGCTTGCATCTTTACGATGTGTTCTTCGAGCAGGGCCTCGATGTCGTCCAGTTGCGTGAGAATAGCGACACCCGAGTCCTTGAAGGGCATCGTGGTGAACAGGACGTCATCCCAATCTTGAATCATTTTGGCCAGTAGTTCTTGCAGAGCGAGCTCTCTCGTCGCGCTGGCGCTTATCAAATCGTACCTAAATAATATTTTTTAAATTAAATACAAATTCCGCAGCGCGGATGGCATGAAAGAATAATATTCCGTGCGTACTTGAGTATGTCGTCCATGATGTCCATATTTATTATTTTACGAAATGTCGTACCAGCGTTGGGGGTAAGGTCGAAACCTGCTATTACCGACATCTCGTCCCAGTGACGCTGACGCAAGGCGGGATTGCAGAAACAAGATGCCAATGGTACGTATTGCTAGGAAGCAAGAAAAGCGTTTCCAATCAGAAGGACAAGAAAACGTAGCGAGCTAGTTGATGAAAGCTATCTCATAGTCACCTTGAACCATTTAACTTGCTCGAGGAGCTGAAAGCAAAGTTTCAAGGGTGCTGGCTGCTGAAACGGATCAGGATCGTCTACCAATCCTGCGAAGCTAATCGACACGAATTGTGATCAGAAGGATTTCTCGTATACAGTACACAAATTAATGATTGATTGCTACCAATATGGATAGTTGATAGCGATGTGCATTTTGATCTTCGCCTTGTACGTTTTGCTCGTCTTATTGAAATCCGTTAAATAGTCATTAGTCTTGTTCTCGATTACGTTCGAATCAAGATACTCGAAAGGTCCGTCAAGCCACACGCCGAAGTCGCGTTGCCACTGGTAAGCGCGATAAATGAGAGCGTAGTACGGCAGTATAATTGCTTTGAGCTCCTCGATCTTCGGATACGTCGTGTGAGGGTACTTGAAGAGTTTCTCCTCGCTGTGTATCCAAGCGATTTCCTCCTCCATTCTGTCCAAGCCTCGAATCAATTTCCTCATGTCCTCGATGTATTCGAGAATGCGACTCGCGTCATCCATGTCGTCAAGTATCACCAATCTGCGAGGCGCGAAGTGTTGAAAAGTCGTGCAGCAGAGATACTAAATTCATATCCATGACACGATATACCTAGGGAACATATCTTCGATTTGAGCCTCCAAATTAGCTCCGTTATTCTGCAAGTGTTCCTCCAAATCGAATTTTATTTGTTCGAACAATGAACTGTTCTGTTCGAGGATCGGCTTGATGCGATTCAGCCAGTTGACCGTCGTGTTGTTCAACTCTATGTGATCCTTGTCCAGCGACGTCATCTCCAACAGACAAGACATCATGTACAGTGAGAGCTCAATCTTCTCGCGGAATATTTCCATCAGCTTTGTCGACGCGTAGATCATGTATTCTCCTGCGCAAACGAATAAAGACGATCGTCAATGCTGTGTTCAATTGTCAGGACGGTGAAAATTCGCTCGATCCTTCACGCACCTACCTAACTCTAGTAACTCCTTCGTGGTCGTTGGTACATTCAAAGCGCGTTCCTTGAGCTCCTCGAAACCCGCGCATATCTCGAGATTGAAGTTTGTGTGACGCTTTACTAATTGGACTATGATAAGCTCACGAACTTGCTCCGTGTAGAGTTTCAAGCCTATCTTAGCTTCCTCCTGATGGAGCTTCCCTATCGTAAAATACTCGTGGCCCGCCTGCATAATTGTGGACCGGTTAATTGTGGACCTACGAACTTAACATATGGAGTGCGGAATGTACAATAGATTTACCATTCCATTTATCTCCCTAATAAATCTGTTAAAGTCCTCGAGTCTGGCGAGGCAATCCTCGAATTTATGATCTTCGGCTACGTAAGCCACAACGTCGTCGTGCGTCTTGACGTCGTAAACCACGCCGAATTGTGCGTGAAGACCGTCGATATAAGATTGCAGAGGTTGGATTTTTTTGTCGAATATCTCGGTCAAAGAACGGTGAGATGATTCGAGGTACCACATCGGTACGACCACTGGGATAAACTCGTTGGGTGTCTTGATGTCGACCCACGACTCCAGTGTCGGAAGCTGCTGAGCGACACTCGCGATGTTATCCAGCAGTGTATGTAGCGCGCTGCGGATGTCGGTTATCGAGGGAACGGTGTACAATTTATTACCATCGCATCGCAACTGTACCTGTAAAACAAAACAAAAAATATTGCTCGTTATTAATTGCCCGTTGAACAGAAAAATTGTCTTTTTCGGGTACAGTAGAACCTCGCTTATGCCACCTTCGATTAACCGAGGTTCCGCGTTAACCGAGGTGTAGGCTCGGATAATACGCAAAACTCGGATAAAACGGATAAAGCAGCAATGCCCACGCGCGGAGTAGTGCGTAAAGGCAACTTCGTTGCATACGCGCTTAAACTTGTACCAGTTTACTTTATATTGCGAGCTCAAATACAACATTTCTGATTGTAGAATCAATGGTTTATGTTTATATGAAGTTAACGTTAATTAACGAGATTATATTTTGAAAATATTTAAAAAATAATTACAAAATAATTACTGTTTGTATGAAGTGGTGTTATTTTTAAAAATATATAATAGTAGTAAAAGTTCGAATGGAGTATGTTATCCGTGTTATCCGAGATTTCACTTATCCAACGTACGTTCTCCCCACATTACCTCGGATAAACGGGGTTCCACTGTATTCACTTACCACGAGCAGCGGATTCTTCGAGTCGTCGGCTAAAATATCGAGAAAGTGCTGCATACTGTGCATCATTCTTTTGACGATCTGATAGGCGAGTAGCTTCGATGCGCAGCGCAGAAAATGTTCCACTATCGAGCTGGGTACGTCGTGAATGTATCTCGGCTGAGAAAGTAGCTTCACAATGTCCGTGTAGTAAGTTTTGGTGATGCACAATTCACCCTTCCTCACGTCCACGTCCACCACATCCTGGAATCTTAATCGACCAATCTCACGATGAAATCTTTACCGTATGAGCGAATAATCGTCAAATTTAATTGGGTCTATACTTAGAGAGAACGAAGAATCCCAGCGTGCGATATTTTCCAAAGTCACATATCGACTCCGGTAGCAGAACGTTGGCGCGTGAAAATATATTCTTCATCAACTTGTGCGGTAAGAAATACCGTCTAGTGAGCGAACACCGGTTTCTGATGAATCTATGACGATGCTCCGTTCGACCGGGTAATTTGTAAGGTGCATCGACGAGTTCGGGCCAATCACGGCCGTATCCTCTGGATATTACACTTTGCATACCCAACTCGTGCATCGCGACGCGATAACGTTCCTTGGTTTCATTCATGTGGCTCTCGAAGAGATCGTTGTACTTGCTCCTCATGCGTTCCGGCACTAAGTTTCGGATGCTGTTTTCCCAATCCTATGAGAAATAATCGACAAGATACTGAACGGGTGCAGCTACGAATCTGATCCATGGTGACCGTTTTTTCGCCGAAAAACATTCCCTGACTTTTCACTGACCAAGTAAAAATGTTCTCTGAACAAACTTCTAACAGCTTCTATTTTAAAAAAATGAATGATGCAAATGAAAATGCGTAATTATTGAATTAATATTTGAGGCATTTTTTTTTTTTCAAAATGTTCCCAATTTTTTTTTTCGAGACTCCCTTTTATATACTTCTTATTTATTTATAGAAGGCTTGGCGACAATTTACATTTTCCCTGACCAATTTTAAAATTCCCTGATTCCCTGCCCAAGATTTTTTTCCCTGACTTTTCCCGGTTTTTCCTGACCGCGGCCACCATGTGATCCGACGAGAACCGTTTTGGATAAATAAATTACTGGGGTGAGTCCGACTGTAGGCAATTGCTCGGCGTATTTTTGCATCTTGTCGAAGTAGAAGCCCTGCGGCGGTCCCAAGTTGCACTCGAAGGCTGAGCGGTATTTCGCGCTGGTCTTGAACTGCTTAATTTTCGTATCCCTCGCAGCCAGCTCCAACACCTCGTGGACCTCGCGTGCCTGGACCTGCAACATAAACGAGGAAAATCGATAATTTATTTCGACAATTTAACGAGACGTGTCGCAAGATTTGGGACGTACCATGTCGAGATTGAATTTCCACGGAGGATTCTTCTTTGCATCTTTGGCTTCAAATTCAGTGCCATCGGGCACCGGTGGCAAGGATCGTGTCCTCGGCGTACCGTGCAGGAGATCGTGAAGGTCTGACATTTTTCCAACTAGCCTCTTCGATTGATTCGGAGTCGTCTGTGATCTTTTGTTTAAATTCTACAGTCTGTTGCGTCCAATGTTCAGTCAATGAATCAGTAAAAGTAACCCAATACTTGTCGTGATTGCTGTACATTTTATTCATTTACAAGCCATTACGTACGAACAGTGCTACCACATTATCGACAGATATTAATTCTATCATTTCATCGTAATCAATGTAACGTGCAGAAAAAAAAAAGATCACGATCAAGTATGTCCGGGCAGACAAACGTTACAATTCAGCAGCGTGCTAAGACTAAATAACCATAGCTTAACTGTTATGAGAAAAAAAGAGATGTCATGGGTTTCTCTGCTCGAGTTGAAAGCCTCCAAAATCGCCCGAAGTAAAGGAAAAATCGATCCCCGACGAAATATAACGACCGAACGTGACTTTATTAAAAGTTTATTACATCATTGAAAAAACTCCAAACACGAAGATCATCAGACTGTCTGCTTCGTTTGCACATCTATCAAGTAACAAACAGATAAAGCCAGAGCGTGTCTCCCATACGAATAAAAAATAGTAAGTCGTACTCAGTGCGGATTAATCTAATCAGACAATTATAGTAATCGATATGGATCGCAATTGTTCAACCACGAGCTTCGAGACTCTCCAATCAAAAACCAATGCGCGCTTACTAATAAAATCGATGAACGCCTAAGCAAGCATTCTTTCTTACTCTCTTTTTATCTTTCTCTCGCTCTCATTCTTCAACTTCCCAGCTATACCACACTCGCTCCTTCTAATAGTATTACTAAATTTTTTTTTTTTTTTTTAAAGGCGAAAGTATTTGGCGTTCCATTGTTCCGGGGAGGGGACAGGGTGTACCTTTGTGCTTGAGAAAGATCTCACTGTCGTTTCTTCGATATTAATTTCGAGCAACTGCAACGCCGACGATTTCCTTTGGTAAATCGTATTGCGTTAGAGGACTATATAATTTTGGGTTAAATGGTCTTGCTCCGACATTGAAGCAGTCACGTATCCAGGTATCTATTACTATCGTTGTTTCAAAGTATCATCATTTTTTCATAGTAAAGCCAGCTGTGGGGTGTTGCGCAGTGCGATTAGATCGATTCACGCATCTATGGATAACAATATTCACGATTCAGACTCAATTATCAGAAATTAAAAAAAAAAAACGACAATGCTACCAACGACGCGAGAAATTGTGTGTGGAACGTAAAGTAGTTGGTGATTGTGGTCATACCGAGGGAATACTACAAAAAAAACCAATCTATTATCGAGAACTTTACACAGTCACAGTTATTGATACAAAATGTTGTTGTTTTTTTTTTTGTGTTAAACGCCCAACACTCGCGAATTAATTAATTAAAAAGAGAATAAACAAGTAATATTAATCACCGTAGGACGATAAGGCTTGTAGAACTTTGCGCAGCAATATGCATCCACACCCTTAAATGTATACCGCGCGACTCGCCGAGAGCCTTGTTTCTTTTTCTTTCTTTTTTTTTTTATTCTCGTGCAAGGCATAAGGCTAATTTTGCAAAGATGTAAAAGAATAAAAACGATTATCCACCGGATATCTTTCGTCGTATTCAGACAGGTGTACGAAACGCTCGTTTGCATGTAATATCGGAAATTTATACGTAATTATTCTTAAATTTTCGTAGTGATATTCGAATGGTGGTTTTTTTTTTTTTTTTCTTCCAGTGAATGGCGGATAATCGCTCGTAAACGCTAAAACGGCTACACGTGTGACACAGCATACTAATTATGCGAGGGAGGGTACTGGGGCTACTGGCTCACGAACGTAGCGAACGCCAACGCACTCGATATCTTCAATGGATCTTGATCTTGTTGTTATTTTGATTGTACAATGAACGGGGGGTTAATATTGCTCTTCGTCATCGGGGGCAAGGCCGTCACCTTCCAATTCTTCTGGTGGAGCGAAACCGTCCTGAAATTATACAATAATTCTGAGTATCCCAGTGACACGCCGGACGAAATATAAAAGATGTACGTGTACGTGGGATCCCGATTAACACCGTTAACGTCATTCCGTTGTTACGAAGAACGACACTGGTACAACACGAGAATAAACAGAATTTTCCTTTTTTCATTTTTCTCAACGATACAATATGTCTTTCACCTTTGCCAAGTTTTACTACAAACGGGTGTTATTACACTAAATCCTCAAATTCAGTAATGCCGAGTGTCTCGTATTGCCGCTATTAGCTTAGCGACCCGATGACTCACAGGTTTGTCCATTATTACCAATAAATTGTCTACTGAATAAATTTTTTTTTTTTTTTTCCACGAATTCGCAAACTTCCGTTCTCTACACATATGCGCGATTACAGGACAATACATCAATTGCGAGAGAAAACGAATAGAAAGTATCCATCGACGCGAGTTCGACGACGAATGGGAAGTACGCTTTATCCCGAGCGATAGTGGAATCGACGACCATACGTGAGTAACGTTTCCCAGGATCATTCTCTTGTGTGGTAGAAACAAAGATAAAACAATGGTGTGTGTATATAACGACATATTTGTGTGATGTTGTTGGAAAGTGTGTCTTGTATCTGTAGATATTGTTAGTGTCGAAACACACAATGTGTAAGAGTATTGTGTGTACTGACAAGCAAATTTGTGCCAAAAGAAAACTGTGTGTGTGTGTGTAGTAAAATATTTAAAAAAAAGCAAAACGTAACTCGTGAAACGTTTTCGATATATCAAACAACCTCTGAGATCTCAAGCCTAACCCATGATACATTCACTCGCCAAAAGCAACGTCTTTAAACATATGAAGGACAAGATTTTTTTTTTATAGAATACTCGTGCAGATCGATTCGAATGTGTTTCGCGAGAAAAATATCGTGCCTAAGAGCCAAGAATAAATAGCAGAACGTAACCAATACGATTGGTATTTCGTGTGAAATAGAGTAGAGAAGTGATTAAAATCACAGTACATTAGACCAGATTACACCCTGACATTTCTTCAATTGGACATTACTATACGTAACACACTATTCGCTGTAGACAAGAGATTGTCTTTTTTTTCAAGTTTAGAAATACTAGTTGTAACGAGAGGTAATTAAGTACGGAAATCCAATCCACTAATTCCCAGCGGTACGTTACAAATATATATGAAAAAACATATTTTATGATAAAAGAGTGCAAAATTGGTCTTATAATCGAGTACCATAAAACCCAACAATCCCATTAAGTTGAACAACAAAATTTATAAACGTTGTGACGGTCCCAGCAAAACATTGGCTCGAATATACGAATTAAAAATGATATACTTGATAAAAACAGTTTCACTGCAATATCTTGTCTCGAATATTAAAAAAAAAAATATGATTATGCTGGGACCTTCTCGGAAACGGCCAAATGCGTTAATTGAAGTTCCAAGCCGCCCTAAGAACGAGCAGGAGCTACCCAACAGTCTTGGCGTGTCTACCATTCATGTTACCTTAATTAGATCGACCTTCTATGGAAATGAAAGATATGAACCAAGGAGAGATGCTAATAGGTCTGTTCTCCTTCCTCCTGGCCATTTCCATTCTCCTGAAATCATTATAGCGTGAACATATCTCGCTCCGGCAGCGAAACAGAAAATCTCTCCAACTCGGCCTTTCTTTTACATCAGCTCATCGACAATTCGTCGATCAACATACGCGGTTCATTCGGGGTATAATCGTTCTCGCGAATTGAACTTATTTTTTAGGGATGGTGCGGACGCATATTGCGCAACAGTCGGGAACGTATATTGGACGAGGGTCACTGGTGGATCCGTGTCGCGGATTATTACTTCCAACTTGACAGTGTGTGTGTCAATGACAAACAAAAAGACGATACGTATAGTTACCTCGGTCGCGTATAGAACGTCCAGAATCTTTTGTACGATCGGGGGTGGATCGCCGTTGTCGCAATCTTGACACATGACCTCGATATCTCGCAGCTTTCCAAAGTAGAAATCTCTCTCTTTCTCGAGGCCGTCAATCATCATCTTTAGCTCTGTCACCTAAAATACGGCAAATATCGTTAAAACGTATTACACAAAAATTTTACAGCACAGCCGGGAAGCGTTATCGTTCAATTGAGACTGACCTGAGCACTGAGTTCCTCGACTTTTCCGTTATCGCCGCGATTGCCAATGGCTCCTGGTCTTGGCGTCGGACGACTTGGCTGGATTTTATTGACTATGTGATAGAAAATAAGCGTATTAATTATTGATTCAATAATATTGGGTTCTCACAACATCGGTGCTCGACAAATCATTACTTTTAACTAAGACACACATTGGCTGATAAGTCGAGTCAAGCATGCAGAAAGCGGACCAACACAAAGCAATGATAAATGTAAAAATATTTATACGATAACGAGTCCATTCGGATGTGAAACGTGCATTAATTCGTGTGGATCGTATTTTAAAGGTCCCTTGGGATTGACAAATTAGTGGCTGCAGGCAATTATTTACGCAGGATCAATTTACGCAGCTATTGAATCTTGCGTGTCTCGAATGGCAATGTAATGTTGATTTGATAATAATAGACATGCTAGGAACGAGCACAAAAATAATGTAAAAAAAAAAAAAGAATAATTACTAGATTTGCCTACGGGCTTCGTAGTGGGCGCGTGAGTAGGAGATTCGGGGCCCTCACCTATGGGGAATATCATATTCCGTCAATGTGATATGTTTAAAGCGATTCGTCGAGGAATTTTATTGCTAGATGCAACAAATCTTCACACGTACGGCAGTGCCTACTGAACGTACGATAAATCGTATGTACAACGATCGTATCTGCAGACAAATCTCACAACAGGCGCGCTTGGTGAGAACAAAATTTTCAATTAAAAAAAAAAAAAATTACAGATACCTCTCTGCCGTTATTTTGTACAGGCCGAAAAAGCATTGGAACCGGAGATTAATTTTTTTTTAAATTTAAATGTAGTTACAATGAGAGACAAACACGAGCGCGATGATTGTTTCGCATAGCGAATAATGCTGAACGATAATGCTGTATCTCAGTGCTACACGAGATTGAGGATAAAAAAATTTCATGGCCGAATCGGTCGATTGGAATGTGTACAATTTTCAAAGATCGATGATTATTTGAAGGTTGAATACCGGCACGTGGGACAGGCCGAGCGGGAACTTCGCGTGGCGAGGGTCGCTTCATGATGCCCGCACCGCGAGGCGCATTGTTTCCGCCGCTGCCCATGGCTTCTCCTCCGCGCATTGCAAGGGCATCGTAAGGCTCGGCTCCCGAGTAGTTAGCGTCGAAAAATTTCTTGAACCATTGCAAGAACTCAAAGTTGTCTTGGAAACGACCTTTGACCAGCCTATCGATTGGCACTATCTGCAAATGATAATGCAAAAAAGAAAAATGCAACCAAAAAGTGTAAAAGCAAAGGAACACAAAATTTCACGACGGTCGGGTTGGGCAACGAATCGAAAAACCTGCGAAACGAAACTTCGTTTATACACAATGATAATGAGCGGTCGACGATCGGTGCGGGGAAAGATAGCGGCATTGACTCCGATCATCCGTCCTTGGGAACTATTGCGATCTATGATAACTAACAAGAACTATAAAAGGTGCTCGATTCATCAAATTAACGATAGAGTTTTAATCATGCAACGAGCAAACGAGCGAGTGACGATCGTCTAAGAACATCGATCAACTTGTGATAAAATACCCGGCGGTTGTTGACGAGGCATAATGTTACGCTGCTGTATCTGTTTCGGCTGCATCTGCGGCTGTTTGGCCTGAGTCGGCAGAGGCACCAATTGTGGATTCGACAAATTATGACAGCCATCGACGCCGGAGCCTAACGGTATACGGCCGCGCGCCTCGAAAGCGTCGTACTCGACGCCGTCATAATTCGCGTCGAAGAATTTTTTGAACCATTGTAAAAATTCAAAGTTGTCTTGGAAGCGGCCCTTTATTAATTTGTCCACTGGAATTACCTGAACGATTTTCAACATTCGTAAGAGCACACGCTTCGTAAGAGTTACGAAAAGATAATAAAAGGAGCTCCAATGCGAAAAGTCCAAGGGAAAAAATTATTGTACGATGATACATTAATAATCTTGTATCTTTGGCAATGTTTTAATTGCGTTAGAGTATTACGATTAATGAAGTTGCTATAATGCGAGAATTGAATCGTGAACGTAACGATATATAATACCTTATCGACGTTCATCTTTTTGAAGCCGCCTTGTAATATTTTAAAGTTCTGTATGTATTCGTGCTCCAAATTTGTCCTGAATTTGACTCGCTTGAGGGGAACGCTGCCGGGAAAAAGCATGTCCATGAATTGGCAGTATACGGCTCCGGTGCATAGCTCCTCGATTTTGGTGAACGACGATTGGAGACAGTCGTTGACCCACGCAAGCATGTCATGTCGACTGAGATTATCCGTCGTCACGTTCGTTGCATAAACATTGACAGCCATGTTGAGTCGTTGCTCTTGGGGATGGAAAATAAAAACACAGTTAGACGACATAAAGAACACTTTCTCATCGTTAACACCTAAGATGGTAACGAGTAACGAGGTACAATCCTATATTTCTCGCCATATAAGGTAGTCCATCGATCGCAAGGAATATGGCTTACAGAGACACTACAAACTTTCCTCCCGGCATGACATAAATTCCGACTGTTTTGTTAATACTTTACATTAGGAGGGTGCGAGGACAGTTGTAACTCGTAATGTGATCGAGAAGTTTGTATCACGAATGGGAAACGCGTATTTTCGGTGTGAAATACCGGTTTATCAAGATCGAGAATATTCGCCGGATCGCCTACGCTGATAAAAACGCCGATAGCGTTCCGGCAAGCGCGTACGATCGTCGTGGGACTTGGGGCCTTGCTAGGTTAATCGTGGGGATGCATGAAATCGGGACATATTTAGAATTGGTCAAAAAAGATCCGCCGACACGGGGAATTCGCGTTAAAAAGACAAGTCGTACCGGGGCAACAAAAAAAAAAAGGAAAAGTCTGGCAGTCTCCTAACCGCTACGCGTTATTCCTCGAGACGGTGTCTTCGGACCGTTCGGCGAACGATGCGTGATAAAAACTCTACACGAACTTCTCGAGGATTGTGGTTTCGTCGGGCTGGACAATCCTCCGTGTGATTTAAAGGGGAAAGATGTAAGAATCCAAGTAACGCTTGGAAACAACTTACCGATGCCACACCAGCAGAAAGATACCGCAACACGGGAGTGGTTCACGCACGTAGCCCGTCGATGACAAATGTGCTGGACACGATCGTTCAAACCCACACACACAACGCGAGTAAGTAACGGTTCTGCGGTGGTGATTGGCCGATCGGCTGCGAGCAACACTATTTCGGCAGCCTCGATCTTCGATGGATTAAATGAGATTTATTATTCCGAGGAGCTCATATGGTTGTCTTTGCGACACTTGCACCGTTGTATTTTTCCTATCGACCTCCTAGACCGTCCGGAGGGTGCGAACGAGAAATTTTATTCTATCTGTCAATTGCCTGGTGGGATTAACAGACGAACACGAACATCCCCCTAGAAATGCCAAGACGCTCGGGTTGGCTCGCAACTGTTCGGAAAGGCGTTTACTGACAACAGCGCCGCTTTCTTCTCTTTCAAAATTATCGTCTCTCACCAATGATCTCTAACGTTACTATCAAGACGCGCTCTGTTTGGCTGCGATCTGGAGAGAAACGAAAGTTGACCATCCGCAAACTTTTATATATATATATATATATACAGTTTTAGCGTGCAACAAAAAGAAAACATGCACGTGTTGCTATCCGAAATTCGAACGGGCTGTCGTCAGGTGGAACCAACAGAGAGTGGCGTAGGACCAAGAAAATAATATGTTTTTAGGGAACTCAGTAGGAACTCGTAGATCGAATAATCGTGGGAGATGGTTAGCTGTAATATATTTATTTGTTTCAATAGCTCTCATACGAAGACACATACGAAGACAGATAAAAATGGAGGCACGGAGTTCATCGGCGTCAGAAAGCCGTTCTCACAACTCTTTTATAGTAACGGAGGCGAAAATCTCGACGAAACATAGGCTGTACTGTGTGAGATCGATGTAAGGAACGTCGAATCGATCGCAGAGATCCTCGAGGAAGTATCGATTGAGAACGTAAGAAACGGCCAAGCTTATGATACTGGAATAACCTCGTCGAAGGCAGGCAACGACGATGGTCAACAATTGGACGAGCAGTGCGGCGTCGGTGACGAAGCGCATTGTCGAACGATCCTTTTTCCGTAGAAACTCGTGAGCAATCGGCAGGACACCGAGCATTAGCAACAGGCCCTGCCTCAGGGTCTCGTTCACGTAGCAGCGCACCGATATTTCCGTGGCGAGAAGCGCAAACGGCACTGTCTCGATAACGTTCGAGAAGACATCGTAGAAATTTCGAAAACTGCGCTTTCCCGTCACACTTCCCGAGGTCCCTGCAAGCAAAAGTTATTTTGGCTTTAACCCCTGCGCGACACAGGCCATATTTGGTCACGGGATCCAAGCATGTACTTGGCGACGCATCCAGTACTTTTTTTGTTTTGTTTTTTTTCGATCAGCTGTTTTTTTGTTCCTTACCAAACGTGAGGATGCCAAGAACGGAGTGGAGGAGTAGAATTTGAAAGGCTCTTGCCGACCATCCGCTCTCATCGGCAAAAATTGAGTACGGACTTTCGAGGTACCGCATGCAAATCAGGGTAACGGTCAGTTTGAAAAAATGGGCCACGACGCTGCCTGCATTGGCCATTATTGAATTATCACGTTAATCTTATAAAGATGTGTATAGCGTTCACAAAAGTATTAATCTTCGGTTGACTAGTAGAGTTGGTTTATGGAAAAATATAGATATACATATATCGATACTATAAATCATTTATCGTTTACGATTAAAACATAAAAAATCAGTCGGATATGTAGTTATTTATTCGACTGCGAAATCCTCCGGTGCGTACGACCTGCCCCATCGACGGAGCGCAGGGTGAAAAAACTCTGGCGATCATGCGAGATCCAATGTTTTTCTCTCTCCTCGCGTTAGTGACCATTCAGACGATGCACAAGAATCACCGGAGCGATCGATTGAATTATGAGGTTTTTATGCTGTTGCACAATTTGCGGAAGATAGCGTTTAACGTTTCGGAAGACGAGACTGTGAAGAGGGAGCGAGGAGGTTAGCTTGAGTGATTTCACGAGAGTGCCGGTTACTTGCTAGACGTGGAGGAATTGTTGCTGATGCAGCGAGAACTATGATAGAAGAGAATTTTCATAGCCAAGTGTCGCCATCTTGACGTGAGAGAAAAAATTTCGACAGCGCGATGCGGCGCGTGTCAAGGCAACACTGTGGTACGTCGATTCGTAAGGTTTGCGTTGTACGATGTGAGGAAAACGTGGTAATGAAGTGTGACGGTTTATTTGTTCCCATAGTCTACGAACACTCCGTTATCGAAACAACCGATAACAGTTGACGTCGATCTGTGCAGTTAGAGATTGTTGTTTATTCGAGCTGACACGATGGCCGAGGGGAGGGAAAGACTGTGCTACGAGAACAGCCTCATCTTGGCGCCGATGGTACGCATCGGAACACTCCCCATGCGCCTTTTGGCTCTCGACTATGGTGCCGACATCGTCTACACCGAGGAACTCATCGACTTCAAACTCCTGCGATCCACGCGTCGAGAAAATGGTAACCCTCTTTATCGCATATGCGTGACTGCTTACGGTATGCTTGATGTACCACAGTACGGTAAAACAGTTACAAAAAAAGTTTAAAATCTACATTTTTATATCGCTTCCTCATAAAAGTTGAGAATGAAAATTTATGTCACTCGGTGCGAAAATGTCAGTCTTACGCACGCTTCGAGCAGAACGTCAATTTTCACACCTTGTGAAGTAAAATTTGATTTTCTCATAGAGGAATATTCGCGAATAAAAGAACATTACGATGAAGCGATATGAAAATTTCAATTTTCAACTTTTATGAGGAAGCGATATGAAAATTATAACTTTCAACTTGTATGAGGAAGCAATATGAAAATTATAACTTTCAATTGTCAACTTTTTTCAACGTCAACATCGTGTTTGACTTTTATGCCAACCGGCTGGCCAATTCAGGTTCAGCGTAAAAAAATGCACCAACGTCGCGATTTAGTTCGTCGGATTTGTGCTCGGTGCGAAAAAATACTTGGAATTATGCGTTCATAATGTCACAACGAGTCACATACCCAGACGCGCGCACGCGTGCGTGTGTATGTGACATTTTTTCTAAATGCAATTTTTCGATGTTTTCGAACATGTCGAACACGTTTTCATTGAAATCTCGAATTTTTTTCTTCCCCAAGACAAAGCTTCCTCTACGAGTAAGCAAAATAATAATGTTTTTTTTTTTCATGTCTTCCTCATTCAGATGTCTTGGGAACGATAGATTACGTAGACCGGACCGACGGAACAATTGTTTTTCGTACGTGTCCTCGGGAGAAGAATCGAGTTGTTTTGCAACTCGGCACGAGCGATGCCACGAGAGCTTTGGAAGTAGGCCGCATGGTGGAAAATGATGTGGCTGGAATCGATATAAACATGGGATGCCCGAAAAAGTTTTCCATCAACGGAGGTATGGGAGCCGCACTTTTACGCGAACCTGACAAAGCAAGGGATATACTGAAGACCCTGGTCGACGCCCTGACAATCCCCGTAACTTGCAAGATTCGTGTATTTCCGGATTTACAGAAGACCCTCGACCTGTGCGATGTAATAATTATACTCTGACACTATTACTGAAATTAGAATACTAAAGACGATTATCAATAACAAAGGGGTATATATTGTTATTAACAGGTGCTGGTCTCCTCGGGAATATCCGCGATCACGGTGCACGGCCGTACGATCGATGAGAGGCCTCAACATCCGAATCGAAATGAAACTATTAGCAAGATAGCGAAACACTTGTCGATCCCGGTTATTGCAAACGGGGGTTCGAAAGACATCGAGAAGTACAAGGACATCGGAAAGTTCAAAGAAGATACCGGCTGCGGTAGCGTCATGATTGCCCGTGCCGCTCAATGGAATTGTTCGATTTTTCGTAGAGAGGGCTTATTGCCGATGGAAGATATTATCAAAGCGTATCTCACGTACGCTGTCGATTACGACAATGCGCCGTCCAATACCAAGTACTGCGTGCAGAATATTATTCGCGATCTCCAAGAATCGCCTTTGGGAAAAAAGTTTCTCGCTTCTCAAACCTTGGAGCAAATTTGGTAGGGCTATCAACGGCTTAAAATGTACGATTCCACCTTTAAATAAATTGATGTTATTCGTATCTTTTTACAGCGATTGTTGGGACATGGGCGATTACTGCAGGCTCAAGCGCGACGAGTATCAAAAAAGGGGTTTGCAAGGACGATTCCAAGTGACCCCGACATCGAGAGATAATTGCAACGGCTTAGGTTCCTCGAAACGTAAACTGGAAGAAGACGAATTGACGGTAATGCGTTGCGCGTATCTCAAGAATAACTATTCCGACGGGGACGAGCTACCGAAAACGAGACTGTTGAGATGGGTTCGAGAGAATAGGAAGAAAATGCCAACTTACGATACGTGGAAAGAGGACAAATTATTTCGGTCTATCGTTACCGTTGATGGCAAGAAATATAGTTCGACGTTTTGGTGAGACATGTATTTGTACAATGTATGGGTAATTGGAGTTTACAAGCAAGAATGATCGTTAATATTTTATATACATTTTTAGGGAGAAAAATAAGAAATGGGCTGAGCAAGGTGCAGCACTGGTATTTCTATGCGCATTGGACGTTATTGACAAAAAAAGCTTGCAAAAAAGCGGCAACTTACTTAGCAGCGATTGTCAAGATTATGTACTCTCTAACACGGAAACGCTTGAATCCGACAGGTAAATTCACCCGGAAAATGTTTTTATTTGTCGAGTGACCCGCAAATAAATATTTATTTAAATTAAATAAACATTTATTTGCAAGGGGACACGACAGATAAATCCTCTTTCTGGGTGCCCTTGTTACCGATGTACAATAATGTAATCAGAATCTATTTTCAATAAAGTCAAATTTCTTTACGTTGCAATCAATGTCGTTTTAATTTCTCATACGCGTCCTAAGAGTATTCGCGATCCTACGGAAACTCTGTACTCTACCCTTTAGTCGGCACACATAGTCCCTACTTCCGGTACATGAACCTCAACGCGATTACCCCCTCCATTGCTCGGAGTTCTCTATCGAAACGCAGTCGTACTCGTTTCTGTAGAAAGGTTCGATCGATAAAAAAAATATGAAAATTGAAATTTTCCTATGGCTTCTTCATAATGTTCTGTTATTCGCAAAGCTTCATCCATGGAAGCTATTTCCTTTGTTTCTGGCTTCCTCATAGAGGAAGCTTTGCCCAAAATTGTAATAAATAAGGAAACGATGTGCAAGTTACTTTAAACCTTTTTTCATAACATACATTTTTTTTTACATTTCATAAAATTTAAACGTTCAAAAATTGCCGCAAAATGTTTCATTGTACAAAATCGCTGACATTTTTTTAATTCATTGTCGTGAGGCTATCTTTAATCTATTCTTAACTTTTTTCGTAAAAAAACAGAATCATTCTCTTGGGTCATAGTGCAACGCGCACGCTTTGTTTACGAGAGATTAATTGCATCGGGCCATACTATCGATGATTTCGGAATATGCCCTAGTAGCCGAGCTGATCCGATTCATCGCCACAACAATCGACGAATCGTTAATAAGATCGACAGTGCATACACTAGGACCTCGATTTCGTTCACAGCGGCAGGTCGGGTCACACTTAACAAAATCGAGGTTGCGCATGCCCCGCCTATACTAACTGTCAAGCATGGCCCGTAACTTCCCCCTCCACGGGCCGCGCCGAGCGATATTCGTTCCGTGGGGGAAACTGTTGAGGAAAGCGAGGGCGCAACAATCGAGGTCCTAGTGTAATATAAAAAATATAACAATCTCATATAATATAACAATGTGAAGGTACTTACCAATCTCGAGCTCTTCGCCTACTCTGATGGGACCCACATATAGGAGTAAATTGTACCCCGACAACGATAAATTGCACCCCGAACTATCGACGACTCAATTTCGAACGGACACATGTCCTATGCTCGATGTTGTTAGATTCTCCGAGGCTTTGCTGTGTACCGATGGCGTCGTGCTCAACGTAACCAACAACGTAAACAATGCATTCATAACAAACATAACTACGACCGTGCCTAAAGAGATTGAGTCGCTTCACCGTGTTGGTTACATGGAAAAATATCGATGAATTACCGGGTCCGATGCGCTGGGATCACGAAATAAGCATGACGCGACGTTTTGCGAGGATCCGACGGAGATGGCTAAAAATTATCGAGGATAAACGGGAATTATGGTCGCAATGCGTGCATCCATTGTCGATTCCTGCCGAGCACTGTGCGAGTCTGTGCGCGAAGAAACCCCGCGGGGGGGTTGACTTCTTTTTCTTTCTGATTGGCTTTGGCTAGCGACCAATGTACGCGCCTGACAACTGAATCGTAAGAAAAACTGGCATCGTTAAAATTATAATACGATGATTATCGAAATGCCTTTTTCCTGCCGCTTCCACTTTAGTCACAATCGCCAGTAATAAAATTCGTGTATATTTGCATTGCACTGCAAAATACATTTATAATCGAATATTTACTGTGGCAACAGACCAAAAAGCGCGTTTGCTCAAGTACGAGTCGTAGTCACGGCACACGAACTGGTTTTACGGACGATGGATGTACTTGTGTCGAGACGCTACCGCGTCTTTAGATTACCTGTGTATTTTAATGCAGCGTTAATATTGAAATGAGTGTTCTAACGAGCTGACCCGAAATTATCGGGAATAAAGGCGAACGACGATCCCGGCGCGTCCGTCCGTTGGCCATTTTGTCAAGCGATGCATGCGACGACCCCCCGCGGGGGGCCAAGAAGGCGTCTGATAGGTGCAAACGTTGAGCGCATAAACCTGCAAAAAAACGTTAGGCTCCCAACCGACAAAGTAAACAGCGAATAAAAAGTGCTTGGGTATCGAAAATGGTTCGCGCTCTCTGTGCGCAACTCGCCGCGTGTGTTTTTATTTCTATCCAGCAATAGTATCGAACGAACACGTGTGGCATAGATCACGACGTTTTGTGCCGTGAGTGTAATTCTTCAGATTACATAGGAATGATTGCGACGCTCGAGGGTTTCCTGTGAGCTCAGCCATCACTCCCGATCCATGCCTTCTCACCGACGAAAATTCGACAGATGAAAGGTATATGTTTCGCTTCTACTGCATGACATAGAAAGCCAAATGGTATCGACGACTTCATCCTGCGGTATTGCAGCCTCTCATGCCATACGTATCCGCCGATCACGCTCTGTCCAGGACGTATTTATGTCTTTCGATACAGCAGCGAGCAATTAAATGCAATCACGGACTCTTTATTCCAATCGATCCAATAACTTTCTTCTAACGTTGTCGTTATTTGTGATTGTCTAATTGCAGTGTATTATCTAAGACTATGACGCGATTCGATTTGTAGAATATGCCTCTGTAATCGAAATTATCTAAGTATTACATTTCGTTGCTTCAGCGAGAAAAATATTTTCAACTCCCGACTGCCTACAAGGGAAAGTTTTTGGGAGGACAAGTATTTCTCGTGAGAGGAACAAAAATGCAAGGTTACGCTAGATAACAAATATACATTCTTACGCAAGAAATGGCAATAGTCACGTGAGTTTTTTTTGAGGTTATCAACTGTTGCTGCGCGTCACGTCGGGATGCACGAAAAAACGTTTGGACCCGTCCCGTTCAACGAGAGTGAAAATACCTCAAGATCACCTTTCCAGTGCGTTATTGCGTATATTGGTATAAACACGATTGCTCGACCGACGAGAACTGAGGGGTCGCGTCGAAACTGGATAGTTTGTCGTCCGGAATCCCGGGTATCTGTACTAGGGAAAGAAAGTGCGTCCGATGAAGACTTTCGGCTTATTCCGTTTGTTAAATCGACGCGGTCGGCACGGATCAGCGAGTCTCACGATCGCAACAGCGGTCGTAGATCATTCAGGCTTTAGCTAGGGCACGCAAACACGATAATAATTTACGGAATGAGGGACAGCTCGTACGATTGTTACGTTTATCGGTCGAATATCCCAACTGGAATATCCGCAAGAAATTCATACTGCCTCGGGGCTGGAATATATCTATCGTTGATATGCCAAGCAGAGGAAGTCCACTGAATTACGTGTACGTTATACTGGCGTAAAATCACGAACGGTGACGGATGTGAGGTCGAAACAAGAAATAATGCACGCGGCGCTGTTTGTGTTGCGTAACGATGCTACTGAAAATGGCTTTCCACTGAATAAAAATGTATGACTATTTTTAGAATTAAAAAAAAGGTTATACATTCGGTCGAATATAATAAAATATAACATAATAAAAATAAAACATATATATATATTAAAAATATATTTTTTTGCCAAAACTTTCATAATAGAAAGTAAACGACTTGACGGCCTCCTCGGTGAACGTTCAGGGACTAAAGAAAAACTTTTTTACGTCATTTGAGTTTTTTGGAACTTTCGCAATCTTTTCAAAGATCGAGTTTGCACATTTTACCATTTATTTTAGTAATAGCTCTGTTAATGTAGTAATCTTAAGTACTTGTACATAATTTAAAGTATTCCGTATACAAAATAGTACACGGCAAGTTAACATTAACATCTACATGAACCCAATAAACCATTGAATACATTTTATGAACTCAACAAGTTCAAGATCAAGATCAGACAAGTTATAATTTTATAATCTGACTCGTGATATACATGAAGGCCATTAGCAATGTACGATATGTGGACCAGGGCGTATTTTCCAGTTTTTTAAGTAAAAATACGCAACCGTCCGAACATAACCGTATTCAGGTTCTTTGTTTGAAGAGATTTTAGTTTTCACGCTAATACTTATTTTCGATTTTCACCACGAAAAAAAAAAACAATACATAGGTCGGAAGTTTGACCTCGGACCATCACCCTCAGAATGTTCTGCATGGTTGCGACTTTAGCAACAAGAATGACGACAACCGCGGGAGTCCACTGGGTAATTACACTGACGTATGGCAGGGTCGAAGCGAAGAGTGTAGCTAAGCGAAGACACGCACGTACCCTGTATCATTAACCCTTTAATATTTAATACGAACATGCGGTGCAATGGAACTACGTTGTCATATTTTTTTTTAAATCGATAGTAGCCGAGCTTCACGATAGTCTGAGAACGGAGAAAATAATTGCCGTTCAATAGTAATAAGGCAAAATGTCCTTTTCCGAAGACTGCAGCTGCGCATTCGCTTAAACGCTGAACGGCATATCATGCTGAACTTAGTGCCTCAGTAACAATTTATCCGTAGAAGTAAAAGGGTTATTACCGTAAAAACATTTTCTGCAAAACTTGTGTAACTGCATCGCTCAGCGATGACATCGCTGCAGCACAGTTTTATCGTCCTCGAGTGCAACGGAATATGGCGACCGGTGCACTGGCCTCCTGGCTGGAAAAGAAAACTCTACGACACTTACACTTGTTTTATAATGTTTGTTGTGGTAAGCCTAGTTCTTTCGGAATGTGTCGAATTTGTCCGCTCGTTGGACGATATTAAAGCATTCGCCGATAACTCTTTCATTCTACTGACGATGATCGGAGTATGCGGGAAAGCGATAAATATTCTGATGAAACGAGAAAAAATCTTCGAACTGGCGGAGGCCCTGCAGAGGGATCCGTTTAGACCAAAGTCTAAATATGAATTAACGATTCAGTGTAAATTCGATGAAATGGTCAGGTCTGTAATGGATTATTAATACCTTGGACTTTTTCCGGCCTCTAGAACAGCCGTGCATAGCAGAAAGAGGGAAGTTTCTCCACAATCATTTATTGTCCACAAAGGTGCACCATCGTTTTTTTTTTTTTTTTTTTTAATTTTGTACTGTTATTTACCAACGAACGGTACTCTTAATAAGAAACAGGAATTGTAAATTTGACAAGAAATACATTTGTGTACACGTACAAAATGTTCTTTACCGTTTTGTCGACTTAATGGACGAGCCACAAAACAATTTGAAATGACAATGCACAGTTGTTCTAAGAGCGCGACGAAAATATGAGAAATGTAATAAACATTTCATGTATTTTCATCACACTTATTAATATATATTTCGAAGATCAAACACTTTACGCTACGCTACACTTGTGGGAATCGCATATATTGCTGAAATGTGGCGATCCTTCGTGGATGATATACCGCGAAGGGTTCTGCTTCATAATTCCTGGGTTCCCGTCGGGTGTCATCAATCCCTGTTGTGCTACTCTATTGCCTACAGCCATCAGATAGTCGCGATCACCTTCTCTGTCGCAGTCCACGTCGCATTCGACACTCTAGTTGCTGGATTGATTATGCAAACATCCGCACAATTGCATATTCTGAAACATCGTTTTCGCGAAATGCCGATCTTCATAATCGATCGATTAAATTTCGGCGTTCCTTGCGTAGAGTCGACGATACTTTCGCAGAACGTTCGACATCACATAGAGATATTCAAGTAATGTGGTTTATGTAACAAATAATTATTGCTCGACCAACAGTCTCTTACTGACTGACTTACTGAAAAATAGATGTATTCATTGCTGTGTTTAAAAAAAATTCAGGTTTGCGGAGACATTGAACGATATTTTCGGTATTATGATATGTGTTCAGTACACATACAGCGCTGTAGTGATATGCGTGAGCGTGTTCGAGCTCTCGAAAGCGAAGCTTTTCAGTGCAGAATTCACATCCTCTCTATTGTATGGCGCTACCATGTTAATACAGATATTCATGTTCTGTTTTTACGGGGACGTAGGGACCTTAGAGGTAAGCGACAGATTTATTTTTTCTTACTCACTTTCGTCCTTTCACATTCCATTTTCTAATAGTAACACAAGAATAATTATCCTAAGACTATCTAAAATATATTAAACGAAAGTATTAAATTGAAAGTGTCCTTAATGGGTGGCTAAAACTTCCTGTTTTAACGACGGTACGCTCCGATCTCGTATAATCGACTATACGCAAGCTTAACATTTTTTCAGGATTGTAATACCAGCCATAAACGCTTCGTTGTGTACTTGAATTTCGGTTGAAAACGTCCAAGAAATAAACAAAATCGAATAGTAAAGATTGTCGCGAAAACCAATATGCCCGCGCAAAATTTCAACAGCATCTATTTTGCAGGATATAAAATACTACCGGATATGTTTCCTCGCGCGCTTTGCGCGCTCGCAAGGATCACATGGTACATAGAAAACTATTCCATATGGAATGGAATTTCAGAATTTCTAGCTCCATTCCATATGCTATGGAAATCAAAATTTCGAAAATATCGCATATCGAATGGAATTCGAAAATCTGAAGCGCACTCCATACGCTATGAAAACCGACGAGGGAGGGGGTGAGCTTCTCCGAAAAAGGGTCTCAACTGGGGGGGGGGGGCGAACATTCAAACCAACAAATAAATCCATAGTGTTCCAAAATATATATAAGATAGCGATTATGTTCGTTCGCACGCTCGCAGTATCTTTTATTTATTTCTAACCCGGTCTATTATTTGTTGTTATGGCTAATGCTATATGGCTTAATACCATAAAACCATATGCAAAAATTTACCAAGGGTGGATCAGCTTCACCAAAGGGGGGTCAGATTTAGTGAACGAGGCAACTCCAAGGGTGGGGGCGCCTGTGAGGGGGCAACCCCTTTTCAACTAGGGCGGGGGGGAGAGGGGGGGGGGGGGGTCGTGGGATAAACATCCAAACCAACAAACGAATCCACAGTGTTCCAAAATATGGATAAGATTTTGGAACTCACATACGTAAAACGAGAGTGTATGCCGATTCTCTGAAGTTCCCCAAATATTCCAAAATCGTCACAAAGCCTATTACACAAACGAAATCCATGTAAAGAGTACGTTTCTACGTTTACGTGTACTGTTCACTTGTCGCAAGTGATCAGAGGCGATGAAAAGTGCATGAATGAAGTGGAGCGCACGATGTGAAGCCACCGGTGGGTCAATCGTGACATTACGTTCATGCTTTTTCGCAAACTGCAATATTCGATTTTCTTAATTCCTTGTACGTTATTAATGGAAATTTGCCTGCACGCCGAAATTTTTATGTCGATATTATACTCCTGAACGGTTTGAAGCATATGCGTAGCATATTAATAATTCTAAATCGAAAGTACGAAATTGCCCAGTTTCGTCGGTAAAAACGAGATATTCTGAAAGATATCTATATTCTAAAATGTTCTAGATATGCTAAAAGGGCGTTGACACTTGAACCCCAATGTAGCGTGTCTGTCAGATTCATCATAAGAAAATTAAATGCACCTCGATTCTAATTCTACTGAAGATGTTTCGCACGATTTTAGTGAGTAGACGTTCACTCTCTATTTTTTTTATTTTATTTTTTGTAAGAGTACAGCCGTGGGCGATGCAATTTACGAAATGAACTGGACGACGTTGAGCATGAAGATGAAAAAAAGTTTACTCACGATAATGCTTCGTACTCTCAGACCCATTGAATTCACCAGTTTCTACATCATAAGGCTCAACCTCGTTTCATTCAACAGTGTAAGTGAAACGCGGTAAATGTTATTGAATGAATACATTTCTTTAAAGTTGTTCGAAAATAATAAATATTTCCGATTCAAGCTTCTCAAGTTATCTTATTCGGCGTACAACGTACTCCAACAAAAGGGATAATTGATTTATGGCATGCGGCAATGAACTTGTATGACATCTTCTGTTGAAAAATATGTAAAAATCGTTGAAGCACTTTCCGAATTCTGTACCTTCTCGTGGATGGATTCGCAATACCCGGACGACTCATCTTCTTCGCAGATACGAGGATCTTAACCCCTTCGTATTTTGAAGTCACATATGGAATGTCACATAAGCAGTAATAAACTTGTTCAATGTTATTACTCGTGCATCACGATGCAATTTTTTTTCCCTGATACTATGAAAGGGAAATAAGACTGGGGGGGAAATATAACCAACGGAGATTGTTTGTTTAAAAAAATGAATAAATAAATTAATCGGACAGATAATAGATAATATTTAGCAACATTATTATACCGGCAATATTTTTAATTTGCCTAAATAACAATATTAACGAAGTTTAGGGTCAATCGGTTCATATTTGACAATTCGTTGAAATAATACTGAACAACAATTTGTTACCGGCAAAATTGTTTTTTTTCTCGAAATAACAATATTGACCAAGTTTTTCGTATGAACAATTCAGATTATTCTGACTTCTGAGCGCCTTGAACGAACTTACGTACAAATTACAAATTCGGAATAAAATAACGAACTGTGCGGTGTGCGATGAAGTAGAGAGTGTGTGAAAAAAATAAGTCCGATCACTGACTGAGCCTTATCGCGTATTAAATGTCGATACTATTACATGCCTGCAGCTACAGTCTCTATTTCGGTCGCAATCAAAAGTATAAAAACAACAAATACATTTACATTGCAGCAACCACGTTTAATGCAAAATTTCATCCGAAAATGAAATAATTTTCCTAATGGTGGGCTGAAATCGCGTTCCGTCGCGTAAAAAAGTCGCTTCTCGCTAGCTGTTTTACCGACGGTCGAAATGCATTTGTCTCGAGACGCTACCGTGTCTCTTAATATTTTATATACCACACCAAAGCAAAACGGGGCTGTTGCCTCGAGACAACAATACAAGTATTCATGGTATAAAATTTATCGCATGAAATCGATCAACTCTGATCTGATCGATCGGTAGCCGATTGGCCGCGGCGGAGTTTGAAATTCCCACACGCCAAGTTGCTGTCCCACGAGCACGTCGTGATATACTATTTACACGACGCTAACAAAGAATAAGAGTGAAGAATTTTCGTGACGCATGGATATCTCGAGTGGAAAAAAATGTCTTTAGAAAGGCGGGTGTGGGTACCCCGCGGGTCTTCGGGATACGAAGCGACAACGACGACGATCGGTTCGCTACCGTATCTCATATCGTAACTCTCGTAACACGTGTATCGAGCCCCGGCTGCACTGCATCGGCCCGGTAGCAACTCCACGCTGTACGCGGGTCACCCGTTTTCCCACCCGATCCTCATCGGTGGAAAAAGAGTCAATTCAGTATAAAAGGGGGTTTGTCTCACTGCAAATGCATCAGTTTCACAGTGACAATCTTGCGATCGCATCGAAGAAACTCGCACTCGTATTTCACCATGAACGCCCTGGTGAGTTAACGAGAGTCTATCCCTGTTTTACCTCAAGATACTCATCATTCGGTAGAATTGGTAGAGTAAGAAAATTCTTTTTTTTTGTTTTCTACAGCTCATCTTGACTATTCTCGCCCTCGCGGCTCCCATATTCGGCGAAGAGAACGCGGAAGTTAAGAGGCACGAGAAGCGAGGGGTCGTAGGTGTTGGCTACGGAGGTCATTACCCGGCATCCTACGGAGCTCACGGCCTGGCCGGATATGGCGGATACGGACTCTACGGAGGTAAGAGACTCGATGGTTTGCTTTCAACTTCCGGTTACACTGTACTTCCGGCTGCTCGATATTCGGGGTGAAATCACAGAAAGTTTGGAACCAGTGCGGCCGGGCACACGTTTCACTCTTAAGAGCAGGTGAAAGTCACGTGACCGCGCCACGAGAGCGGGAGATGCTGTTATTGGCCCTCGCAGTGAACTGAGAGAGAAAGCACGAGAGTGCTTCACATGCGAGTTTATTTTCCATTTGCCATCGCGCTCTGTATCCGGTTTTATTTTCCGAAAGATGCCAAAGACTGTTATCGTTATTTTGCTTACAGATTTCGGACACGGTTACGTACCGAGCGCACCTCTGTACGGAGTCGGTCACGGAATCGCCGCGGCACCCGCGATCGCTCACAGTTACACCGCACCGCTTTCTCAATACTCTCACGGATACAACTCCGCATCCCTCCTGGCTGCACCGTGGCGAGCCGGCTACAACGGTCTCCACGGCGCCGGATTCGGCCACGGTGTCGGTTACATCAACGGCTGGTAAAGGAATCTCCGAAAACTGGCGAAAATAACAACGCTGTCTTTCACCGAAGGGAAACGACAGCGCCAACCAACTACTTCTCAACGTTCAATTCATGTGCCTCTAGTTTCAATAGACATTAAGGAATATTTGTAATTTTTTCTAAAGTCTTTCGATTAAATTTAACTACACTTTATTGATCCTTGTCGTTGAATCCCTTTGGAAAACAGTTTCCAATAAAATACTGTACCCGTTCGGCGTGTGCAGAAAATCGTAGGTTTCTGTAAAAATGTGTGACAAACACATTTACAGAAATCTACGCTGTCGACGTGAGACTGCAGCACCGACGATCTACAGCTGTTGAGGCTCGTGTCTCTGCGGGATAGTCGGCACGAGGAATGTCGACGGACATTCCTCTGCGAGGAAAATATTAAAGCTAAGGATCGTTGTTCAGCGTTCCTGCAAAATGAATTTCATCGCTAAGGGTCTGTCGAGCATTGCCGGCGCGTTCCTCGGCAAGTCGGCGCAAGGTAAATGTAGAAACACACTTCGTACAATCTTCCACCGTCTATGTGAACCATTAACCTCAAAATTTCGAGTGCGAGTACAGTTCGAACTTCATTAACCGCTCTGCAATGATTTTCAGGCAGCTTATCCAGCGTATCCAGCGTAACGAAATTCTGCCTCAACAACACGATCCAAGGTAATGATTCGTACTGTTCAATCTTTATTCTCGATCGGCGTAACCCCTCGACGAAGATCTTTCGAGAGGCTTTTCGCGCCAGCGTTGGTACTAAAATATTTTCCCCTTTTCTCGAGCGATAACAAAGATTGGGTTCGAGGCTTTAAACACTATCCTGCGAAAGATCCGTGAAAGGGTCGTCCGAGAGAAAGATTGTGTCGGCGACAAAACCGCTGTGACCCATTTACGTGCAAAAATCGTGCGAATTCGGTGACGGGCTTTATTCGAGAGTTTCTTACGATCGCCTTTCTCGTCCGCCACACACAAGTGCAGCTATTATGGGTCAAAAGAAACGAAACGGCCAACTAAGGAGTCCAGTGACATCTCGTATTTCCCTGCTGTTCCTCGAGATAGAAATCGCGCGCGTAGTAAAAGGGTGACCATCCTCGCAGGCCGTCCAGCTCCGGCGACCCTTGAACTTAAAGAGTAGGCGTACACTGGTCGAGTGCAGGTGAACGGGGTGGGAACGGCGTTTACTTTCCCAGACCACGAAAACGACAATCTAGCGACGCGTCGTTCGCTCTGCAACGTCCAGCAGCCTCTCGCATTCATCGGCCGAGATGTAGGTATATAGACGAGAAAATACGCGCGGTTCGGAAAAAGCGCACGCAGCTTACCTCTTTGATCCCTTGTGTGTGAGCGAACGCTCGTGCTGAACGCGCTCGGTAAAGATATATACATATATATATATCTCTTTCGTAAATGCAAAAAGGGGCATCGGGACTGTGACGGCGCCGGAGCGCGTAAGAAAGGATTCTTCCGAGTACACGAAAATGCCCGTAGCCAACAGCCAGATCGGTGGGAACTTAAGGAAGGGGTGACATGTCCATTTGCGGTTGACCGCTCGTCGAAGACAGCAAAGAGGGGACAATTTTTGCGAGAACGAGAAGCGGGGCTTCGTCGCTGATGGGAAAATTTTTGACGCACCGAATGTTCGGCACATTTTGGAAAAGTTTTCTTCATCCGTGGGACGACATGTGCCGTACAGCGTCATAACTTTGTGTCAAGGTCGTTCGGGGTCACGGTAGCACTGCGCAAAGGCCCGAGCATAATTCGCTGTGTACAAAGGCCTTCTCTCGTTAATTCCCTGACGACTGGTAGGGATTACGGGAATAGTCGAGAGATAAGACGATCCTCACGTCAATCCTTTTGCCGGTTACAAGCGGCTACTTAAGTGTCTTTAATTCTCATCCTGTTTGTCCGAGTCTCTTGCATCGTTCGATCGAGTCGCAAGAAAGTCAATTATTTTTAAGGTTCTGCGGAATAGATGAATCATCAAATATCTTCGAATTCAAATATCGAAATATAAATCGAGCTGTAAATTGAGTTGTTCGTCATTTCTCGGTAAATGTGTTCGACTGCGAGGTTGAATATATTTTATCCTTTCGGACGGTACGTGAATGCAACAAAGGAGCGCGCAACCTTAGTGCATTAACCATCGGTGCATGTACACCGATGAGTTGTACGAGTACGGGTCGGAGGAAAAATTTTTCGCAATGTAATCTTGCGCATTGATCGTCGAGAAGAAAGGGGTTTGGCTTCCAGCGCGGATAATGGGGTTTCTGCTGGTCCTCTTGGCTTAGTTAAGTCCAAGTTAGGTAGGATTATCCGCAGTGTGCCAGGTTTCGGACATCTGTCGTATTGACGGACGGTGGTCAGCCAGCTAGATAGATCTCCAAGTGAACAACAATAGATAGAGCTCGAACGAGGAAGAGGTGTATATATATATATATATATAGAATATTAGAAATGTCGCGGAATATCGTCGTTTCATGGCCCCTAACGACTACGGGATGGTTGCGAATATCGCGTGACGGGCTCACCACGACATTACGATTACGCGCGTTAGATCTGCGAATTCTTACAATAAGATCGGCAACGGTAATAAGAAACGAATGATCGGGATACTCAACTTATATATATATATATTTTTTTTTGGAAAAAAGCATATTAAAAAAATTCAATTGAAATTTTTTTTTTCTAATGACGAAAACATTTTTTAGTGTCTCGTGAATAATCGAGCAGGTAGGAAAGCCACCCCTCCCGAATGCCGTACTCTACACAGTACAAAGAGTTTGTATTTTTTATTTGTTAATTGACAATTTTTTTTCTGTTAATTTTCCAGTTTTACAAACAAAAGTGCAAACTCAAATTGTTGGTTGCACGAGAAATAAGAGGGCAGGTTTTCAATATTCAAACCTGAATAAACGAGTTCGTCACTTATTTATAAAAATTATTTTTACGAAACTTCGTATTCCGATTTTACCAAATTATTGTTTGCTCTGTGGAGAGCCATCGACATAACGGTCGTTAAATCTGCGAATTCTTATCAGGTAATCAGAAACGAATGATCGGGATACTCAACTTATGATGACCCTGAAGATATCTGCATGTGGCCAAATTTCATCAAGTTATAACGGCTGTGTTTTGCATCGTACAAACTGTGCTCGAGGAGGTTCGCTTGGAGATCAAAATTCTATAATTGAACAATTGGTTATTCTTCCTAAAGCCGTGCACCGATAGAGACTTGCCAAAGATGAAAGTTGATGTCATGCGGATATCTACAGGGTCATAACTTATATATACATAACTTATACTTATATAACACAACATAACTCATATATACATTTCTATTTGCAAAAAAGGACATTTAAAAAATTCTCGACATATTTTTTTTTAAACGAAGAAAAAAAAAACTTTAGTCTCGTGAATAATCGAGCAGGTAGGAAAGCCACCCCTCCCGAATGCCGTACTCTAAAAAGCCATCGACAAAAGAGTTGTCCACTTCTCTTTCCGGGATAGCAAAAAGAAAAAAAAAAAAGAAAATATCGTCGTCGGTCGGTCATACGCGCTGACCACCGACCGCGCGGGACTTTGCTTCGCAACAATGTTACTTAATAAGCTTAAGAACGCACCAGCGAGAAAGAAGATTGAGCGGCACCCCCGGCTTTTGCCGCTGTCGCTTTCGCTGGGAGACTCGGGCGGGTCCCGGAGATGTCAAACGTCCGTCATATTTGATATTCGCAGAGTGAGCTCCCGAGACCCATACTTTCAAACTCCGGCTATCCCCGTTCTTCTCTCTGTCTCGTTCCACGGGTCCGTAAGATTATTTGCGAAAGAGTTTTCGGTTTCTCGGTATACCGTTAGCTGCAGCTCACCGTTTCGGCCGAGAGTCCCATTTTCACATCCCTCTTTCTGCTGCTGTGACAATAGAGGACTCGAAGCTTCGGATACCAGTTCCCCAATGTACTTTACTCAACCGGCTCAGCGAAGTCTCACTCCCAGAAATTATGTCTTCTCTGCCCGGTTTCTTTTTTCGCATGGGGGACAGTGAGGCAAAATTAAGAGATGGGGCAAAATGGACTAGGTGCGAATTGAGAGAGGAATTGCGAACACTTCTCGATGGGATAAAAATCTGAAAAGAATCAACCATATAGGAGGTGCTGAAATAATTGATTTTGCATAATAACAATTCTAAAATCTCATTAATCAATTAATGAAAAAAAAATTTCCCAACAAATCGCCGGCCAACCTATATATTTTTTTTTTTTTAAGCATTTGTTAATTTTTCTGAATGCGTATGGATGATTTTAGAATTGCGTGTAATTTTTTGAAATTGCATTTTTAGTTAATAAAAAAACGTAATTCAAAAAAATTACACATACCGAAAAAATGCATACGCATTCAAAAAGATGAACAAATTATTTTTATATGAACAAAAAGTTAAGTTGCCGGGGGATTTGTTAAACTATTTTTTTCATTCATTTGTTAATAACAGTTTGAAATTATTATGATGCAACTTAATCTTTTCAGCACCTTCCATATGCTTGATTTTTTTTCTTTTATCCCATCGAGAAGTGTTCGCAATTCTCTTTGAACTCACGTGAGGTCAAACTGTCCGCAAGTACTACCTTAAAAAAAAAATTTTAACGAGACGCTAGCAAGTAGTCCTCGTTCCCAGAATGGATGTCTTCTCTGCCCGATTTCTTTCCTCGCATAGGGGCCAGTGAGACAAAATTAACAGACGGCGCAAAATGCACTCGTTCCGACCGCCCCCCTCCCCCCCCCCCCCCGTCCCCCCGTCCTTAAATAATGGATGTATTAGTGGCGCGATTTGTATCAAATACAAGGTAACACTTCGCCTCGAGGTGTCGACAGAATCGTGGTGACCCATCGCCGTAGCCTCGCGCAACGGTGATTAGAGAATCGTTGTGTAGCAATTGGGTAACCGCCTAACGAGAATTATTTTCGTCTCGGCAATGACTTTCTATGTGACGATGTGTCTAACGCAATTTGTTTTTGTCATGCAGCAGGATTCGAGCAAGTGAGAGCAATGGGATCTTCCTTGTGGCAGATGCATAGGAAAGGTCCTCACAAGAAGAACAGAAAAAAGAGGCGTCCCCTCGACGGTAAACCGTTCGCGAAAGGAGTGGTCCTCAAGACTCTGATAAAAAAGCCGAAGAAGCCAAACTCTGCGAACAGAAAGTGCGTACTCGTGAGGCTGTCGACCGGCAAGGAGATGGTCGCTTACGTTCCAGGCATCGGTCACAATCTCCAGGAGCACAACATCGTCCTCTGCAGAGTGGGAAAACTGCAGGACACACCGGGAGTCAAGATCAAGTGCGTTCGCGGCGTCTACGATCTGCCTCATCCCGTGAAACAAGTTCCCAAGTAGTCTGCTCGCCTCTTCGTTATGTAAATTGTTGCCGAACTTGTAATAAAACGAAAAACCACGAGAGCAACGCGATAGTCACCGTGGCGCCCGTTGTTCTCCAGTTTCGTTATCCAAGCTCGATCGTCTCTTTCGAAATGGCTTTCCGGGACTTCGAGCGAACGTCACGCGCGAGATACACCATTATCGCTCGTAACGATTTCGAAATAGCTTCGCAACGAGACGCGCCTCGATTTCTCGGCCTGACGGACGAGTCGACGAAATTTCATTGGCGGCGTATTTGCTCGTGTCGCTCGTTCGCCGGGTATTTCGGAGCTCAACCCTCCCTTAGAATTCACCAAAAATCGCCGGGATCTCATCTGACACACATTTCCAGTTTCCAGGATGCACATGCATCGCGCGGGCGTGCAACCCTCCGTTCGTACTGCACGGTATAATATAACGTTGTACCGTTAGCTGGACCACGCGTCACGATGCATAAATGCATTTGTGCAGCGCGTCGGAGTTGGACAATAGGGGGGGGGGGGGGATGTGATGGGTCGCCCGGCGTGCACAAGCCCCTTCGTCCCGGGTTATTACGGAAGGGTTGGCTCGCAGGCTCCGGCCTCTGTTCCGCATCTGCAGATCCCTGATCCACCCACGCGACCACTGACCATATGACATGCTGACCAACATCCCGACGCTTTCGGGAATAACGGTTCTCAGTCGAAAAAGAACTATTGAAATTTCGTCCTGTTGTTGCTTAGAAGAAACTCGAACTTTTGCCATTGATTTGTTACCGCTTCGTCGCTGTTATATCGTAAGTGACTGCAGTGTTTTGAAAAAATGAGTACGAAATTTAATGTATGGGACTGGAGGTTTTATGCAAAAACTAGTATAGTAAATTTCATGTACAATTGTAATGAACAATTATTGTTCGGTGTATTAAAAACATTTGAAATACGTTATTTATTATTATTTTTAATAATTAACTTTAATTTGCATAAAAAAGTATATTCGTTTTTCATCACAATTGTACATTTAGTTTAATGTACGAGTTTTTGCGTTAAAACTTTTAGTCCGGTGCATGAAATTTACCATTTTTTTTTTTTTACAGTGTGAATGAAAAGACTGAGAGGATTTAGTAACGATTTTGCTTTTGAGAATTGAATTGAGGAGCGCGAACTGAGAACCTCGTGGATGACCATCGGTTCTGCGCAGGGTGACGATGACGATTGCAGTCCGCTGCACACGCCAGACTCACAAAATACGTGTTCGTGATACATTTTGGAAATGCCCTACCATAGTTAATTCCAGCCGGCATTTGTTCCCCAAGTCGCCGGTGTTCGCGGTCAAATCGTTTCTCATTTTACGCCCGGCCGTGAACCGAAGCACATACGGACGGTCCGATTAAGATCTTGTAGACGAACTGGATTCGATACTCATTAACAGCTCCACCCGATGACTATCTTTGCACTCTACGCGATCTTCGCTAAAACCGCTCTGGTACAAAAGGTGACCAAATATTTGCTCATCTCTCTCTTCGCTTGTTCTTTGACTTTGCGAAGTATTCGGTCGCCTTTTTTTGTTTGTTTTTTTTTTCTGAACGAAAATCAGTTTCAAGTTTACAGAAATAAGTGTCTAGTGAAGTTGTCCCTTACATAGATGTAAAAATTTCTCGAAGCGAATATTTTTTGTCTCTCAGGCGGATTATCGAGAAATTGTAATGCGCTATACAATGAGCTGCGAAAACGGATAACAATATTCGTAATCCGTACAATAATTCGGTGCCCGTCTCTTTTATTTTTTTGCTACGCGCTCGCACTCCGAGAGTCCAAGTCGTTAACTCATTTAAACAGTTTTCGAAGTCAGCCCAGGTTAAGATTGAAAAAGACGGAGTGAGAAAACACGAGGAATACGAAGTTAATCCGATACTTCTATAATCGAGTTTTCCTTAATCCCGCTTGTAAAATCCCTCGACTCTTTTTCGGTCTCTGCTCTCCCGGCAGCAATAAAAATTGTTCTTCGTCGTGGGGCTTTCGGGTCGCATATACAGGGGTAGGAGAGAGAGTACTTGTTTTGAACAAACTTAAAGAAAAATTCTATGCATGTATCTTCTTGTTCCTCGCGTTTTCGGTTAAAAATAAAATTGTACCTGGTATACGAGGCGATTGGTTTTATAGCTTGGACGAAAATAAGGTGGAAGACCCTCCCGTAGTGTTGCGACGCTTGCGGGGCATAGAAAAGTTTCCCCGACGAGCCGGCAACGAGAGAGTCACCGAGGTCTCCGAGGAACCGGTTGCTTTATTACGGTTCTCCGCAACCGATCATTGAATCATATTGTCGCCCTCGCTACTGCCTGAACTGCAATCTCAAAGTGATACCGTTTTTTTATATTCGTGGATGATTTTTCTTTTCATATTCATATACATTGCAATACAAAGGGAAAATTCCATTCCATGAGCTAAAATAATTGGTAAATTTGGGACACAAACTGGGATAAGTCCCATTCCACGAGCTAAATTTCATACGTTTAAAAATTTAGCCCACACGAAATTGAATATATTCCATTCCATTAGCTGAACTTCAATCATTGGAAAATTTAGCTTGTGGAGTGGAATAGATCCCATTTAATGTGCCAAAATTGACCTATTCGAAAATTTAGCCCATTGAATGGAGTAAGATCCATTCCACGAGCTGAATTTCATCCGTTGAAAAATTCAGCCCGTAAAATTGAATATATTCCATTCGATGACCTCAAATGCAACCATTGGAAAATTAGTCCACAGAATGAAATAAATTCCATTCAATGCGCTAAAATTTACCCATTCGAAAATCGAGCCAACGAAATCGAATAAATTCCATTCCACGAGCTAAATTTCATCCGTTGAAAAATGTAGCCCAGAAAATTGAATATATTCCATTCGATGACCTAAAATTCAACCATTGGAAAATTAGCCCACAGAATGAAATAAATTCCATTCAATGTGCTAAAATTTACCCATTCGAAAATCGAGCCAACGAAATCGAATAAATTCCATTCCACGAGCTAAATTTCATCCGTTGAAAAATGTAGCCCAGAAAATTGAATATATTCCATTCCATGAGCCAAAATTCAATCATTGGACAGTTCGGCCCACAGAATGGAATAAATCCCATTCAATGCGCGAAAATTCACCAATTCGAAAATCGAGCCTACGAAATGGAATAAATTCCATTCCACGAGCGAAAATTCAACCACTAGAAATTTTAACTCACAGAATCTACTAAATTTTCTAGTAACAATAACATTTTTTTTTTCCCTTGGCCTCGAGACACTATCGTGTCTCTTGATGTTACGCTTAGTCGGGTAAACAAGCAATCTCGGTGATCTCAATAGTGAATCGATGTGAATGCGAAGAGAAAAAATAATCCGGCGCCACGGATAAAGGACTGGAAGAAATTCGAAGCGAAATGACCATTCGCGCACGAAAATGGCACGCATACGTTCTTTCAAACAAATGAAACGAGTGTAGTAAACTGCTGCAACTCTTTACCGTAAAGCTTAGTAACCGTACACCGCTTCGAGGACCCCGCACACTCTTTCGTTCCCTCCCTCGCTCGTCACGAAAGTTTTTGTCATCTTCACGTGAATAGCGGTTTTTCCCTTTCAAGTTCGACGCGCGTCCCAAAATCGTCCGCGCGCCCCGTCGATTTTCGGCCCGCGATCGCCCCGCTGGACCCGTTGTCCCCGTTTCCAGTCTACACTGCGAAATTTGGCATAAGCCTTTTCTCACGGAAGATCTCGAAAAAACACGAAAAAAAAAAAAAAAAAAATTGTCATTTCGCTTCATCTCGGAATCGAATCGTCGCGAGACACGATAAATGAGACATTTCACTCTGCGACTTTGAACTCATCGATCTTCGCACGGAACGTTTGCTATCTTTATATTAGATATGCAGAAGTCCCGAAGGAAGTCGACGCCAACGAACGGTGCGCAGCTATGCGGATTAGGGGACAGCGGGGCAAAATGGGACAGTGAGGGCAAAACTCAATTTTCCAATGGTTTTTGGATGCCCCATTTTGTCCCAACGACACATCCGGATTTTCAACCCCGTCTTGCCCCACGGACGACCATTGCCACCATCCAAAAGTTATCGGAAAATTGCGTTTTGTCTCATAATCCCATTTTGCCCCACTGTGCCATTTTTCCCCGCTCTGCCCTATCGCAAGTCCCGTTGGAACCAGAGCGGGGCAAAATGGACTTTGCTTGAAAATTCTTCGCGGTAGACAAGAAAGATCTCATCTCAACTGGAAGTCACAGGTCCGTTTTGCCCCGCTCTCCCCTGAGCTCTCGCTCACACTCGAGAAAAGATGAAATTCGGTTTCCAAAAGCACGGGGAGAAGAAAGATAGATCCGTGGGCGTGTCGAGCGATCGCCACATACACAATTCGCGAGAATGAAAACGTTCGGGTAAAGTCCTGCGGGAAAAGTCCTGTATGAGAAAGGGGAGGGTTTTTTTTTTTCTTGTCCCGTTGGTTTCACACAGGGCGATGGGCGTGCGGCCGGAAGTATGCAAATTTCGAAAGTCTGTTGGCAAAACTTACTCGGTGGTCCCGCACCGAAAGATAAATCGAAAAGTAATTACCCACAGAAGTGCAGCGTTATGCGTGCGCGTCGGCCGCAGTGTGAGATGCGCGAGTATCTTTCTGGATGTCCTGCGAACGTCTTAATGTTGTATCCGGTCACCGCTGCATCTTCTCTTTCCCTGGGGCGCGAGGATCTTTCTTTTTTTTTCTGTTGAACCGGAGGTCCGAGAAAGCCGTCCCGATGTATATAAGCCATTAGAATGGCTAATGGCGCTTTCCCGGAGCGCATCCTGACGATCCTGCTGGACCGCCTGGTGACGAGCACAGGACGCAGCTCACTTTCTTTTATGTCGATATATGTATAGTGAATTTCTTTCATTTATATCCTGGCGCCAAACATTTCTTCGTCACTACATTAGGGCTTCTTAGACCGGCGGGCTGACGAATTATTGGAGATATTTGTTGGGTAAATATTCCGGAGCTTGAGAATGAGAGGATCTTTGGAAACTGTGAAAGGCACTGTCGCACGACGCTGGAAGCTCGAAGATTATCGTGAGGAACTTCGCGCCGGACGTCGAAAGATAGATAGACATTTATTTCACTCGGTGCGAAAACCCTCGTTTTCACACCTTGTAAAGTGAAATTTTGTGTGATACGAACAAAATCGTGCGAAACAGTAACAAGTATGTTGAAAAATTGTGCTGAACAGTAACAAAAATGTTAAAAAGTCGTGCGAAAAAGTAGTTAGAGTAATAAAAAAAAGTGCGCAAAAAGTAACTGGTGTGATTTGTGCATGCGCAGTATTTTCCTCCACCACTTATTAAAAAGCGTCATTTTCGTCACACATTACAGGGACGAAAAGGTGGCTTTTTTGCGCATGTGTTACAAAAAGTACGCAGTACGCTTTTTCGCATGCGCCGTATTTTTCTCATACTAAAAAAATGCAATTTTTGCCGAACTCTACAGATCCAAAAAGCGGGACTTTTCGTGCATGGGTTAAAAAAAAGTACCATTTTCGCACTAGTGCGAAAAAAGTACGTAGTGTGCAGTATTTAAGTCACACGCCTTCCAAAAATGCGTGACTTTTTCCATACTTTACAGGTACGAAAATTGGGACTTTTCGTGCATGCGTTAAACAGACATTTTTTCCGGCGATCATGATTAGCGTTCCGTGAATATATCGGGTATCGGCCGAGGCCGCTTCACTTGCGAACGATCATGAATGAAACATTGGCAACGTATTATTATATTGCCTTAAACGACAAAACCTCGCGTTAGTGGTGCACCAAATTCCGTGCACTACTGCCAGTGTTAAGCGGTCGACGAGTTTTATTGCACTCTTTTGGCTCTCGAGTGTGGGGTATATCCGTCGGTTTTCTACCTGCAGCGCGCCACTTTTCGTCGAATATACATATTTTCCTTTAATTCTCACCATTTCGCCTCTTCAACGAGTCCAGTGTCCATTGTCAATGTTACGACCTCATTCCCTCGCCTATTCTTCGCCATCGGGAAATGACGCTTTTGAGGTAATATCTTCGACCGCGTACTTACGTAGCTTTTTTTTTTCAATCGTGTCACGCCGCACGAAACTGTCCGTTGTCTCCTTCAATTTGTGGCATTACACAAACTGCTCCTCGTATCTCCATGGAAAAAAGTACGTGCGGAAATATATTTTTCACATATTAAATTAAATTAAACGAAATTTTGTTTATAATTCATATATTATATTATATATATGACGGATAATATCCGAGCAAATATAAAATATATATATATATATATATATATATATATATATATCTTCGGGTATATGAAAAATGTATGATTTATATACAGAATATCGCTCAAAAAATTAGTTATTTTTAATATATTTTTCGCACATAAGATTTTTTCCGTGCAGGTACATCCGAGTCCGCCTCCGAAAATCCGTTTTCGTTGACGTTACTCGACCGAGGAATATCGGAAACGAGGCAATAAAAACTGAACGGGCAAAAGAGGTATATGACAGGAAAAGTAATAATCGATTATTGCTCTACGATGAATGGGAGTAAAAGCGGGAGGTTGCGAGCTCGGTGGGCTTACACGAGAAACACTTTCGTTTCCCGAGCGATTGCTCGGTGGATGTAAAGTTTGTCAAATGATCGATTATGGCCGTCTTTTCAACTCCCAGCATTGGTTGCCTGAGTTGAACCGAGTGGGATGCGCCGTTCCGTTACGCGACTCTCGTACGCATTCTATCGGCCACGATGAATGCGCACTGAACGTTTTCGAATGGCGATAAAATTTTTTTTGGAATACAGTAGAACCTCGATTATCCGAGCCGCCGCCGGTTCGCATGAAGTATCGTCTGCCCGAACTATTGCGCGAAATTCTTCACATCCTTACATTGTTGCGCGTTACAAACAAAACTGTAAAAAAAAAAAATTGTATATTTAATGTACCGGACTGGAAGTTTTTATGCAAAAACTGGTACATCAAATTTAATGTACAAATATGATGAAAAATTAATGTACTTTTTCACAGAAATTAAATTAAATTATTGAATTTAAAGTACTTGTATAGTAAAAAATTGTAAATTTAATATACCGGACTGGAAGTTTTTATGCAAAAACTGGTATATTGAATTTAATGTACAATTATAATGAAAAATTAATGTACTTTTTCACAGAAATTAAATTAAATGATTGAATTTAAAGTACTTTTATAGTAAAATTAATGTAAATCATTAAAAGTAAAGCGTTTCTGAAGTTTTTAATATACCGTAAGTTAATTTTTCATCACGATTGTACATCGTATCTAATATACCAGTTTATACGTAAAAACTTCCAGTACTTTTTTTCTAGGTGCACTCTTCTTGTATCCGAATTTTCGTTAATACGAACGAGCTCGGGTCCCAATTGTTTCGGATAATAGAGGTTCCACTGCAGTTGACATTTTTTTTGTCGGTACTTTTAGTTTCGCTGTCGTTTCGTCCCAAGATGCATTTCACGAAAGGATATTTGTTAAAAATTAAAAATATATAATTGAGACGAGCGAGCGAGCGTGGAGTTTGCCGGATTTGCATCCGTGACGAGCACCAAAGGATTTCGGTGGGCGCCGATTTTGCCGCGAGAAAATTGAGACGTTCCGCTCGTAGGGAAAGTGTCCGGAAGATCGCCAAATCCACCGTGCACACACGGGGTTAAATTCACCGTTAGAGTGAAAAGGAAGAAGCGAGAAATCGGCATCGCTCGAACGGAGCCGGCGCGGTGTCGGGGCAGATGCAGATTCGTCCGGGGAGCGGGAAAGCGCATCGGTACGGCTGCATAGAGCCGTAGCCTACTACGGGAGAATCCGAATAACGGGTTGCGGTTGTCCAGAACGAGGATCGTGAGGACACACCATTGAAATGTGGGTTATGTGGCCAAAAGAGCAAAAATTTGTATACATGGGAAAGAGGCGGGCACCACCGTTGAATGAAAAGCAGAATCCCAGGCTCTGCACAATAGGGATAGGCTCCGACGCCGAGTGCATCCACGAGTAGAGCTGAGGTCCTTTTAGCGGAGGCTCGCCCATGCCACCGTCGTTGGACCATATTCGCTGTGATTAGAGACGCGACGACATAATAAGAAACTTCCTGTACACAAAAGAAAAAAAAAAAAAAAAAAAAAAAAATGTCGATTGAAAATTTTTCAAAAATTTCCAAGAACTGGAAAATAGCACGGCTTATCACTATTATTTTGGATTAGGGCTGCTGGTTCGTTTTATTCGAGTTATTCCGAGGACAGCCTATGTAAGTCGTGGTTAGTTATTGCGAATCGAATATTATGTATCGAAACAACTCAATGAATAAGGATCTCGTAAACGGTCCATTGCCGACGGGAAGATGGTAAACTTAACATCATAACATAATAAGAAGCTTCCTGTACACAAAAAAAAATATCGATTGAAATTCTTTTTTTTTATTTCCAGAAACCGGCAGATGACGGAGCTTATCACTTTTATTTTGGGTTACGGCTGCTCGTTCGTTTTATTAAACAACACCCAATAAATAAGGATCTCGTTAATGGTCCGTTGCCGACTGGAAGCTGACAAATTTATCATCATAACATAATTAGCCGCTTCCTTTACACCAACAAGAAACATAATAAGAAGCTTCTTGTACACAAAAAAAAAAATGGCAATTGATCATTTTTCAAAAATTTCTAAAAACTGGCAAATGGCACAGTTTCACTCTTATTTTCGGTTACGCTGCTCGTTCATTTTATTCGAGTTATTCCGAGAACAGTCTATATAAACCGTGAATAGATATTGCGAATCGAATATTATGCATCAAAACAAACCCATAAATAAGGATCTCGTAAATGATCCATTGCCGACAGGAAGCTGATCAATTTATCATCATAACGTAATAAGAAGCTTTCTGAACACAACAAAAAAGTCGATCGAACATTCTTCAAAAATTTCAAAAAACTGGCAAATGGCACAGCTTATCACTCTTATTTTCGGTTACGGGTGCTCGTTCCTTTTATTCGAATTATTCCAAGAACAGCCAATATAAACCGTGAATAGATATTGCGAATCGAATATTATGCATCAAAATAACCCAATAAATAAGGATCTCGTAAATGGTCCATTGCCGACAGGAAGCTGATCAATTTATCATCATAACGTAATAAGAAGCTTCCTGCACACAAAAAAAAAGTCGATCGAACATTCTTCAAAAATTTCAAAAAACTGGCAAATGGCACAGCTTATCACTCTTATTTTCGATTACGGGTGCTCGTTCCTTTTATTCGAGTTATTCCGAGAACAGCCTATATAAACCGTGAATAGATATTGCGAATCGAATATTATGCATCAAAACAACCCAATAAATAAGGATCTCGTAAATGGTCCATTGCCGACAGGAAGCTGATCAATTTATCATCATAACGTAATAAGAAGCTTCCTGCACACAAAAAAAAAGTCGATCGAACATTCTTCAAAAATTTCAAAAAACTGGCAAATGGCACAGCTTATCACTCTTATTTTCGGTTACGGGTGCTCGTTCCTTTTATTCGAGTTATTCCGAGAACAGCCTATATAAACCGTGAATAGATATTGCGAATCGAATATTATGCATCAAAACAACCCAATAAATAAGGATCTCGTAAATGGTCCATTGCCGACAGGAAGCTGACAAATTTATCATCATAAAGATATATATATACATATATATCCTGTAGGATACATGGAAAAGGCACCGAATTTCGCCATATGCTGTTAATTTTCTCGGAGAACAAGACCATTAATATTGTCCTTTCGGGGCCCAGGAGCACCGGAGTCCCATCAACACGCGTGCGTCGTGCTCTTTGTCACTCCCTCTCTCGGCCCGTGTACCTATGCGGAGAGAGTTCAACCCTTTCGGCCCGGGGCCCGTCGGGCCAACGTGTACACGCGCCCGCGCATGACCGTCCCACAAGAAAATTTCGCAAATTTCACTCGACCATAGCTGCTCCACTCGGTCTACGGATATTGGTGTAATTTACGACGTCTTTACGCAAATTCGCGACTCCAACAGTGTGACAGGGAATAGAATCGAGTAACGAAAGGGGTTTCTCGTCGGGAAAGTCTTCGGGCGAAAAATGGGCGAGGTCATAAATCGTCGGTGAAAACTGGGAAAACAATGGGAAGCTCGAAATATATTGCAGAAGAGTTTGGTGCCCAAAGGGTTAAGACGTCGTCCGTGCCGTCACAACCACCATCCAAAAGCCTTTCCCCCCTCCCGATCGAGGGCATCTCCATTATAATAATATAAACGTCGAGTACCGTGTTTGTCGGCTACCGGGTCTGGCCGAAATGCAACGCTGCGGACCTCGATTCCGGGACTCGACGTTATTCATTATGGAAACACAGTAGTAGCGGCGATATACCGAAGCCCCGAAGGACTTAGCGTGCCGGGTAACTGGATTTCGGGAAAATTTTGTTCTTCTCTCACCGCGGGGCGGCCCGAGACACTGGATTAATTTAGCGGGAATCGGGATAGTCGAAGGGTTAAGGCGCTACCGTCGCTCTTCAGCTTTCCGCACGTACCGGTACGAGGGACGAGCAGAGGGAGCGCTGCAGGACACTGCGGCAGCCGTTCGGGAGGCGCAAGGGGGTGCACTGATAAAAAAAATAGATAGGATATTCATTCCGTTGTACACTGAGAAAAAAAATTGGTTGGATTAACCAAAAGACGCGGTGACATACGTTCAAAGCTGTTATTTGTTTGGTACAAATAAAGCATTGTTTTGTTAAGCGATTATTTGCTTCAATTTATTCAAAATTTGTTGATCGAAACAAACATATGTGTTGTACCAACAAAATACACCCTTGAACGTATGTCACCGCGCATTTGCTTAATCTAACCATTTATTTTTCTCAGTGTATGGCACCGGAGTCTCCTAAGAGAACGATGCCTCCTAACACGAGCGCAGCCGGCATAGCATTCAAGCATAGTACAGTAGACCAAAATAGAACGAAGTAGAATTAAATATAAAAAGAAAAATAGGAATTTATATTACTATTTTTTTTTTTACCTTCTGGCAATAGCAATCGTAAGAAGAATAGAATAGCAGCATGGTGCAGTAAACCAGAATAGAACTAAATAGAATTAAATGTAACTAAATAGAACTAAATTTAAAAAGGAAAATAGGAATAGAAGGTAATAGGCAATCGTAAGAAGCAATACGGTTGAATCGACTAAAGATTTCGGGCAGGGACCTTCAAATAAATATTTTTTTTTGTGCTGCTAAAACATTGGTTAGTTCAACAATTTTTTTTTACGAATTGACCAAAATATATTTGAAGGATTAAAATGTTTTGTTCGACCAAGAAAATATTTATTTGAACGTCCCTGCCGCGAATGTTTAGTCGATTGAACTGCATTTTTTTTATTCGTTTGGAGCAATTGCAATTTCGGGCAGCGCAAAGAGATTTTTTTAATGATATATTTTTAATGGAAAAAAAATGCCAGTTATCCCTCGCGAGAGTCGACGTTTCGAGGTTCGACTCAAAACAGTTAGAAAACATAACAGTTAGAAAATAGCTAGGGGGGTGCAGAACCTTTTTCCTTTCGCCGCGGCAGAAAAACGCACTCGAGCCGGTTAGCGGTTTTTTTTTTTTTTTGCTTTACGGCCGTACCGTACACGGCAAAGAGCGCTTGGCGAGTTGTAAACATTTTTCGAGGATTATCCGCAGAGTCTTCGAGCTACGTGCGCAGCCGAACTCCCCCCCCCCCCCCCTTGTTTTATAATAAACGAGTCAAATCGCCAAGTCGAACTCTAATCCGGATACAACCGAATATCTCTTTACTATGATTGTTATTATTATTGCGTTCTTTATCCGAGCTTAGTCACGGGGCAGTCTAAAGGATTAAAAAATTAGAAAAGAATTTTTTTTTAACAGCACAGTCCTACGGTTAATTGTTATTGTAAATACTAACGAAATGCATTGTCGCATGGTATTAAATAAATCCGGAGATAATCGTGCATTAATTCGGATGGTTTATCCTATTTTTATTTTTTTTTAATTGCACCAGCAAAGATTACACGATTACTCGATTATCATTCGATAGTAAGAAGATAAGTCGATAATCCGAATTAAATCAGGCGATAACCGTGCATTAATTCTGATGATTTGTCGTATTTTTATTTGAAAAAAATTGTATCAGCAAAGATTACATGATTACGCGATTATCATTCGATAGTAAGAAGATAAGTCAATAAAACGAATTAAATCTGGGGCTAAACGTGCATTAGTTTGGATGATTTGTCCGATTTTTGTTTTTAAAAAATTGCTTCACCTCAGATTACACGATTACACAATTACACAATTATCATTCGATAGTAAGAATATAATTCGATAATCCAAATTAATTTCGGGGCTAATCGTGCATTAATTCTGATGATTTGTCCTATTTTTATTTTACAAAAATTGTATCAGCAAAGATTACATGATTACGCGATTATCATTCGATAGTAAGAAGATAAGTCAATAAAACGAATTAAATCTGGGGATAAACGTGCATTAGTTTGGATGATTTGTCCGATTTTTGTTTTTAAAAAATTGCATCACCTCAGATTACACGATTACACAATTACACGATTATCATTCGATAGTAAGAATATAAGTCGATAATCCAAATTAATTTCGGGGCTAATCGTGCATTAATTCTGATGATTTGCCCTATTTTTATTTTACAAAAATTGTATCAGCAGAGATTACACAATTATCATCTGATAGTAAGAAGATAAGTCGATCTGACTACCGACTCGTTGTGAGGATCGTGGAACGCTCGACCGAAAAATCCGAGGCGGTGCCGAGCCGAATAGTTTTGTGAAAATCGGTGAGTGACGGACGCGTGCCGCCCCCACCAGTCCGTCTCTGGTCAGCCAGTGGTCTCCTCTAAACACGAGGAATCCCCACTATTTTTCCAAAATCCCTTCCACCTCGCACCGTCTCGGCCTTGCAAGGGTTGAGAGGTATAAAAGCCGAAGAACACCCCCTTCTCGTCATAAACGATTTTTCCTCGCCGACTCGGACAGTCCGCCGGTCGAGCGAAATAAGAATACGAAGAAAACAAACAACTACAAAAAAAAAAAAAGAAGTTTTTCGTCTAGTACCGCGCGGCTGTAGCGTCAGCGAGACACAGTTTTCGATACGCGCAACTAACACGCCGTACAAAAACAAACGACGACGGAGAAAGCCCAAGAATTCGAGCTGTGTTGTGGTTCAAGTGTACCGATAGTGATCACGGATTTGTTATTAGGTAAGCAGTGTTTGTTTCACTCAAAATTGTATTCCCCACTGGACCTTTGGTTTATTTTCCTTATACCGTTGTAAATTCACGGTCTTCCCTGTGTACGTAGAATTTCTATTTTACTAAAGATATTTAATCGTCGTGCATAGTCGAAAGTTTTTCCAATTCCGAAAAAGCCATTACGCGACCGCGCTCTGACATTGAGAGAGCGTATAATTAGCGACGCATGGAATGTAACTGAACTGTTAGAAACTTTGAAATCACACCTTCGATCGGAATTTTAACAGAATTTTAACAGAATTTTAACAGAATTTTAACAGAATTTTAACACCAAATTTTAACATAAAATTTTAACGTCGAAGTTTAACGTAGAATTTTAAAGTAGAATTTAACGTAACGGCAGCAGTGAATATTCGACTCGATCTCTAATCTCCCTTCGTCCTCTCGTTACAGAACATTCGTTATAGTTCCACGAATAAAAAAATGGACACGTACGCTCGTTCGCCGATGGACTCTGGCGACGAGGCCCTCGACTTCACCTCGTCAGCGAAGAAGAGCACCGAGTCGCCGGTTCTCGATTTGTCCTGCAAGAAGCAAGAGCCGACGGAGCAGCACGATTACCGGCAGCCCCAGTCGTCCTGCAGTCTGAGTCCCGTGTCCTTCGAGGGCCTCTCGCGTTCGCCGATGATCGAGAACACGAGCCAGCATCAGCTTCAGTACGGCGATCACGAGAGGAAGAGTCCCTTCGAGGGAAGAACCTTCATGGTGACGCCTCCCTCGGAAACCGATTCGCCGAAGAAGCCCAAGTACGAGCCGATCTACAATCAAATAAACGCCGCCACGACACCGCCGACCGATCTGATAAATCGTTATCCGCTCATGCCGATGAGTCTTCCGATGCCTGCGATGGCGGCCGCGACTCTGCCGAATCTCGCGATGGGCCAGAACGCAGCTCAAACGATAAATCCGACTCAACTTCCGGTATCGACGACCGCCACTTCCGCCCTCCCCCACGAAGTAACGAGTCCGATGGCCTCACCGGATATCGGCAAGAAAGCACCGAGGCCCTTCAAAGCCTACCCCAAGGACCCACTGTCCTTGACGATGGGCACGGCCGAGCTCATGTACGATCAGAACTCGAACGAGGCTTACTCGGAGTTCCGGAAACGAATGCTCGACTCGGTACGAAGAACGAACGAGGGAACGAACATCAAGATGAGGAGGGTGACGAAGAGTCCGGGACTTCCGACGAGCACGATGGACGACAAGGACGCCGCTTACTGGGAGAGGAGAAGAAAGAACAACGAGGCCGCGAAGAGGTCGAGGGACGCGAGAAGGGCCAAGGAGGACGAGATCGCGATTAGGGCGGCGTTCCTCGAGCAAGAGAACATGAAGCTTAAGTACGAACTCGTGGCGCTGAGAAACGAGACCGCGAAACTCAGGTGTATGGTATACACGAACTAATTCGTTTATTAATCTATTATTGTCGTATCGTCGTATTGTTAGATCGTTTAATTCGATAAGATCGCGAAGGATAATGTAAATTTTGCCGATCTTCGTTGAAGCCTTGATATCGAGACTAGGAACCTTTTCGGCGGTGAAGAATATTCATTGTTTTTTTTTCTATCTCGTCTATTTCGATACACGCGATAAGCGATAAGCGAGTCGCTAGGACTGGCGCATTTATTTTCTACGGAAGAGGTAACGAGATTTTTTATCAGTCGTGATACAACGAAGATCGTGCCGGTTGGGCTATCTGATAGTAGCTTTATCCAAAGTTTAGATGTTTAAGTGTGTAATTATATAATTGTACCGTTTGATTTCGATGTGTGCGTGTAAATTCGATTCGCAAGAGTTACGGAGCGAGCAACGCGATGTTAACAAGTCCACGGAGAACTTGCGCGAGACTCGCCCTTCTCGACCGAACGGAAAACTCCTTCCGGATATTATAGTCAATAGAGCCTAAGTGTAAATACGTTAAATCGCGTAAAAATTGTTTCTTCTCTTCTGCCATAGCGAAGTTTGAACGAGCCGATCTACGATAGGGGTTTTCTCTTGTGTACATAAAAAGACTGTTGCAATATTTAAGATATATTTATAAAATAAAGACACATTTTTAGAAAAAAAAAGAAACTCTCACTGTATTTACAAGCCTTTACCGTACGATTCATAGAAAATTATTCCGGAAGCGATTCTGCAAGGTCCATCATCGTCTCCGTTTCGAGAACGTTTCTCTGCATGTTTTTGTCTTTCGTCAAGACCTTCGAGTAGGATTTTTGCGACACTTGACGTGGTATGAAAGCTAAAGCTGATTTAACAGGCACGGATTGCGGTGAAGCCGCTGTATCGTTATCGTTAACGGACAATGTTTCTATAGACGTAATACTTTCAGCATCTTCCATACTCGCAGTCCGCGCCTTGTGCGAGGCGCGCCCACGGTGCGATGAATTATGCTGGAACATTTTCACTCTCTGATTCTTGTCGAGATAAAGCCCAATCTTTTTGGGCCGAGTCTTAGGGCACTCAGTTTCTTCCACTACCATGGCGTCTTTGCTTTGGGGCTTGCGAACCTTGTGACCCTCGCAGTCGTAGCGAAAGTTCTTCGGAAACTTGTGAACCGTTATGCAGTGATTGCGTCTTTCGGTTGGATTTTCGAGCTTCGCATCGCACTCCGACACGTAACACTGGTACTGAAATATAACGCAGCAAATAAAAATAGAGAATATTAGAAGCGTAGCTGACGTACCATAGGTTGCTTCTCGGCGAGAAGGCAAAAAAAACTGTCGTGGCTCTCCTGTATGTGAATCTCCAAGAGTCTTGCGTTGGGTCTGATTTTCTTGCACTCCTGGCAGACGTATCGGTGCGAACCGTTGTAATGTATCTCGAAGTCGATGAGGTTTCGAAAGCGCGCTTTGCAGCCGTACACGTTGCAGGGAAACTCCCTCATTCTGAAATAACGTTTGGAAATCGAATAAATCAGCCGCAGGTACGATTAGTTATCGAGGTTAAACGCAGATTGGAAACGAGACATCGAAAGGTCATCGAGATGTACGAAAATCCGGAGGACAATTGATACCGACACATTGTGACACAGCTCTTCGTCGTCCTCGACAGTGACCCCGGTTCTTTGAAAAACTCTGCATGCCTCGTGCGCTTCCTCAAAGAATTTATCGTTCAGAGGCCTTCGACCCACGCCAATTTCTCTCAGGAACGCGTCGATACTTTCCGACTGTGAGTTGTCCATTAAAATTGTTTATCTTCTCGGCGTTGTTTACAGTCGTCGGCGGAGCTTTGTGCCACTACGTCTCTCCGGCGGCTTCGCTTTGCTACTGAAACAGCGGGCGGATCAGCTGTTCGAGCGGGTAGTCATTCTCGTGCACGCAACGCTTCGCTTTCCCTTTCAATCGGCTCTCGCCGTCGTGCCGTCGCACGCTACGTTTCTATTATTATTATTGCTATTGTACATTGAGTTTCTTACGGAAACGAGTTATATCGGCTTTATTAACAGTACATCGAGCAGTTATCGTGGATATTTCATTCGAGCAACAGACGGGACTTCAGGTTATCGAGTATCTCAGTCATCTTCGTCTCCAATTCGTTGCGTCGTTCTACCGCTTTCCTCTTATCCTGCAACACAAGACGCGCGTTCTATGCAGATGATTTGTATTTAGGAAACAAAGCAAAAGAAAGACGTAGAGCGTAACAGGCGATCGATGGGACATTCCATAGCGATATCCAGGATACAAGGTTTGTTTATTCGTACAAAATAAATAAAGCCATTGCGCATATAACTGTATATTAAATACTTGAATATAGTTTATCGCTACAAAGATCTCGTGTATCCGACGTGTTGGACAGGCCCGTGCGGGATAGATTGCCTCTGTTCCGATACTTTAAGCGTCGCCACTTTGTTTCTGTATTCGTTGACTTTGACTCGCTCGGTCTCGGTCTCAGGCTCGTCCGTGAACTTCGTCAAGGTCACTTCGTGCTGGTGATTGGGATCGTGGGAGATTACCAGAAGACCCATCAGTTCTTTCTCGCTGCTCTGGGAAGGAGCTGTCGTTTCTTGTACATGCTCGCCGTATTTTGGGGCGTTGTTCGCATCTTGTTTCAGGACGTAATCGTCTCTGCCGAAGCCGAAGAAGTCATGAGCGCTTTCGGGGTCATCGAACTTTCGCGGCTGCACCGGAGGCCTTAAATTTTCCGCAACTCCTTCATCGGAAAAATCTTTGCTCTCGTTGGGCTCAAATATCTGCAAACGAACCGTAGGATTGCTGTCTCGTGAGTTTGGGTTCTCGGACACCTCGCGATGTGGCGATGGTTGAACCGTTGCACGAATTCGAGCGTCGACCTTCGTTACTCGGGATTGTTTACGTTCTTTCCCAAGGTCATCGCTGGGCACGCTACTTTTCTTCGCCTCCGATTGAGGACGTCTTTGAATTTTGCTATTCGAACGAGGCTCGGGACTCGGCGAATTTTCCACGGAAGGTGACTCGTCGGTCGGCGAGACATCCGAGTCCAGAGGGTAATGTCCGGTGGGACCGGAAGCGCGTAGTTCTACGCTCCAGTGCGTCTCGTATGTCGGGGCTACATCAGAGTCCGGAGGATAGTTCTCAGTGAGTCTGGTGCTCTCAAATTCCAGAAGCGCAGGAGTTTCGTACGTCGGTTCGACGTCTTCGTCGCGGATTTTTGTCGAAACCTTGGATTTCGGAAGTCCCACGACTTTCGCTCTTTCCGTACTGTCGAATGTGTGGTCGAACGGTGCAGGCCACGCTCGCAATTCCTTGCTTTCACCTTCGTGGAGCTTCTTTCCGGTGAGCCTTTCCGGTAGACCGACCCCGGGTTTAACGTCGTTCTCCGTCTCCCTGTTGACTGAAGAACGATCCTCCCGTTCCTCGTAATTCCGCGATGGAGTGTCGTCCTCGTTGGAGTTACCTACCGAAGAATTCTCTCGGTCCTCGTAATTCCGCGATGGAGCGTCGTCCTCGTTCGAGTTGCGTACCGAAGGATTCTCTCGGTCCTCGTAATTCTGGGATGGTCCATCGTCTTCGCTCGCGGTGTCCGCCGAGCGGCCATCTTGCTCTTCGTGACTCTGCGACGGTCCGTCGTCTTCGCTCGCGTTGTCTGCCGAACGGCCATCTTGCCCTTCGTGACTCTGCGATGGCCGATCGCTTTCCTTCGAGTTATTTTCCGAACGATCTTCTCTTTGTTCTTTTCCCCCTTCTTTTTCATCTTCTTCCTCTTCTTTTCTCTCTTCTTCATTACGAATCCTTTCGTGCTTGGCTTCCTCGCGGCTTTCATCTGGGCCGAGAGCGTTGTGATACGACAAAATTCTCTCCGCCGTTCTCTGCAGCTTTGCCGGCTCGTAGGCCACTTGGATGGGTTTCAAGTATGGATTGAGCGTGATGTATTCGTCACCTCCAACTACGGACACGGCAAGTCTTTGGGGCGATCCGACGTTCTTGTCCCTCAGCACCGAGGATCTCGACTTATCTTCACTGGCGTCTTCGCCAACATTGTGGTACGACAATATTCGTGCCGCAGTCCTCTGCAACTTCGCAGGCTCGTAGGACACTCGAATCGGTCTGAAGTACGGACTGTACTTGATGAAGTCGAAACCCTTGAAGACCAGAGGGTTCTTGGGATCGAGTAGCTGAAGTTTGCTGAGACTCGTCGCCTCTTCCGCCGAGTCGTAGTCCGGGAGATTTATCCGCCCGGAAGATGGCTCGTATTGCGAGGCTTCTTCCGCCTCTTCGCTTCCGTCTTGGTAATTAGATCTTCCAGCTTCTTCGAGCGAATTTATGCGAGTGTAGGTCGTCACAGTTGGCTCTGCTATTTCGTCCTTGGAATCTTCATCCCTGGAAGTCGCCTCTTTTTCTCGCACTTCCGTCCGCCCGTCCTCCACACTTGGTCCAGATCTCTCATCTTCCTCGTAACTCTTGAATGTTCTCGCTCTGCCTCGACCCTTCACCGGCCTGTACCTCCCATCCGTTGTCCGCACACTCTCCTCATAACCCTTTTCTCTGGACTCTTCCTTCCTACCTCTTTGCTCTCCCACTTCATCGTCTTCTCTCGGCAGATTGTACTCTTCGTACCGTGAGGACGCTGGTGCTCTTGGATGTTGGACGGTATTCTTGGACGTCCTTGCTCTGCCTCGTCCTGTCACTGACCTATCCTTCGGCTCCGTTGATTCCGCTCTTGCCTCATACTTCCTCTCTCCGGGATCTTCCTCTCTACTTCTTTGATCTCCGACTTCACCATCGTGACTCTTCGAACCGTATTCTTCGTACCTCGAGTACGTTGGTACTCTCGGTTGTTGGATGGTATCCTTGAACGTTCTTCCTCTTCCCCGTCCAGTCACTGGCTTATATTGTGGTTCCACTTCACCGTCTTTCCCGTCTGAGTTGTATTGTTCGTACCACGTCTTCGTTGGTAACCTCGCATGCTGGATCGTATTCTTCGACGTTGTCGTCCCTTCTCGTTCTTTCACTGGCCCAGACTTCACTTCCGTTGACCCCGCTCTTTCGTCGTACTTCCGCTCTTCGGGATCTTCCTCTCTACTCCTACTCTTCGGATTGTATTCTTCGTACCCTCTGTTCGCCGGTACTCTCGGTTGTTTGATGGTATCCTCGAAGGTTCTTCCTCCGCCCCGTCTTGTCACTGGCCTGGACTTAGGTTCCGTTGATTCGACTCTTTCACCGTACTCTTCCGCTCCGGAATCTGTCTTTCTACCTCTTTGCACTCCCACTCCACCTTTCCTCTCCGGATTGTACTCTTCGTACCTCCTCTCCGGATTGTACTCTTCGTACCTCCTCTCCGGATTGTACTCTTCGTACCTCCTCTCCGGATTGTACTCTTCGTACCTCCTCTCCGGATTGTTCGCCGGTACTCGCGGATACTGGATCGTATTCTTGGAGGTTGTCGTTCCTTCTCGTCCTTTCGCTGCCCTAGACTTCACTTCCGTTGATTCCACTTCCTCGCCGTACGTCCCTTCGGGCGAATCCTTTCGACCTTTTTGCTCTCCCACTCCACCGTCTTTCCTCTCCGGATTGTACTCTTCGTACCTCCTGTTCGCCGGTACTCTCGGATACTGGATCGTATTCTTGGAGGTTGTCGTTCCTTCTCGTCCTTTCAATGGCCTAGACTTCACTTCCGTTGATTCCACTTCCTCGCCGTACGTCTCTTTGGGCGAACCCTTTCGACCTTGTTCCTCTCCGACTCCACCGTCTTTCCTCTCCGCATTGTACTCTTCGTACCTCCTGTTCGCCGGTACTCGCGGATACTGGATCGTATTCTTGAAGGTTGTCGTTCCTTCTCGTCTTTTCGCTGGCCTAGACTTCACTTCCGTTGAGTCCACTTCCTCGTCGTACGTCTCTTCGGGCTCGTCCTTTCGACCTTTTTGCTCTCCCGCTTCGTCCTCTTTGCTCTCCGAATTGTATTCCTCGTACTTCGTCGCCGGAGCAGCGTACTCTTGCCTGATCCTCTCGAGAGGATCGCCGGTTACTCCCGGCGCGCTTGCCCGGTCATTGCGCCACCAGAGGTCCTTCTCCTTCGGTCCTTGCAGACTCTGCACCCTTCTCGAGTCGATCAGTCCGGTCTCGTGGTGTTGGTACTTCTGAAAAAAATCAGCGACGCTCTCGTCGATCTTTCCGTCCTGCTCGAGACTCTCACCGTAGCTGTTGCGCAGTTCGCCGCGGATGCTGAAGGGCTCGTCGAAGACCCTTATGGGCAGCCTGTTCCCGAATTGCTTGGGCGTCGGTGGACATTCTGTCGGCGAGTAGCCGAGGGGCTTCGCGAGTCTCTCGTAGTCGCTTCTGGACGTGGTGTCTTCGTCGTCGCCCTTAATCTTTGCCGATTCGTCCTCGTCGTCACTTTCACCTTCACTCGACGCGTTCTCACGATCGTCGTCGGCGTCCTCCGATTTCTTCGTGTACTCCTCTCCCTCCCGCGAATCTTCACCCTCCTCGTCGTCTTCCCTATAACTGCTCTTATCATCATCTCCCTCCCTCTCTTCCTCCACAGATCCCTCCTCCTCATCGATCTGCTGGTCCTTCTTCTTGGAATCCTCAGCATCTTCTTCACGATCAACGACCTCCTCTTCTCGGTACTTGTTCTTCCCTTCGACCTCGTCGTTCTCTTCTGAGCTCCCGGCCTCCCTGTCGTTCTCTTCCTGGTACTTCTTCCCCTCGTCTTCGTCCTTCACTCGCTGTTTCTTCTTCCACCGAGGCTCGTCGATGTACGTGTCCCGATCGGAATCCCTTCCGGGCGGTTCTTTTCTCACGTCCTTCTCGTCACTGATCTCCTCACTCTCGCGCTCGTAATTTTCGTTGACCTTCTGCTTCGCGTAGGTGACCTCCGTCTGCTGCGCTCTTCTGGGTGCCGAGGGCGGAAGCGGCGGGAGATTCGGCGCGAGCGGCAGAGGAATCGGGACGAAGTAGGGCGTCAGAAGAGCAGGTTTCCCTGACGCCGGTCCCGGTGGTGTCGGAGGTCGGGCTGGTGGCGGCGCAGCCGTGCTCGTTGCGTTGCCGTGGAAGATTCTCTCGTACTGCTGAAGATGACCGAGAAGATCGGAGTTGTTGCCGAAATTCACGACACCCGTGAGCCTCAGTGTTTCCCGCTGTCTGGGAGCCATCGTGGTCATCGGTGCCGCTGCCGATCCCGAGGTCGCGATGGGCCTCGGCGGTGGCGCCGGTGGCGGCGGCGAGGTCGCATTTGGATTCGGGAGCGAGGCGTACGTAATCGGCGAGACCGTGTAGCCGAGAGCCTCGACCAGACCCTGAAGAATCACGCCCAGAGCTCTCTTGTCGCGCGGATTTTCCTCCTCGTCCGCAATCGCGGAGTCATTGACGTCGATTCTCGGAGGAGCTTCGAGTCTCGATTCCGTATAATTTTCGGGAGATGAATACACATTGGCACTGTCGTTGCTCGCTAGTGACGAAGCGAAATGTAGTACAACTGTCACGTACAAAAGGTTGCTGGGCGACATCGCTGGTAATGTCGACCTCTTCAACAACTTGATTCACTTGACTCGATCGAGGCACATTGTATTTTTATTTTATTTTTATTTTATTTTTATTTTTGCAGTTTATAGATGGCTGACAGGTGTTTCCAGTATGCAGATGTGACAGAGCGTTGAACGACACTGGCGATCGCTTCGAGAGGAGTCGAGGTTGTTTTTGGCTCGGGAATCACTCACCGACTAGTCGATGTCGCGAGGGTCCGAGTGCCAATAAACAATGGCCTCATCGAGGCGGGGATGGGTTTTTTTTTTTTTTTTTTTTTTTTTTTGCGCAACGCCGACCAGTGGATAATGTAAGAAAGAAACCGAGAGTCACCGCGGAGAGTTTCACTTCGATTGCACGACGACGTCCGACCCACCCGCTCATTTGAGGGAAGTGAAGCGCGAAGTCCCGGGCTCTCGGCACTTTGACGCAAAGGAAGGAAACATTATTTTTCTGATCCCGCACGGCTCTCGTACTCTGCGGGTGCTGAAACGTGATTGCCGCGCGGACCGGGGGATTTTGTCGTCCGAGACGCCGATCGTCGATACCGATGGATCGAACGAAAATACTAAAAACGAGAGGAAAAAGAAAATTGGGCAATTTCATCCAAACCGCAGCATTCTCAAAGATATTCGGAACAGATTGTTAACGAGTTTACAGTCGCACTTTCGTCCGTCACGACGTTAGTTTCGATAAATATAATCGACTATATCCGGAAGCTCAAGAGTCGCAATAACACGACAGCGTGCGCGAGATAGTTTTTTTTTTTTTTTTCTTTCTTTTACGAATCGAGCTATTTCGTTTGATTGAATAATGAGAAAGGAAAAGCGACGATTAACGGTGCATAACAGTGTTTCCATTTGGAGGAGCCAGCCGAACGATCTTGCGGTGGAAGCAAGAAATTTCTGTAATCAAATCGTTCGCCTCGGGCGCGTTGGAAGAAGTTCGGGACTTCTTTTCGTGAGTCGTTGATTAATCGATCGTGTTACCTCGAGGAGAGAGGCGCGAAAGGTTCGTTGACGCTCCCTCGCGATCAGCCGTGACCGACGATCGGTTATCTAAACTAGAAGAGGATCAACATTGGAGAGCAGAGAATAATTGATAACATCCGAGCGATTTTTCAGGCTCACGGCTAGTCGGCTGTGTAAAGGCGCGAATTCACTTTCGCAAGTGCGCCAAGTCCGACCTGTCGCTTGTACCGGTAGCGTGAAAGGTATCCGATCGGCAGCCCGCGGCGATCGTTTCTCGGTTTGGCTCGGGAGACAGTGCTCGAAGCGGGCGTGCGGGAGATGACAAAAAAAGCGTCCCCGTGCAGGTTTTCCCAACTCCTCTGTGGAAAGAAAGATCTGGTCGTTAACGCTGTCGCTAGTCGGTCTCGTTGCGCAATCGAGTTTCGTCGATCGGCGAATCGGCGGGGCGAGATGGCATTCGCCGAAATCAAAGTCGCGCGCCCTCGTCCGTGGCGTCGATCGACACGGTGCGTGGACGATTACGCGAGAGAATCGATTCCCCGATCGACTACGCAGATCGCCGATCGGCAGACCGGTTTTAATGTCGATCGTTCTGGAAGCAGACATCGATCATTCTATTACACAATTATACGCATCGCTGTTTTTACATTTTTTTTTTTGTATTTACTTGTCTGCCTTCGCTGACTACGAGATAACGATGCCGATTGGGAGGGCGTTACAGAGACAGGAGTCTAAATGTCTCGTAAGCAACGATCGTTACGAATCGGTTCTCGGTGACTTGACCGGTGCGACGCGGCGCCGTCGCCGATAAATCGATCAAACTTCCTCGTTCGGGTCTTTGTCCAAGCAACGAGAAAGTAGGAAATCGGCTCCTGGCGAGAATCGAATGAGCCGAGCCACCGGGATGTATTTTTTTTTTTTTTTTTTTTCAATCAACGAGTGCGTTCGTGAGCATCGACCATGCGGTTCGCACCGGAAGGATAGACTCGAGTGTGTAATTGGATGTCCAATTAGAGACGATTTAATTATAAATTCTACGGCAGAGATGCAACCGATTTTCCCACGTTTATCGCTGGTCGATTCATCGCGCCCGAGCCGAGAAAATCATATTTCCCGCACGGAGAAAAATAGTTATGGTTCTTTAACGAAATGTAGATCGTTAATAATTTATTGTTGTGGCGGCAAAAATATTTGACTGCTACAGCAAAGTTTTTTTCCTGCCAAAGCAAAATTTTTGCTGCCACAGCGAAATTTTTGCTGCCACAGCAAAACTTTTACTGCCACAGCAAAATTTTTGCTGCCACACCAAAATATTTGCTGCCACACCAAAATATTTCCTGCCACAGCAAAATATTTCCTGTCACAGCAAAATATTTCCTGCCACAGCAAAATATTTCCTGCCACAGCAAAATATTTCCTGTCACAGCAAAATATTTCCTGCCACAGCAAAATATTTCCTGCCACAGCAAAATGTTTGCTGTCACAGCAAATTTTTTGATGCCACAGCAAATTTTTTGATGCCACAGCAAAATTTTTGCTGCCACAGCAAAATATTTCCTGCCACAGCAAAATATTTCCTGCCACAGCAAAATATTTCCTGCCACAGCAAAATATTCCCTGCCACAGCAAAATATTCCCTGCCACAGCAAAATATTTCCTGCCACAGCAAAATATTTCCTGCCACAGCAAAATATTTCCTGCCACAGCAAAATATTTCCTGCCACAGCAAAATATTTCCTGCCACAGCAAAATATTTTGTTGTCCCTACCTTAAGCAGGTAAATGTGTTATGGTAACAAAATTCTTGCTGTCGCAACATTTTTTTTTCTGCGTGCGGAAACGATAAAAGCCAATGACGCAGAGTTTCATTTAATCGACAATACTTTGAGAAAATTCGTTCTCGCACGTATCGCGAGATCATCGATCGGCATTCCCTCGCGGATATCGGGCACCGGTCACTGTTGAAATTCGTGAACGCGAGCCTCCTCGCGGGGCATAGCTGCGCACCGCGGCGACATCGGGTCGCGTACCCGTAGTTTACGAGTCCGCATCAGGTTGTTACGTGGAAATTCTGTAGATGGGAGTGGCACTGGTGGACGACTCGTCAACCGGGATCCAGTGGTAATACCAGCTTCTAATAGTGTTAAACGCGTAAGACCGTTTGCGACGTGTCGCAAATGTGCTGGATCTCGAATTTACCATAACATGGCCGGCGAGAACGAGTCGGCATGGGGAATAATCCCTGGTATAAAAGAAGTGTCAACGGCCGAGACAGACATCAGTCTCTGACGTGTAGCGCGCAAGACCCGATATGAAGTTGCTGGTAAGATATCCGGAGAGCGTTTGATTATTTGAGAAAAAAAAAAAAGAAGAAAACGTTGAAGCGAAGATACGATTAATCGTTGCAGTTGATACTATCGATAGCCACTCTGGCCTTGTGCCAGGAGGCTTTCGAGGCTCACAAAGCGGAGGAAACAAACGATGTGCCGCAAGGTGCGACGATTCAGCAGGTAGAACCGGACTCGGGGGTGCAGCCCGGTGATAAGAAACTCGAGAAGAGGAGTCACGGCTGGGGCGGCCATGGATGGGGCGGCTGGGGTCATGGCTGGCCCATGTGAGTCAAATCATACATAAAAACATGCCGGGTTTGAAATTTCGGCTTGATCGGTCGAGGCGTTCTCGGGTTATAGCGGTTTGAATTTTTTACACACACACACACACACACACACCCAGAAAAAAATGTATTTAACGTCCACCGTTTATCTGGTTTAAGTAAAATATTTATGTGATTTAAATAAATATTTATTTAAATTACGTATATAGTTACTTAAATGAAATAAATATTTATTTAAATTAAGAAAATAGTTACTTAAATGAAATAAATATTTATTTTAATTAAGTAAATGGTTACTTGAATAAAATAAATATTTATTTAAATCAAATAAATATTTGACTTAAACCAAATAAACGGTGGCCGTAAAATAAATAATTTTTCTGAGTGCACACAGACGCACACATACATCGGGACATTTTCTCTAAACGTGATTTGTCGATGTTTTGGAACATTCTGAACACGTTTTCATTAAAACCTCGACATTTTTTTTAACCATAACAAAGCTTCCTCTACGAGGAAGCAAAACATAGATATGTCTATCTTTATCGTTACCGCCAATGAATTATTTTCTTGTTGCTGATTTGTAATCGATATGTAGATATAGTGGCTGGAGTCACGGCTACGGTCACGGGCATGGCCACGGGCACGGATGGGGTGGATGGGGAGGTCACGGATGGTACGGTGGTTGGTACCCTGGATGGCCTTGGTGGTACGGCAGCGGCGGCTGGCACGGCGGTTGGCACGGCAAATGGTAAAAGCGTTCGCCGCTCCCAATGTAGCCGAGCGGTTTCTACCCTTATCCCGCGAAGCAACCCCTCCGTTCGCAGCCACAATCCTTCGTACCGGCGGAGCGCGTTCATTTCCCGACGCCGCGAAGCCAGCTCCGTTGCCAACTCTCGGTCATGAAAGATTTAACACGGCTGCAAGTAGTTGGCTCGAGAAAAACCAGGATAGCCGAATTTCCCAGTGCACAGTGGTTTGGCAATTCTCACTATCGAGCAAGGAAACATTCGGCGATTGGGATTCGATTCCCCAACTAGGCTGATCATCACTACGTCACCTCGAAAAAATTCACTCAAAATGAATCACGCCATTTTTTATAACACGTTTTCTTCCATATATGCATATATATATAAATGTTTACTGCGACGAATGTGTAACGAATAAATAAAATTTGTAAAAGTTTCGGGAGTTTGTTGGTTTTTTACCTTCAGTCGTTTCGCTAAGTAAGCGGCCAAGATGTCTTCGCATGACGTCAAGTTTTTATCCGTCTCCTGGTCCGACAATTTTTTTTTAATGAAACATTCATTTGCGCTTGAATTGTAGACACATGTGACTTAACCGAAACATACTCTGAGAACGTTGGTCAGATTAATAATCTTTTCCAGCTTGGCCTGATCCCGATCGGACAGGTCCGTAACGTTCTCCACCCTCCTCGAATTATTCGGCAGCATTTGTCGACACGTGGAAAAAAAAAAACACAACGACGAACGACGCAAAGATAATGTAACTTTTCGTAAACCGTTCGTCGACGAGTGCACCCTTGCCGCAACGAATCTACACGTCTAATCGTTGCCTGGATACGCCGGCTTCAACATAGAACACGCAAACACACCTACAGTTGCAGTTTCCTTCGGTATCGGGAAGTTACTCGTTGGGGGTAGTTTATCGGCTGCGTTACCTCGATAGCTCAAAGAAACGAACGTCGTCATCCGGCTAGGGTAAGCCAGAATACGCTGGATAAGGTAAATGCTCCTATTAGTGGCAGCTTAAGAATTGTGTCCGAAACATTACAAAATATTTATACAACTATGGGTATCCGGTCGCTGATATCGATCCCATCGGGAAGTTTAGTTCATTGGCTAACCAAAACCTTTCAAATGTAACTAATTATTTATTGTTATTCAAAGGATATGAATAAAAGCGTGAATAAATGTCGTTGTCCCTATTAGTGACACCAGCGATACAGAGTTGCACCCATTAGTGACAACTCAATGTACCTTAATAATTAGTGGCCACCGTTATTTACATAAGCACGAATATTTCTGCTCATTGAACTAGATTCCATCGGGAAGAGTAATTCATTTGCTCACCAAAAACCGCCTATATGTATAATTATCTATTTTTGAATACTCAATAGGAATAAAATAATGAATACGTGTCTTTGTTCCTATTAGTGGCAACTCAATGTACCTATTAGTGGTCACCGATATTTACATAACCACGAATATTTCTGCTCATTGAACTAGATTTCATCGGGAAGAGTAATTCATTGGCTCACCAAAAACCGCCTATATGTATAATTATCTATTTTTGAATACTCGATAGGAATAAAATAATGAATACATGTCTTTGTTCCTATTAGTGGCAACTCAATGTACCTATTAGTGGTCACCGATATTTACATAACCACGAATATTTCTGCTCATTGAACTAGATTTCATCGGGAAGAGTAATTCATTGGCTCACCAAAAACCGCCTATATGTATAATTATCTATTTTTGAATACTCGATAGGAATAAAATAATGAATACATGTCTTTGTTCCTATTAGTGGCAACTCAATGTACCTATTAGTGGTCACCGATATTTACATAACCTCGAATATTTCTGCTCATTGAACTAAATTCCATCGGGAAGAGTAATTCATTAGCTCACCAAAAACCCCCTATATGTATAATTTATCTATCTATCTATTTTTTAATACACAACATTAATAAAATAATGAATACATGTCTTCGTTCCTATTAGTGGCCACCGATGTGGCTACTAGTAGCCACTTTCCATGCGTCGATTCACAGTTTCGTCAATAAAAAAGCATACCACGTTTTTATTGAGATGCTAATAATATACGTTAACCCTTTGAGCCATACATTATGAAACTATAAAAACAAAACCTCGGTATTACATGTTAAGAAATAAGTCTTAAAAAATTAAAAACTGAGCGAAAGAAGGTGGGACACCCCGTGTCCCACCGTGACGCAAGGGGTTAAACAGTGATCTAAGTGAAGAATTCACGAGGAACATTTTACGTATTGAAAACTGCAGCTAGCGCGTCGATGAGAATTGCTACTACCCATAACGTAATAAGCCTGCCACTAATGGGAGCATTCACCTTAAATCGGGGGTATTTCGTTCCCCTTTCGCGATTATTTGACGCAAACGATTCGTATAATGGTCCGTGCACAAGAATTAAATTTTCGTCGAGGGGTGATGGTCGGCATTACCGAAAGCGAGATCATAGGAGTCAATAGGGTTAAACGTGAGCATTTTGCGGACCGCAGATTGTCCGTACGGGTGGACACCGGTCATTGTGCCGTGGGCTCCGGTGAGCAGCATCCTATTGTCGATGGACCAGTTTTCGAAGGGTATAAGTGATACGAGGAGTCCATAAGGTCCCGTCATCAGCACGAGCCGGCCACGGGGCGTCAGACTCCGGGCCGGGGCAGGACCTCGCCACGCGAGAAAGAACAGGTTTATTCCCCCAATCTCATTTCTCGACCATTTGGGCTCTCGAGCCTGGGCGCGCCGATGGGCACGGTGAAAAATGGATCGCGCTCCAGATCAGGTGGTAACTGGTCCACTAGCGATTCATCCCTTTCGAATCCATCCCCGGGGAACGAGGCGTATAGATCCGCCCGCGGATCAGGTGAAGGAAACTGGTCCACGGAACAGAATCTCACCCTTATTTTCCCTACCGATGGTCATCCGACGGTTCAAAGTTCAGAGCATGTTGGGGAGAATACGGAACTGACAGCGACCTATTGAAATCAGAGCAGCTCTGCAAGTGTTATACCAAGAAAAATAAATAAAACATGTTTTTTTTTGTCAGAAACCTTGGACCCTCGTCTTTGATACTGGATTTACTAATCGTAATAATTCACCTTGAGGCCTAACGCATCGGGAACTAATTAACGAGACACCTGTTACCCAAGATTGTTTATGTATCGATCGTCTGATCTCTCTCACCTTCTTACCGGAAGTCCAAGATTGTGCATGTAACGAGGCGTACAGATGCGCCTGAGGATCAGGTGGAGGAAACTGGTCCACGGAACAGAATCTCCCCCTTATTTTCTCCGCTGTTGGTCATCCGACGGGCAACACTACGGCGGTTCAAAGTTCAGAGCATGTTGGGGAGAACACAAAAATGACAACGACCCATTAAAATCAGAGCAGCTTTGCGAGTGTTATTCCAAGAAAGATAAATAAAACACGTTCTTTTTTCTGTCTGAAACCTTGGACCCTCGTTCTTGATACTCGATTTTACTAATCGTAATAATTCACCTTGAGGCCTAACGCACGCGTCTCGGAGGGAACTAATTAAGGAGACACCTGTTACCCAAGATTGTCGGGCGAGCGTAAAGCGAGTTCGTCCTCTATGTCGTGGCGGTTTCATCGACCCTCGACATAAACTGAAAACGTCATTCCACGTCTCTCACATTAACCGCCGTGCAGGGCAATCTCTTTCGTGCACGTTGACGATAATCGAAACGCTTATAAATTCTGCATCGTCGTTCGTTTGTCGCACGTCAGGCAGCTCGTCGGCGAAGGACACGGAGTTGAGCGACGAGTGGGGAATCGGGGAAGAAAGAAAGCGGAGGAGAGAAAGAACGATTGAAACCGGGCACTCAATCAAAGGGAGAAGAAAACAAAGGCTCGCTTGACGTGTGTGTCACACGAGACGCCGGAACCAGCCCACATTGGCCACTTCTTTCACCCGTCCATCATTCGCTTAGCCTTATAAAGAGGACATTTTTTTTTTCTTCGGTCCGCGTTCAGGGGCAGGAGAGGACATTTGCGTCGCGGCGAGCACGGGCTGTAATGCACACTATATACGATTCTTCGCAGTCGTCCCAGTCGTTTCGTGCCGTTTCTCGCGTGTCCCGGGGATTCGTTGGGGTTTCGACGGTCGAGGCGCAAAGGGCGGAGGATCGCTCGAGTGAGCCTTCAAGAAGAACGAAGACCGGAGCCCGCAGCGTGCGTACCGCGAAACCCAAATCCACGCAGCCTTCCAGTTATATTGTGATTACACTGAGAAAAAAAAATTACTTGGCTTAACCAAAAATCGCGGACCAAAAGTAACTTTCAGCGATGTTATTTGTTTGGTACAAATGAAGCATCGTTTCGTTCAACGACTATTCGCTTCAATTTATTCAAAATTCGTCGATTGAAGCAAACATTTTTGTTGTACGAACCAAATACACCTTCGAACGTAACGGAGAGCGGGTCAAAATGGCACAGCGGGGCAAAACGGGATCATGAGAGAAAACACAATTATCCAATAACTTTTGGATTGTGGAAATTATCGTCCATGGGGCGAAACGGGGTTGAAAATCCGGATGTTTCGTTGGGACGAAATGGGACATCCAAAAATTATTGAGAAATTGAGTTTTGCCCTCACTGTCCCGTTTCGCCCCACGGTTCCATTTTGCCACGCTTTCCCCCATCTCACCGCGCATCTGCTTAATCCAACCTCTTCTGTTTCTCAGTGTACATCGAGAAAGTGAAAGCTCTCTCGCAAACCTTTGGTTTCGAAAAGTGCCGACCGCATAAAAAAAAGCAAACATAAAAATAAACTGAACGTCATGCAATATCGACGATCGCATGCATAACGAAACTCGTGCAATCGATAATTTCCCGATCGTGTATTAGCAACCAACTCCAGAATATTATATTTACGACTATATTTGTTGCCGGCACGATCGAAATAGCTCGGTACAACGACCGGCGAACGAGGAGGCCACATTGACTGGACGGAATCGGGACATAAGCAAAGAAACCTACGACGATCGGGAATCGATATCAGCAAGCAAGTACTTAATAATATCCGCTCAACGCCGAATGATATCTTTTAATATCCATAGCCCCTTACAATGTCTCCTGGCACTTTTGGCGCGTACTGCTCGGAGATATTCTTATCGCGACTCGCATCTATACAGGGATGAATGTAAAGACACTGAGCCAACCTTTACGGCGGGAAGAGTCATGAAAACCCGGACTATCGAGAGGATAGGATTGTCGCGTGGGGGGGGGGGGGGGGGGGGGGGGGGGGTGGAAGGGCTTAGAGGGTGCGCGAGGGCATACGTATCGGTAACGAGGCCGAGAAAGAGATACCGGCTCGCCAGTGGAAAGATCTCACTACCGCGGAGCGCGGTATTACCGGAACACCCCGTATAGGCCGGTAGCGCGAGAGCGCGAGGGCGTATTTGTTTTACTGCCTGGTTCCCGGCATTGGTTGGGTACGTGCTCCGCATTCTTGAAATCGTGTACCACCCTTCTTGTTAAGGGGGGAGCCCCCCTCCCCCCCCCCCCCCTCCTCGCCCCCCCCCCCCTTTACCGCCGAATAACACCATCGCGCATAGATCCGTACACATACTTCTTCATACGCGATCACTGTGCGATCTCCACGGTATTCGTATTCGTATCCGTGTGTACAGTATATCCTTGAAGTGTACTCGTGTATGTGCGCGGGTGTACAGAGTCGACTCGTCACCCTCACCGGCAAATGTTCGCTCTTCCACCCTCTCGCGCGCTGATCATAAAAATTCTTAACTCCTCTAATGGCACCTTTATGCCACACGCTTCACATTCGGAATAACTCCATCGGGTGATTTTCCGTTCGGGGCCTCGAGAGCGCGGAGCCCGGGATATAGTATTATAAGAAACGTGGAGGAAGAAAAAATAATAAAAAAAAAATGATGAGGAAAAATCGCGCCATAAGGCGACTATCCCCGTACTTAATTGTGGGTGACGAGGAAACGAAAAATAATGACGATGTGATTTGGGTGAGAAGAAGGCGGGATAGTACGAGTCTTTAATGACGTTTTTATTTGGCTTTCTCATTTTCTCGCCAATTTATTCGATCAAGCGATCGGGATAATTGACTCGTTTTCTTCCAATTGTGTGCAACAACTTTCATCGGCCTCGTCGCGGATCGGGAACGGCGTTATGGTCTCGTTAGTACACTGATAAAAAAAAAAAGTACAGTTGAATCAACGATGATTCGGGCAGGCACTTTCAAATAAATATTTTGGTGAAAAATATTTCAATGACTCAAAAATATTTTGGTGAAATGACCCAACAAATTGCTGAACCGACTAATTTTTTTTAGCTGTACCAACGAAATATTCAGTTGATTCGACCGTATTTTTTTTATCAGCGTATTGACAAAAAAAAAAATACGATTGAATCAACTAAGATTCGGGCAGGGACGTTCAAATAAATATTTTGTTGGTCAAACAAAATATTGCAATGACTCAAAAATATTTTGGTGAAATCACCCAAGAAATCGTCCAACCAACTAATTTTTAAGCTGCACCAACGAAATATTTGCTTGAACGTCCCTGCCCGAATCTTAGTTGATTCGACCGTATTTTTTTATCAGCGTACTTACGGAACATAGTCTCGGATGTACACCGACAAAAAAATACGGAGATTTCGGGCAGGGACGTTCAACAAAATATTTTGTTGGTACGGCTAAAAAAATTGGTTGGTTCAAAAATTTGTCGGGTGATTTCACAAAAATATTTTTGAGTCGTTGAAATATTTTGTTCGACCAACAAAATATTTATTTGAACGTCCCTGCCCGAATCTCAGTTGATTCGACTGTACCTTTTCTTCAGTGTATGCTTGTATTATTTCTTTGCGCGGAGGAGAAGTCGCGACGTCCTCTTTCGAGTCTCCGATACCGCATAAAACGTACGAGTCCGGCCAGTCCCGGCGGGGGCGTTGGAGGGACTTGTGACTTTCCTCTGCGAAGGCTGCGGAGCGCGGTGGGCCAAGACAGAGCAGCGGTAGTCCGGCGTTTCGTCGATCCTAATTTACGAGCCGGATCTAACACGCGCCTTTACGACTTTCCAATAGGGTCGTTCGCGTATACCGGGCGACACCGGGCTCTGCGTGTGCGGAGAGCCCCACGGAATCTCCGTCGTCGCCGACGTCGTCGCGTACGTGAGAGACATGCCCCGGGGCTTCGGGGGACTTGCGATCGCGCTGGCGCGAAAATGGCAAAAAGGAACATTTCGTTTATTAACGAGCCCGACCGAGGTCTTTCCCATCGACGTTTCACCCCGCGACTCGGTGCGCGGGACGCAACGAGTCGTTGTCCGGATCACCCTGCCGCCCGGATAAGCCACCGAACGATCCTCCGCATCGATTCCGACGCGGGAACGCTTTCCCTGCCGAGTGTCGTCCAAAGACCGTTATAGACTATGTCACGAGAACAGTCCACCTAAATGCGTAAAATGACTCATAGAACATTTTATCACACCCAGAAAAATTATTCATTCGACGGCCATCGTTTATTTGGTTTAAGTAAAATATTTATTTGATTTAAATAAATATTTATTGAAATCAAGTAAATAGTTAATTAACTTAGTTATAACTTAACTTGGATAAACTTAGTTATCTCTACCACTTCTGCTTTAAGTAAAATATTGATTTGATTTAAATACGTATTTATTGACATTAAGTAAATGGTTACTTAACTTAGTTATAACTTAACTTGGATAAACTTAGTTATCTCTACCACTTCTCATTTAATTTTTCGAATCTATCGCTACAAACATACACTGCAAAAAATAAAATTACTAAACTTTACAGAAAGGAAGCGCAACACTTACAAGATCTGCATCTTGTTAACTGAATACATTTTCTTCTTATTAATTAATTAATTTATTTATTTGGTAGACGGGAAAAAATCCCTTTTACAATTTAACAACTTAATAATATAACTTTTGTTATAAATCTTCTATAAATTCTTAAAAATTCTTATACATTTTCATAAATTTTGTGTAATTGTTGATTGTTAATTGTCGATTAGTCCGTTGTTAATTGATATTTAAAAAAAAAATCAAACTTCATAACACCTTGTACCAACTGTGTATGAAAACTCCCGTCTTTTACCCTAGCGGGGACTCGAGAGTTAAAGACGAATAGACACGAAAAAAAGAAATTAAGTACACTCTCCGCGTCAACGCGGTTCGAAAATTTTGGTATACGTGTCCACGGGAAAGATCGCCGAATGTTTGTCAAGACGCCAGAATCACACCGGATATTGGACGGAATTGAAATTTTCACGTTCCGAAAGTCAGGGAGACGGGCGCGGGCGTTGCTTTTTATACCTCGTCGTTTTCTTTTCCCCGTTTACCGTCTAGCCGCGACGGCCGACGACGCGTCCGTGCCATCTCGGCTGCTTTCACCTCGAACCGGAGGGGTGTTAAATTCTCTGTGAGATTCGATTGGTCGCCGAACGTTATGGAGAGATAGAGGACAGAGAAGATTTCCGGGCCGGAAGTCTTCGTGCGATGGGCAACGATTTCATGGTAACGCGAGATTTTTTTTTTTACTTATCATTGCATTCGCGATCTATTTTGGTTGAGTCGATTGAGTACATATAGGCTGGAATGTTTATTCCTCTTACCGGAACACGAAACGCTTGGCGATCAATTATTAAAAAAAAAAAACTATACGGTTAATAAAATATGCGAATTTAAGCCTGTCGAATGTAAGCGCGATGGGCAACGATTTCATGGTGACGCGAGATTTTTTTTTTCTACTTCTCATTGCATTCGCGATCTATTTTGGTTGAGTCGATTGAGTACATATAGGCTGGAATGTTTATTCCTCTTATCGGAACACGAAACGCTTGGCGATCAATTATAAAAAAAAAACTATACGGTTAATAAAATATGCGAATTTAAGCCTGTCGAATGTAAGCGCGATGGGCAACGATTTCATGGTGACGCGAGATGTTTTTTTTCTACTTCTCATTGCATTCGCGATCTATTTTGGTTAAGTCGATTGAGTACATATAGGCTGGAATGTTTATTCCTCTTATCGGACCACGAAACTCTTGGCGATCAATTAGTAAAAAAAAAAAAAAAAAAAAAAAACTATACGTTTAATAAAATATGCAAATTTAAGCCTGTCGAATCTAAGCGCGATGGGCAACAATTTCATGGTAACGCGAGAATTTTTTTTTACTTATCATTGCATTCGCGATCTATTTTGGTTAAGTCGATTGAGTACATATAGGCTGGAATGTTTATTCCTCTTATCGGAACACGAAACGCTTGGCGATCAATTATAAATAAAAAAAACTATACGGTTAATAAAATATGCGAATTTAAGCCTGTCGAATGTAAGCGCGATGGGCAACGATTTCATGGTGACGCGAGATTTTTTTTTTCTACTTCTCATTGCATTCGCGATCTATTTTGGTTGAGTCGATTGAGTACATATAGGCTGGAATCTTTATTCCTCTTATCGGAACACGAAACGCTTGGCGATCAATTATTAAAAAAAAAAAAAACTATACGGTTAATAAAATATGCGAATTTAAGCCTGTCGAATGTAAGCGCGATGGGCAACGATTTCATGGTAACGCGAGATTTTTTTTTTTACTTATCATTGCATTCGCGATCTATTTTGGTTGAGTCGATTGAGTACATATAGGCTGGAATGTTTATTCCTCTTATCGGACCACGAAACTCTTGGCGATCAATTATAAAAAAAAAAAAACTATACGGTTAATAAAATATGCGAATTTAAGCCTGTCGAATGTAAGCGCGATGGGCAACGATTTCATGGTGACGCGAGATGTTTTTTTTCTACTTCTCATTGCATTCGCGATCTATTTTGGTGAGTCGATTGAGTACATATAGGCTGGAATCTTTATTCCTCTTATCGGAACACGAAACGCTTGGCGATCAATTATTAAAAAAAAAAAAAACTATACGGTTAATAAAATATGCGAATTTAAGCCTGTCGAATGTAAGCGCGATGGGCAACGATTTCATGGTGACGCGAGATTTTTTTTTTTACTTATCATTGCATTCGCGATCTATTTTGGTTGAGTCGATTGAGTACATATAGGCTGGAATGTTTATTCCTCTTACCGGAACACAAAACTCTTGGCGATCAATTATAAAAAAAATAAATAAAAAAAAACTATACAGTTCATAAAATATGCAAATTGAAGATCAGACTCGGCTCGCTCGTATAGCCTGTCGAATGTAAGGGAAGCCCGACGGTATCCCGGGAAGCGGTATCCACCCCGAGAGAGAAAGCGAGAGAGAGCGAGGTCTTATCCGAACCTTCGTCCACCATTCGCGGATCGAGGGTCCGCTCTCCGGGCCGAGGGGGATGCATCGGGACGCGGGCGGGGGGGGGGGGGGGGGGGGGGGTTGGGTGGTTGGTTGGAGTCGCTGGAAGCAGAATTTATAGCGTCTTTCGCGAGAGGCCGAGAGGCGAGGGTGGAGAGGCCAGCGGCAGCTTTAGCAGTAGCCGTGGCATCGGAGGAACTGCCGCATAGCGCCGGGCGATGCCGACCGACTCCCTTTCGCAGACTCAATGTTTTCCGCAGGGAAAGTCGGAAGTCGAGTCGAACCCACCGGTGGGATAGAGCGAGAGGGCGAGCCGTCGTTCGCCGTGGCCAGGACCAGCGCAGACTCCTCATACGTCTTGCTAACAGACCGCGAAAGTATCGTCCACGACCGGACCGGTAAATAAAATACCGAAAAATATTCCCTCCTTCCCGTGGGCTCCGAGAAATATTTGTCTGTCGCATGTGGCTCGGAGAGATCGGACCGACGGTGTATGGTCTCTCAATTCCCACCGGCGGTTGTCGAGCAAAATTCTCGATCGGGCCGAATTGGACAATTGGAGCTCGGTATCGGGTAGATTTAGTTGGACGAGCTGTGCTCCCTCCATTTTCCGAATGGACTTCTGACCCGGCTATCCCTCGGCACACCGGGGACTCGGGGGATGCTTTTTATTAGGCGTTCTGGCGCGGGATCACCCGGTATATAAACTCGGAGTGAGGCGAGGCGCGTATGTGTGTGCGAGCGCGCGTGTGTGTACGAGCCACTGTACACGCGTCGGCTGGAGAACCGGGCACACGTAGTGGCCATGTTCGTGGGGTAGCGGGACAGCCCCCATTCGCCAAATTAACTGCGATAGAGACGAGGCCCCACGAACGCCAGCACATTTTTTACGCTTTCCGCGCGACCTCAGCACCGGCCATTTTACGCTGGATTTTCTCTCGTAGGCGCGCACCCCATCTCCGGCTCGTTTCCTTTTTTTTTTTCTTATTTATCTCCTCTAGTAGCATAACATAGCTGCTTTCGGTGCAGGGGGTGGTTTTATGTGCGACCCGGCGGTACGGATCGAAAGGGATGCAGAGCCATCGATGACTCGGGGGTGGGTTCTGTGCGAGATCTGCCAATTTTACCCCTTCCACTCATTCGACACCCCCCCCCTCTCGTCCGCCTCAGCCAAGCTTTAGCATTTCGTTTCGACAATTCGTCTCTCATCGGCCTGAACGAAAGACTGTACGATGGATTCGATTTAAACTCTGTATATATATATGTGTATATATATATATATATATATATATATATATATATATATATATATATATATATGCAAAACTGGTGGCCGTTTCTCTACTCCCCGCCGTGCAATTATTTAATCAAGAGAAACTCCGCGGTAAAATTGAAATCCTTAAGAGTAACGAACTTTCTCCGGGTAGTTGATCCACAGCGCATAGAGCGGGTCGCCGCCGATAAGAGCATGATTTTAATCGGGTTTCTATTTCAAGAGACACAACGGTCGATTAGTAGAACTAGGAACTTCGCGCCGTTGACATTTTCACCTCATATCCTCCTGTTCTTCGTGCAAAAAAATAAAAAAAATAAAGTTTCCACCGCTCGAACCATCGTGTATATGGTAAATGCTTCTATTAGTGGCAGGTTTATGAAGTTATGTGTAATAGCAATACTTACTGGCCAGACAGCTGTAGTTTCTAATACGCAGAATGTTTCTCATGAATTCTTCACATAGATTACTGTTTAACTTATTACTATTTCAGAAAAAACGCGGTATGCTTTTTTATTGACGGAATTGTGAATCGACGCATGGAATGTGGCTTACTAATAAACACATCTATAATCGAAGCGGCCACTAATAGGAACGGAAACATATGTTCATTCCTGTATTCATGTTTTGTATTCAAAAATAGATAATTGTACATATTTGGGGTTTTTGGTTAGCCACTGAATTACTCATTCCGATGGAATATATTTTAATAAGCAGAAATATTCGTGGTTATGTAAATACCGGTGGCCACTAATAGGTACATCGAGTGGCTATTAATGGGTGCAACTCTGTATCGAGGCAGCCACTAATAGGAACAACGACATTTATTCACGCTTTTATTCATATCCTTTGAATAACAATAAATAATTGGTTACATTCGGGAGGTTTGGTTGGTTGGAGCCAATGAACTAAACTTCCCGATGGGATCGATGTCAGCGACCGGATACCCGTGACTCATTAAATATTTTCTGTCATTTCGGACACAATTCTTAATCGGCCACTAATACGAGCACTTACCTTACATCCGTTACTGAGTTGTAAGATCGAGTTATTGTTATCTCGTTTTTCATCATCGAGCATTCAGGAAAGTGATTCTCGGCGCATAGGGGAGAGCGGGGCAAAATGGGACAGTAGGGCAAAATGGGACAGTGGGGCAAAAGTCAATTTTTTAAAAATTTATTTATTTATTTATTTATTTATTTAACGGAAATAACCCTTTTACAAAGATATAATATAGCATAGTCTATTTGTTTTGGCATGAGATAATATTTATATTTTTTCCAATATTCCAATAATTTTTCGATGCCCCATTATTGTGCCAACGATACATCCGTATTTTCAACCCCATTTTACCCCACGCACCATCATCGCCACAATCCGAAAGTTATTGGAAAATTGCGTTTTGCCTCATTATGCCGTTTCGCCCCGCTGGGCCATTTTGCCCCGCTCTCCCCTAACCCTCACCACGCCGTACAAACGGAGGTCAGATATCAGTCTTCCATCGGTGGAGAATAACTTTGGTGAATAGGTGATCACGTAAAACGTGATTTAGCAATTCGGGACCGATTCCCCGTTCGGTCGGCCATCGGGCGGCGGAGCGTCGATCTTAGTTCAAATTGAGTATAGTCCAAGTCTTACTCGGGTGAACCACTACTAATCCAATTCCCGAGATCCCGAGACGTCGTCCTCGCGTCGCGGAAGGGGGCTCCAAGGGTGCAACGGGGGGGGGGGGGGGGGGGGGGGGGTGAGATGGTCTCGGGAGAAGTATGAGAGAAAAGCTGCGACGCCGAAACAGCGAGGACACGCAAGGGATAAGGAGAGCGAACGACGGATAGGTATGCCAGTTGAAGTAGAACGAGGCGAGCCGGGCCGAAAGGGAAAGAGAGCGAACGAGGCAGGCGAGCCGAACGAGCTCAGCGAGAGAGGAGACGCGAAGGTATAATATCGCCTATGCAAATAGCCTTTGGACTTGAACCGGTTGGATATACTTTAGGGCTCGTCGTCAAAGTTACCCCGGCTGTGCGAGCCGACCCGTGCGGTTATATAGAATCTCCAAGGGTCGAGGAATAGAACGAAATTTAGATAGAAACGAGGGAGTAACGCGAAATTTTCCACTCTCGAGTTTTCAAAGAGAGGAATAATTGTGACGATTCTTTCCACTTTGTCGTCATGCGCGATAGTGTATCGTCGGTATTTTTATTTATTTATTTATTTATTTATTCAATCATATATTTATTTATTTATTTATTTATTTATTTATTTATTTATTTATTTATTTATTTATTTATTTATTTATTTATTCAATCATATATTTATTTATTTATTTATTTATTTATTTATTTATTTATTTTTTAGGGCTCGTCGTTAAAGTTACCCCGGCTGTGCGACCCGACCCGTGCGGTTATACAGAATCTCCAAGGGTCGAGGAATAGAACGAAATTTAGATAGAAACGAGGGAGTAACGCGAAATTTTCCACGCTCGAGTTTTCAAAGAGCGGAATAATTGTGACGATTCTTTCCACTTTGTCGTCATACGCGATGGTTTATCGTCGGTATTTTTTTTATTTTTTATTGTTGAAACTTTTGAATAGAAATTTGCGACTCTTGCGCGGCGAGACACGAGAGGAGGAGGTTGAGTGTGAGAGAAAAAAAAAAATAAAAGATAATTCGCGCGATAACAGAGTCGAGTGTTGGAGGGTGAACCACGACCGGCCGTCTTCGCGAGCGTGAAAAGTACATCAGCGAAACGAGAACGAAATACCGGTGTAGAGTCGGTGCTGGGTCCTTCCTTCTTGCTCCGCGGCGCACTGCGTTGTCGTCTCTTCGTTTCGTGACTGTTTTCTCTTTCTCCACCGTCACGTCGAGGCGAAGGAAACTTTTCGCAGTCTTTCCAGCCACCGCGCAGTCGGGCTGCCTAATTTTATGGCTCGTTATTTTGGTCCTGGTGTTGCTTCTTAAGGGGACGGCTTTGCGGGGAATGAGGAAACACACAGAGAGAAAGACGAGGTCGGGCAGGGAAGAGCATGGAGTCAAAAAAAGCATGCTAAAAGGGCTTCCCATAATTTTTTTTTTTCATAAAAATACATGTTTCCGAAAATTCTTCTCCGTTACGGAATAACAGACAAGCGTAACATCCTCCGTCATGAAAAAGTCATAAGAATCGGCACAACTCGGACAGAGCTACAACCCTTAACAAGCCCAATAACGTAGACACTGTAATAAATAAATAAATAAATAAATAAATAAATAAATAAATATATAAATAAATAAATAAATAAATAAATAAATAAATAAATAAATAAATAAATAAATAAATAAATAAATAAATAAATAAATAAATAAATAAATAAATAAATAAATAAATAAATAAATAAATAAATAAATAAATAAGGGCTGAAAGACTTCGGTCGATGGCCCGTTGACAATATGTAGATGCAATTGGAAATAAATTAATGTATAAACGTTTAAAATCTGTAACGATCGTCAATGCCTCGTATGTATTGTTAATAAATACACACTTACTACAAATACAAAATAAATAAATAAATGAATAAATGAACAAATAAACAAATAAATAAGGGCTGAAAATCTTCGGTCGATGGCCCGTTGACAATATGTGGATGCAATAAAAAATATATTAATGTATAAACGTTTAAAATCTGTAACGATCGTCAATGCATCGTATGTATTGTTAATAAATACACACTTACTTCTACTACTAAATAAATAAATAAATAAATAAATAAAACGTGTTCGATGCATTATTATTTCATCGTCGACGATAGGGCAACGCGAAAAGGCGACGCGTCCCGTGCTTGGTGAAAGGGTAGAAGGTAAGCAGACCGGTCGTGCAGGAGTAGGGGGTGGACGGGCGAGGAAAACGAGTCAGGATAGCCCAGAGGGAGAACGGAGAACGAGAAAAAGGGAAGGCTGTAAGTCGGCAACATCGGCGGAGAGGGGGGGGGGGGGGTTAAGGGGAGCCTGGGGTTAGCCGAGACGAGGGTAGGACGTTTGAGGTCAGTTCGGGGCGGTTTTTTCAACCCCTGGATACCGGCGCTGCCGCTACCGAGAACGGCTCGCTCAATACTGGCGACCACCCTGGCGCACTGACCAATGGCCGGACTCCGGTCCCCACCATCGTCCGACTGCTGACCAGCTAGCCGATTGGTCGAAAATCTCTCTCGAGGGATACACTCTCTATCCGGCAGGACGCGACCGACGAGGATCGAGGGTACTCTCGCTGCTGTTTCACCCCCTTCGCCCTCGACCCCGGATCGTCCCGGTTATAGTAGACGACCACCGCGCGCGTCCCGCTAACTAACCAGAGAGCGAGAACGATTATGCAACGGGTGTCCCAGGGAGGCTTTTGTAATAACAAACAGAATTTCAAAATTATTTTCCGCCAATCATCGCAAATTACACCGTGCACTGTAAAAAAAATTAGAAATTTAATGCACCGGAATGGAAGTTTTTATGCAAAAACTGGCACATTAAATTTAATGTACAATCGTGATGAGAAATTAATATACTTTCTTCATTAAAATTAAAGTAAATTAATTTTACTTAATTTTTTATTCTTAATTTCCTTTTTACTCCAAGATTTTGTTTATTTAATTCTCAATAATTATTATCTAGTATTTCGTTAACAGCATTGTAATTCCGTCGATCAGGATTCTATTTAAGATGCACGTGTTTTTTTCTGTACTGCCTCTTGTATGTGATTTCATGTGTTATTGTCTCAGCTCTCAAGGGACGCAGTCCCAGGTTCAATGAATATTAATAACAATAATAAATGATTAAAAATAAAGTATTTCCAATGTTTTTTAATGCACTGAACATTAATTTTTCATCGCGACTGTAAATGAAATTTAATGTATCACTTTTTGCATAAAAACTTCCGGTACATTAAATTTCGTACGAATTTTTTTTTGCAGTCTAGTTCAGTTCGATCCTAATAACGAAACGACAAGGCGAATCATGTGTCTGATAAAAATGGCAATCGGTCGCCTTTCCTCGGCTTTGACCGTCTTATCGATATGCATACAGTTGGAAACAGTTTGTATGTGGTTTCATGTATTTTGGTCTCAGCTCTCAAGGGACGCAGTCCTAGAGCCTCAGGTTCAATGAATATTAATAACAATAATAAATGATTAAAAATAAAGTATTTCCAATGTTTTTTAATGCACTGAACATTAATTTTTCATCGCAACTGTAAATGAAATTTAATGTATCACTTTTTGCATAAAAACTTCCGGTACATTAAATTTCGTACGAATTTTTTTTTGCAGTCTAGTTCAGTTCGATCCTAACAACGAAACGACAAGGCGAATCATGTGTCTGATAAAAATGGCAATCGGTCGCCTTTCCTCGGCTTTGACCGTCTTATCGATATGCATACAGTTGGTAACAGTTTGTATGTGGTTTCATGTATTTTGGTCTCAGCTCTCAAGGGACGCAGTTCTAGAGCCTCAGGTTCAATGAATATTAGTAACAATAATAAATGATTAAAAATAAAGTATTTCCAATGTTTTTTAATGCACTGAACATTAATTTTTCATCGCAACTGTAAATGAAATTTAATGTATCACTTTTTGCATAAAAACTTCCGGTACATTAAATTTCGTACGAATTTTTTTTTGCAGTCTAGTTCAGTTCGATCCTAATAACGAAACGACAAGGCGAATCATGTGTCTGATAAAAATGGCAATCGGTCGCCTTTCCTCGGCTTTGACCGTCTTATCGATATGCATACAGTTGGAAACAGTTTGTATGTGGTTTCATGTATTTTGGTCTCAGCTCTCAAGGGACGCAGTCCTAGAGCCTCAGGTTCAATGAATATTAATAACAATAATAAATGATTAAAAATAAAGTATTTCCAATGTTTTTTAATGCACTGAACATTAATTTTTCATCGCGACTGTAAATGAAATTTAATGTATCACTTTTTGCATAAAAACTTCCGGTACATTAAATTTCGTACGAATTTTTTTTTGCAGTCTAGTTCAGTTCGATCCTAATAACGAAACGACAAGGCGAATCATGTGTCTGATAAAAATGGCAATCGGTCGCCTTTCCTCGGCTTTGACCGTCTTATCGATATGCATACAGTTGGTAACAGCTAATAACGAGACACCCAGTATCCCGGATGAGCCGAGCGCGGTCGTGCCCGCGAGTTTGCTCAAGATGATATCGGGATATCCTTCTCGGTCCCTTCACCCGACCGATAGTGGCACGTATATACGTAGGAGCTATCCTGGCCGAGCTTTCGTTACATTCCCACGTTCCCCCCACCCCTCCCGACCCCCTCCCCTCCTCCTCTTACCTCAAGCAGATGGGAACTTGAAACTCTGCCAAAATTCGAATCGCCCGGCCACCCACCAGCCGCCCGTTCGACCAAGTACCACCGCAGACTTAAAGACACCTTTAAAGTTTCGGAAACTCGATCGCTGTACCTCCCGTCCGGATGTATATGTCGTTGGGATCCTGGGCGAGAGGCGGAGGCAGGAGAGGCGGCGGTGTCACCACAGACTGGTCGAGAGTCGCGAGAAACCCTCTCGGAGGTCCTGGAGGGGCGAAAATCTACCGCAGACTTGGAAATTGAAGTTTCCACTAATTGGGATTAATTTTCAGTATCCCAGCTCAGAAACGGACCCGATCGGTGCTTACTCCCTTTGTGCCGGCGTCTTCGAACTTCGTACCATCCGTCCGGGAATCGAGCGAATCGTTCGGTAAATAGAGGCCGAAAATTCATTTTTTTTTTTACCAGACTCGATCGATCGCGAAAAAATACAAACACATTTTTCGCAAAGCCAAACTTGAAGACACCTTTAAAGTTTCGGAAACTCGATCGCTGTACCTCCCGGCCGGGTGTATTTGCAGGTGGTGTCCTGGGCGAGAGGCAGAGGCGTCGGTGTCGCTACACTGTAAAAAATGTTATGAAATTTACAACACGCTTAACATACCAAGTTATATGAAATATAAAACCTCGGTATATGAAATTAGAATTCATATACATTGTATTTGAATTTTAATAATTTAATCCTAAACGCAATACCTGTATTTTTAAATTACCGGTGATGGCATTCAAAAGGAAGACATCCGTATATGAAAATTATGTTATTATTATAAATATCATACAAATAATATTGTTTTTAATATACCGGTAACGCAATATTCTTACATACGTGTAAATGAAATTTCATATACTGTATATGCATAAAACTTCATATACATTTATGAATTTTCAAGCAGACATTTTTTACAGTGTACAGACTGGTCGAGAATTCCTGTTTTTTTATTTATTTATTTTTTTATTTTTTTTTTCCAAAGCTTGCGCAAACTTTCGACTGTCGGTAATATTTTACTCAACTCTCGATTCGTCCTGCCAAGGACAAAATTTTCGGAGCGCGGATCGGACGCGATGCGCGCAGACGCACGCGGTAGTTTTGTGAGTTAAAACGGTGAAAGCGATGCGGCACACAGTAAAAAATAATTTCGTTAAATCGGAATGAGAAGTTTCGTAAAAATAATTTTGTTAAATAAGTGACAAGCTCGTTTGTCACTCATTTGCATATAGTCGCGAGAAACCCTCTCGAAGGTCCTGGAGGGGCGAAAATCTACCGCAGACTTGGAAATTGAAGTTTTCACAAATTGGGATTAATTTTCAGTATCCCAGCTCAGAAACGGACCCGATCGGTGCTTACCCGAGTAGAAATTTTCTCGCGTTACAGCGGGCCCTGATAAGGTCCCGAGAAGGTCTGACAAGGGCCTGACAAGGCCCTATCAGGACCCTATCAGGGCCCGATGTAACGCGAGAAAATTTCTACTCGGGAATCGAGCGAATCGTTCGGTAAATAGAGGCCGAAAATTCATTTTTTTTTTTTACCAGACTCGATCGATCGCGAAAAAATATAAACATATTTTTCGCAAAGCCAAAGTAGTCTATCCCGCGGAGAGCTTTGCTTGGGATTTTTTTTTTTTTTCTCTCCGCTATCCTCTCCATCCATTCGGAGATCCGTACTCGTTGAGCCGACCGCGGTATTCGCGGGGATGAGTTTACCGGGACGCGTGGGTGAACCCACGGGACGTGGGATCAAAGGAAGAATTATCAGGGTTCCGGGCGCGGAGGGCGCGCTCGCTCGCCGGGCCCGGGATTTCGTCCCGCAGGAGACTTACCACATGTAAATAAGGACAGAGCCTTTTGTGCAGCACTGTATGTACGTGTACCTACGTACCGCGGCCGCGCACCTCCCTCGCGCGCGATTCTGTCCTGCGTAAATAACATTTTTCCGATACCGTCGGTATAACTACTCACTCTATTCACCAATTCGTTCCCAGTAAAAAAAAATGTGTACTCTCTACAACGACTTATTGTCCACAAACGGCCACAATTTTGTATTTGTTAATACTCTAGTTTTACAGGGAGAAAAATAGTTCTGTTTCTCTAACATAATGTAGATCGTTAATAATTTATTGTCGTGTCAGCAAAATATTTGTTGCCACAACAAAATATTTTGTTATCCCTATGTTAACCAGGTAAATCAGTTATGGTAACAAAATTCTTGTCGTCCCAACATTTTTTTTTTTCTCCGCGTACAAACAAAAGTACAAACTAAAACTGTCAATGACACGGGAAACAAAAGTACAGGTTCGTATATTCGAATAAGTGACAAATGAGTTTTTCCCGCTTATTTAACAAAATTATTTTTACGAAATTTCTCATTCCGATTTTACGAAATTATTTTTTACTGTGTGCCGCATCGCTTTCAACGTTTCAACCCTCAAAACTACCGGCGTGCGTCTGCGCGCATGGCGGCCGATCCGCGCTCCGAAAATTTTGTCCTTGGCAGGACGAATCGAAAGCTGAGTAAAATATTACCGACAGTCGAAAGTTCGCGCAAGCTTTCGAAAAAAAAAAAAAAAAAAAAAAAAAAAAAAAAACAGGAATTCAAACAACGGGGCTAGCAGTTCTAAAAAGTAGAGTAAACGATGAATAGAACGAACGGTGAGGAACAGTAGTACTGAAAAATACAAAAATATATATATATGGATGTATATGTATCTATATGTATATATATATATATATATAGAGAGACGCGAGCAGTGCGATATTTTTTTCTCAATATGGCAGCCGCATCAGAAGCAGCCTCCGTTGTCCATCGTTTAATACCACCCCTGCGGAATATCCCGAGGGAGAGAACCCAGGAGAAAAGTTATTTTTGTTTTCCTATCCTCCTTCGTTTTTGTTTCCTCCATTCCCGTCTCTTCCTCCCCTTCGGCCCTCTCTTTTCCTCCCTCCGCCCGGCGAGCATATTCGTAGCGGTGCGCTGGGAAAAGAGAAACGGGAATGTTTCCCCGTCTCGCCCCCTCTCGGCTCGGGACGTTCTACGTTTCAAAATATATGCAAAAGACCGGAGCACAGCTCGCATCCTAACGCGGGTACAATCCAGCTAAGAGAGAATCAACCCCTTTTACATTCGATCCGATGCCAGACTTTTTATTTCGTCCACATTCGGCTCTGAAAAATAAATTTACAGGTGTCGCGTTAAAAAAAAAAAAAACGTCGCGTCACGCTCGGTGCATATTTATTAATTTATCTTTAGCGACGAATACCCGAGCCCTCGTTCGAAGCGGAGGATGCGGAGGGGTGGAAAAAAAAATAGCGAAGCCGGAGAGTCGAGGGTTTGCGTTTTCGCGAGACTGTACCTCGCAGTCCGGCGGCCAGCGTAGTTACCATCGATTCGTGGTCGCAACTGTTTCCCCGTTTAAAAAAAGAACGCCCCGAGTCCACCCCCGACGCTCCTGGGGGCGAACGCTCGCTGTATTCCTTCGCGGAGAGACATCTCTCTCGACATACATTTATGTTTGTCCAACTCTCGCCACGCTCGTGCATAGTTCCGCGCCGGGGAGGATATACATTCGCTATCTTGTTCCTCCTCTCGCGCACTCCCACATTCCGTCCACCCTCGACGGAGGCATAAACAGAATAACGGCATTTGTTTCGACAAATTTTTCAAGGAATTCGATTTCGGTGCTGCATCGACGAAGATCTTACAGATTTTTTTTTTTTGTAGAAACTATACGCAAACATATCGTACTTCGTGTCCTTTGAATCTTTTGGACAATAGGGGAGAGTGGGGCAAGATGGACCCGTCATGAATGATACATAGATAGGCAGCATTTTTATCGAGTCCAAGGATAAATCCCTTAAGGACCTGTGCGATAGAAACATGAATGGAGCGTGATTAAGTGTTAATAATAAAAATAGTAAAAATAAGCGAAGAAATAAAAAATTGATAAATAGATGGAGATCTCGGGGAATACACGAGTGAGCTAATTCCTTAATGCGATGAGATAACAAAATGAAAGGACTTACAATTAAATTTTTGAAAACTTCAGTTTTGAGTATCAATTTTTCACTCTGCACCTCGTGTTTATTTTGCCTCACCGTTTGTGAAATATTATATGGACACATTTTATTGACGATTGCACGTTGATGAATTACTTGAAACCCTTTTCTCTATTCTTTTTCTTCATTCTTAATGCGATGAGATAATTAAATGAAATTACATAATCAAATTTTTTTAAACTTCTGTTTTGAGCCCCGATTTTCCACATTGTTCCGCGTGTTCATTTTGCCCCAGCATTTCTGAAATATTATATGGACACGTTTTATTGAACATTAATGAATTACTCGAAGATCTTTTCTCTGCCGCGTTTGCTCTCGCGACTATTCTTTTTCCTGCTGTTCCTGAATAGAATGAAGAGACCGAGAATGCGTGTATACACTAGATCGTATACACGCATTCTCGGTTTCTTCATTCTCTCGCGTAGACGCAAGGGAACGCACCAGTGAAGAGGGGACGACGATGTAGTCGGAGGAGGAGGAGAAAAGCGAAACCGGCGTGCGTTACAGACGCGAGGAGTGAGCGCGAGAGGGCGAAGGGAATGAAAGGCCGGTGCGAGAGGGTAAGACAAAAAGGGCGAGAGAGACGAGACTTTTATTGGCCCTGACTCGGCGCCCTCTGAAGCGTTTCTCGTTTGCCTCGCAGATTTTCATATGTTTTTATCCACTCGGAAAATTAGAATGCCCGCTCGCTGTTCCGTCACAAATTTACCGTACCATATAACAATCTGTACGTACTTCGAAGATCTAGCTTTGGGACTCTGACGTTATTTCTTTCGAGATTTCGGGCCAAACGAGATACACTTATCTTACTGCGAGCTCGATATTGGATATGAAAATCCGAAAATAAAAGTTATTTTCGGTGTTCATAATTTACACAACATTCTGGAGCGCGCCAAGTTGCGCCGATGCTGCTGACCTCTGCTCGAGCAATGCACAACAAGATTTTTATCTCCTGCTCGGTGCAACCAGAAAAAAAGATTTATTTGACGACCACCGTTTATTTGGTTTAAGTAAAATATTTATTTGATTAAAATAAATATTTATTTAAATCAAAAAATATTTATTTAAATCAAAAAATATTTATTTAAATCAAATAAATATTTATTTTAATCAAATAAATATTTATTTTAATCAAATAAATATTTATTTAAATCAAAAAATATTTATTTTAATCAAAAAATATTTATTTAAATCAAATAAATATTTTGCTTATTTTACTGCGAGCTCGATATTGGATATGAAAATCCGAAAATAAAAATTATTTACCGTGTTGATAATTTACAAAACATTCGGGAGCGCGCCAAGTTGCGCCGATGCTGACCACTGCTCGATCAATGCATAACAAGATTTTTATCACGAAAGGCCGCTCCCCTTCTGAAGCCCAGTAAAATTTCGATTCCTTTGTCTTTGGGGTCATCAGCAGCAGCCACAGCAGCCGAATGTCGGATTCTACAATGAAAAATCGTTTTCCGAGCTAGGGTGAAGGGACGGGTCGGACACGGGCATGACAAGAAGTAAGTCTAAACGACCGGAGGAAGAGAAAGAAAGAGAGGCGGAGTATTGGCCACGGCGGGGGGATATGGCGTCATCTTGGAATAAGAAATCGTACGTTTATACGAGGGGGCAGCGTGGGCATTATCTTCTTTTTTTTTTTTTTTTTTTTTTTTTTTGGGGTTGCTACTGATGCTGTGCGCGTGTACCAGGCGACCGCGGAAGCACGCGTGGGGCCGGGAGGCCGCACGCATATAAAAAAAAACATATTTCGAGGTCTCGGCAGGACCGGGAGGACAGTATGGTCTTGCGGACCGTGGCTACAATATATCAAAGGGGGATCGATGGAGCGTCTCGGAGGAAGAGCGGGACCACGATATTTTTTTTTTAATTTTTTCACAAGAATGTTCCACGCGGAGGCACATCATCTTGCCGAAGCTACAATCGGCTGAATCGTCGTATAGCCGAAAATCATGTTTCCGAATGCACTTCATCCGAATAGTCAAACTTCCGAAACGTTATTTCGCCGAATCGTAAACTGCCGAATCTTTATTTTTCCGAATCGTCGAATTTCCGAAACTTTATTATTCCGAAGCTTCGTTTCCGCGAACGTTACTCTTCGGAAATACTAATTGGCCGAATGTTATTCCTCCGAATCGTCATTTAACCGAACGTCATTTTTCCGAATACTAATTTCACCGAATTTCATTTCGCCGAATCGTTACATTTCGAAACGTCAAGTCGCCGAATCGTCATTCTTCCGAAAAGTCATTTATCCGAAAAGTCATGTATGCGAAAAGTCATTTATCCGAAAAGTCATGTATGCGAAAAGTCATTTATCCGAAAAGTCATGTATGCGAAAAGTCATTTATCCGAAAAGTCATTTATCCGAAACGTTATGTATGCGAAAAGTCATTTATCCGAAAATTCATTTATCCGAAAAGTCATTTATCCGAAAAGTCATGTATGCGAAAAGTAATTTATCCGCAAAGTCATTTATCCGAAAAGTCATTTATCCGAAAAGTCATGTATGCGAAAAGTAATTTATCCGCAAAGTCATTTATCCGAAAAGTCATTTATCCGAAAAGTCATTTATCCGAAAAGTCATTTATCCGAAAAGTCATTTATCCGAAAAGTCATTTATCCGAAAAGTCATTTATCCGAAAAGTCATTTATCCGAAAAGTCATTTATCCGAAAAGTCATTTATCCGAAAAGTCATTTATCCGAAAAGTCATTTATACAAAAAGTCATTTATCCGAAAAGTCATTTATCCGAGATGTCATTTATCCGAAAAGTCATTTATCCGAAAAGTCATTTATCCGAAAAGTCATTTATCCGAAAAGTCATTTATCCGAAAAGTCATTTATCCGAAAAGTCATTTATCCGAGATGTCATTTATCCGAATCGACTTGTACTGAACCTCGGCGATAGTTCTCTACTCATTTGAACCTGTATAATGTTATCCCCTGCGGTGAATAGATACAATAGAAGATGGTCAAAATATTCACTCGTACTATTTAGTTTCGTGATTTGGTCGATTGGCGATTCGGACGAATGACGATTCGGCGACTTGACATTTGGAAGTTTAACGATTCGGAAAAATGACGTTCGGTTCAATGACGATTCGGAGGAATTCCGTTCGGCCAATTACTATTCCCGAAGAGTAACGTATCGCTGTAATGCAGATTCGGAATAATAAAGTTTCGAAAATTTGACAATTCGGAAAAACAACGATTCGACAGTTCGATGATTCGAAAAAAACCCAGTTTCGGATGTTTGACTATTCGGATGCAGGGCGTTCGGATCCATGACTTTCAGCCATACGACGATTCAGCCGATTGTAGTTTTCGTGAAATGAAGTGGCTCCCTCCCACGCACGAAACTTAGGGTTCGAGATGGTTCTTCTCGAAGGGCCAGCGGAAAACTTTATACCCGAACATAACTGGACGAACGACTGTCAGATTGATGAGCGGAGAAGGAAAACTACGAGACGACAGGCCAACCGGAGTAGAGAATTTTAAGCAAGGAATGCAGTGAGGAGCAGAGAGAGTTTTCACTGATTCTTACCTGTGATGCGTTGCGTGCGAACTCTGGCCGAAAACTGGCACCCCTCCGAGGCCAGAAGGGGGTTAACGTTTTGCCACTCCTGTCGGAACCCTTAAGCCTTCCATCTCACGTACGTGTGACACCAGGTAGAACCGGAGCGCATCCCCACTCAAAAAATTGGACCTGGCCAAAAAACGAATCGTCGACTCTCCGAGCGGAGTGAGGACGATCAACCGAGCCGTTGGCTGAGAATTCGCCCGGGCCATTGGGCATAGGTCAGGCAGAAGTCGATCCGCGTGCTGCTGCGCTACAGGGAGGAAACGAGGTCTAAACTTTCAGATATATGATAAAAATTGACTGGAGGGCCTTCCGGTGGCGGAGGGTTCGCGAGGAAAATTTCTCGCGTTCGGGCGTCGCAAATCCCGTGGAAAGCTTCGCCCTTCTTCCCCATTCTCGCTCGTCGATTCCTTATTCGATCTGAGCCCTAGTGCTATATCCCGGCGAACCCGCGAGAGCGGGCAACGATGAGGATCGACGAGATCGGCCTAGTCATCCTGGGTCTATCAGCAAAAAAAAGGTAGAGTGAGAATGCACAGCTATGGAGTGCGGGAGACAAATCGAATCTATATCTTCTCGTGAACACGAAGAATTTTATAGTCTTTCCATGCAGATCACATAGTAAAAAAGATTCGTACTTTTAACAAACTTTTTTTTTTTTGCTCGCATTTCCGCAATTCACAATTGTTGTCTTGTCAATTTTACTACAAAGTATTTGTAAGATGCCCAACATTTATCTAAAATGACCAACATTTGTCTAAAATGCCCAACATTTTTCTAAACTGCCTAACATTCTTCTAAAATTCCCAACATTTTTCTAAATGGCACAACATTTTTCTAAATTGCACAACATTTTTCTAAATTGACCACATTTTTCTAAAATGCCCAACATTTTTCTAAAATGCCCAACATTTTTCTAAAATGCCCAACATTTTTCTAAAATGCCCAACATTTTTCTAAAATGCCCAACATTTTTCTAAAATGCCCAACATTTTTCTAAATTGCACAAAATTTTTCTAAATCGCACAACATTTTTCTAAAAGGCCCAAAATTTTTTTTGAAAAATGAACAAGAAAATAATTGCGTTTGTTTGTAGACAAGAAATGTCGGTACGACTTTTATCGTGCGAGTTACCCGATATTGTTGGTTATTCCGAGTTTTTGTTTCGTTGTAAATTATTGATCGCCCGATAGGGTCTTTCGTCGCCCTAGGGGATCGCTTTTCATAAGAGGAACGAGAAAGAGAGTTAGAAATCTCTGTGAAGGGATAATGCCGTATCGAGAGCAGCGGGGACGAGGAAGATGCGTCTGCGAATTATCCGTTCGTCGAGCGACGAAAAGCCGCGGAAGAAGGAACGACGAGGGAAACACGAAAAGCTCCAATGGGAACAACGAGGACGATACGGTTCTGAATCATACGCTGAAGAGAGAGATAGACAGTTTCAAAGCAAATTTCCACGGAAAACGGAAAATTCCTTTTGCAGCGTCCAGGAGATATTTTTCGAAGTACCAGAGCCGCTGCTGCTACCGGGAGAGTAAAGCTCGGCACAATCCGTGCGGTGTACGATATGAACGCGCTGGAAAAGATTCGTCCCTCTCTCGCGCTGTTATCTCGGAGAGCTGTTTCACTCGTCATAGATCAACGAATTTGTCCATCGTTCTTGGCTCACGTCTGCTCCGATGTTCCAAAATATATATTTGTCAAATGCCAAACATTTTTCTAAAATGCTCCACATTATTCTAAAATGCCCAACATTATTCTAAAATGACCAACATTTTTTAAAATAAATTTCACAACATTTTTCTAAATTACCCAACATTCTACTAAAATGCCCAAAATTCTTCTAAAATGCCCAACATTCTTGTAAATTGCTCAACATTTTTCTAAAATACCCATCATTTTTTTTGTAAAATGAACAAGAAAATAGTTGCGGAAGTTTGTAGACAAGAAATGTCGGTACCACTTTTACCGTGCAAGTTAACCGATATTTAAAAAATGATCTAACTAAAAATTTGTTAGAAGTAATAAATCCCAGACAGCATTTTGCCAACGACCCGCCAGCAAATAGGCAGCAGATGTCAAATTTTTTGCCAGCATTCAATGCTGAAAATGCTTAGAAGAAGCATATTGTCGGCCAGCAAGGCTTGCTGGTGCTTGTCGTCTCACTACGAAGATTAATTTGCTTGAGTCATGGTTATTTTGGGTGAAGTTAAAAAAAATGCAATTTCTTATAAAATTTAAGTGTCTCTATCGATTCTCCCAAAAATTCAATTCCAAGAATCTTCAGCGCTAGTCCATTTGTGTATCATATTTGATATGACACACAAATGGACCATCTGGAATTTCGATCTCTGTCACGGCTGTTAAGAATAAGAAATCAACTTACAGCAACCATTGGTGGATTTTTGCTACCAATATGCTGCAATCTCGTGCTGGAAACTATTGTTGCAATATTGCTGGCAAGCAAACAGCAAAGCTTGCTGGCAAGCAATTGCCCTCGTTTGCCTTTGCTGCGGTTGGTTATCTGCGATAATTCAAGTTTTTTTTTGTTGTTATTCCAATACGATTTCGCGACAGATGTGCTTCGTTCTTGACACCGCATCATCTGCTCGATCCATGATACATGAAGTTTTTCTCGTACATCGCTTCGTACTTTACACCGCTGCGGGCGAGTACGAAAAAAAAAAAAAACCCCCAAGCTGAAATAGGCCAATAGATATGCGGCGTGGACGTTGCCATTTTTGTATTTGTTTGAAATTTTAATGCAACGTCTGCGGCGGAGGGGTGCGCGAACGGGAAGGACGAGGACCCGTTGGAAGGGCTCTGGCGTAAACCGGCGGCCATTACCTTCGATTTCGAAATAAATTGCTAGCCATAAACAGGGCGGTCCATAAGAATACATACGACCGGCTTATCCGGGGCTACTTTCCGCGGGGCTCCTGGTTTACCCGTACCACTGTGCCGATACTACACCACCGCCTCCTTCCGGAAGCAAGAGAAGAAAAAAAAAAAAAAATCGTGGCGTGCACGATGCTCGTTTCTCAATCGATCGACTCTTCCTCTTTTCGGCATTCTGCGTCATCCCTTATTCTTCTAAATTTTGCACTCTCAGGATCCACGGCTTGTGATCCAGAACGATCTGTTCCAGCTGTATTTTTAATAATTATCGTAATCCTTCAATTAAATTATTGGAACGAGCGTTCGCCACTGTGAAACTCACAGCCCTCCAATTTCTCACCCTCCGATGTTTGAACCGTTTCGGTTCTTCTAAATTTTGCACTCTCAGGTTCCACGGCTTGTGATCGAGAAAGATCTGTTCAAGCTGTATTTTTAATAATTATCGTAATCCTTCAATTAAATTATTGGAACGAGCGTTCGCCACTGTGAAACTCGCGGCCCATCGATGTTCGAACCGTTTCGGTTTTTCGAAATTTTGCACTCTCAGGACACTCGGCATGTGATCGAGAAAGATCTGTTCCAGCTGTATCTTAAGAATTATCGTAATCCTTTAATTAAATTATTGGAACGAGAGTTCGCCACTGTGAAACTCGCGGCCCTCCAATTTCTCGCCCTGCGATGTTTGAACCGTTTCGGGAGTTTAGATCTCGATCTCCGAGCGACTTACGCTCTCTGCGGACAGTGGATTTGAATATCTGTGGGAGCGGAGAGCCGACGGAAAGTGATGGTCGGAGGGCAAAGCCCGGCGAGGGATGGAGAGGGGTAAGAGCGAGGAGTCTGTAGAGATTCGTGGGCGAAGACACGTGGGTTTTAAAATGGCCGCTGCCGCACGTAGATAAGGACTCTGGAACACGCGGCCAAGAGCTGTCCGAAGGGCTGCTCTCGGTTTGGTCGACGAATGGCCCGTCAGACCTCTCGTAAATCAACCCTGAGGAGGACACGCGTTTTTCTTCGTCCTTGCGGAACTCTCCTCCCCGACGCTCTACACACCCCCCCTCCCCCCCCCCCCCTCGCGTTTTCTTTCTCGTTTGGTTCATCGGAAGAAAAGTGGCCAACGAGAAACTCTGAGCGATCCAAGTTCGAAAATTTATTGACCGGCAGATCTTTCGCCTTGCATTTCAACCCTTTCCTCGTTCGAAGTTCATCCCCTCAGTCGTGCTTCGAAGCTCCGTGAAACAATTGCTTGCAATCGACCTCATTGAGGTTGAGTCAACCTCAATTTGAATCAATCAACCTCACTGAGGTTGAGTCAACCTCAATTTGAATCAATCAACCTCACTGAGGTCGAGTCAACCTCAATTTGAATCAATCAACCTCACTGAGGTTGAGTCAACCTCAATTTGAATCAATCAACCTCACTGAGGTTGAGTCAACCTCAATTTGAATCAATCAACCTCACCGAGGTTGAGTCAACCTCACCGAGGTTGAGTCAACCTCACCGAGGTTGAGTCAACCTCAATTTGAATCAATCAACCTCACTGAGGTTGGGTCAGCCTCAATTTGAATCGATCAACCTCACTGAGGTTGAGTCAACCTCAATTTGAATCAATCAACCTCGCTGAGGTTGAGTCAACCTCAATTTGAATCCATCAACCTCACTGAGGTTGACTCAACCTCAATTTGAATCCATCAACCTCACTGACGTTGGCTCAGCCTCGATGAGATCTATTGATTCAATTCCACCATGAGTTTCGCCGTATTTAACCTCACCGGGAGGTTGAGCCAACCTTATGTTGCTAACTCAACCTCTCGGTGGTTAAGCCATCTAAATCATCATTGTGCCAATCATATTTGTTTGGGTCAAGCTCACATGTGCGTTCGCTCCATCCTCGATTTTTCTCTCAGTGAAAAAATGGTTCGTTTTACCCCGGTGTTTCCTTTTGCCCCCTCCTCCCAACGTATTCGCGGGACAACCCTTTCGGGATGAAACGGTACGACGGAGAAGCTTCGTTAAAGGGTTGTTTGATCGTGTTGCCAGTTACCGTTTCTCCGACAGCGGTAAAGGGCTAGAGTTACCAATTCCAGGTATAACGCCACGTAACGAGGCTGGCACTGGGTACGGCCAAAGAGAAAAGGGTGGTCGGAGGGAAAAGGGGTACCAGCCGTTACGCAAAACTATCCTGCCCTTTCTGCGGCTCGCTCTCTTCGGGAATTTTTTTAAATATCCGAATCAACCCCCTCCGGCTTGCGACGCGATAGGCTAAATCTGGAGACCCTTTGGCTACCTGAAACTCGCCATAACCCTTGTCGCCATTATTTCTCATCGAACCTTTTTTGCATCTGGCATCGTCGATATAATGTTTCCCCCGCGTCAAATAAAGCCTCTCTCTTTCTCCATGTAAAATTATGTTAATGGATTATCCTTTGGGCACCGGGGAAAAAGGGCTTCCAGGTACCGGGGTGAATCGACACGAGAGCGAGAGTGCACGTTTATACAGCGAGGAAAAAGAAGTGAGAGATTGGTAAGGGATGGCAAAAAAAAAAAAGGGCGCAACACGAGGGTCTTGGCTTCGTTTTCGCGTCCCTTTGAATTTTCCTCACGGAAGTAGGTCGACATTACGCATACGTAAGAGTGGATCCTTTACCTGAGTACCTGGATGACCGTGCGTTACCCATATCGAACGTACACATATGTATTATTGGTCTACATAAGAGGATATATATCTTTGGGCGAAGGAGATGATTCAAAAAAACGTTGTACATATGCCAGAGTATGTATATGTGCATCGGTCGCGTTTGGGTGTAGATCGAGCGACTATAGCGCCCATACGAGGGATGAGCCAACGTCGAGAACGACAGATGGGGTTAAAAAATTGTGAAAAGGATTAGGGATGCGGCGAACTATCGATCCAAGAGGAGCACACGAGATTCCGCATTTTCATTTCGGTTACCCGCGGCTTCTTTTTTTTTTTTTTTTTTTTGTCTAGCGCGGTGACGCGACTCGACGACGCTGTTCGGGACCCCTCGGATAAGCCAGCGATCCGTCGAAGGGCCGCAGACTCTCTCGTTCGCTTTGGAAACTCTTCAATTCGATTTTTTTCCCTGCGGGATCGACGCGAGATTGGCGCGGAATGAAGGCTTCTATTATGCATATCGAACTTGAAATGCTTTGAAGCCTTCGTTCTACAATAGCGGAGTGTTAATAGAAGGACTTTGGTGAATCGTCTTCAAGATATCCGGTACCTTTTTTAGGTATATATCATTTTTTCGTTGGTTCGGTAGGAGTCGCAATTGGGTGAAGTCTCCGATGCTCATTTACGAGGATTCACGATAAGATCTCGATCCGTTTATTTATCCGTTAACCGTAGGACTGCGGCGATTGAAGTGGGACATCCGGTACCGTTTTTAGGTATATATTATTTTTTCGCCGGTTCGGTAGGAGTCGCAATTGGGTGAAGTCTTCGATGCACAATTGCGAGGATCCACGATAAGATCTCGGTCCGTTTATTTTTCCGTTAACCGTAGGACTGCGGCGATTGAAGTGGGTGAAACGTCTTCAAGATATCCGGTGCCGTTTTTAGATATATATCATTTTTTCGTCGGTTCGGCAGGAGCTGCAATTGGGTGAAGTCTTCGACGCTCAGTTACGAGGATTCACGATAAGATCTCGATCCGTTTATTTTTCCGTTAACCGTAGGACTGCGGCGATTGAAGTGGGTGAAACGTCTTCGAGATATCCGGTGCCGTTTTTAGATGTATATAATTTTTTCGCCAGTTCGGCAGGAGTCGCAATTGAGTGAAGTCTTCGATGCTCATTTGCTAGGATCCACGATAACATCTCGATCCGTTTATTTATTGTTAACCGTAGAACTGCGGCGATTGAAGTGGGTGAAACGTCTTCAAGATATCCGGTGCCGTTTTTAGATATATATAATTTTTTCGCCGGTTCGGCAGGAGTCGCAATTGGGTGAAGTCTTCGATGCTCATTTACGAGGATCCACGATAACATCTCGATCCGTTTATTTATCCGTTAACCATAGGACTGCGGCGATAGAAGTGGGTCCCCACTTCGCGGAGATCGTTCCAAGTGGTTCTCACCACCGATCGACCCTTCAACCCTTATTCATCGCGAGGGCCCGCCGAAGGCGTCGGAGCGAGAAGCTCCGAGAACACTCTGCACCGGCTGCCTCGTCTGGCTTATTTCACTTTTCCGTTATCGCGACCGCCTCGGGGCCCTCGCGAAGATTCCGATCGGTTACGAGGATTCTTCTTATATTCGAAGCTCTGCCGGCCGCACCCGCGTGCTCAGATCCATGCGGATAATTCACGAACGCGTTCGTCCGGATTCGAGGGCTCTCAGCTGATCCTCGCTCGCTGATAAGGTATTCAAAGCGTTTCGGGTATTCTGAGGGTAGCTCTTGGCTTTGCGTTTTTTTTTTTTTTTTTTTTGCTTCGCCCTCTCTCCGTCTCTCCCTTGGACTCACTGGCTGCCCGGCACATCCCTCCGACAGCGCGTGGCTGAATTGCGAAATTTCTTAATCGCTGGGGCCGTATACGAAAATAACTCCGTAAAATAAATAAATAACTCGCAGAAACAAAAAAAAAACAAAATTACGATACAAGGGTTGAAAGAGTCGAGTAGTTTTTTTTTTACAACGATGTACTCGCGAAGGGTGGTGATGTATAGCCTACAACCTGTGCAAGAGATCAACAGCAGATCGTCGGATTAAAATCGGAACGGGTGTACCCGTATCAACGAATGAATGAGGGCAGGAAAAAAAAAAAACCGAAGTGAAAAACTTTCGTGTCAAGGGTCACAGTGGGAATCAGATATCGCCTATTTTGGCGTCGTTATTTGGTACTCTTTGTAGTCAATTTTCACGGATCCACGGCACGCCCCTGTTTTGGTGTCGGTTTTCACGTTTTTTCACCCAAAACCACCCTTGCCATTCCCCCTCCACGGCCATTGTACCCACTCTCGACCGGCCTATTGCTTGACTGCCTGCTCGACTGCCCCGACGACACTTACACGTTCTCGCTTTTCTGAAAAGCTGCTAAATCCACCCTTTGTCCTGTATTGTACGGGACGAGGAGGGAATGCCACTCTCCGACTTTATCGCCTCGTGAAACAGTGTGCAAGAGCAGGTTGGTCACTGCAGGTACATCATGTCGTTACAGCCTTCCTATCGATATTAATCTCCCCCTTAAAAAAAGCAAGGCGCAAAGAAAAATGAATCAGGTGCAGAAAATACTTGAATTACAAAGTACAAAATATTACAAGTACTTGAAGTTCTAAGTATCACAAGTACTTGTAGTTCTAAGTATCACAAGTACTTGTAGTTCTAAGTATCACAAGTACTTGTAGTTCTAAGTATCACAAGTACTTGTAGTTCTAAGTATCACAAGTACTTGTAGTTCTAAGTATCACAAGTGTTTCAAGTATAAAGTATCACAAGTACTTCAAGTACAAAGTATCACAAGTACTTCAAGTACAAAGTATCACAAGTACTTCAAGTACAAAGTATCACAAGTACTTCAAGTACAAAGTATCACAAGAACTTGAAAAATCAAGTACTTTCTATACTTGAAATATTTCTCAAGTACTTTTCGCAGTTAAGTCCGTAGCGTTAGGCATTGTCTAGACTTGACAAAAAAAAAATAAAAATGTGCGGAATAATTTTCTTAACGCATGCACGTAAAATCGCGTTTTCCGTTCCTGTGAAGTGAGCGCAGAAAGGCACTTATCACATCGTATGCGAGAAACGCAATATGGTCTTTTCTCTTGCACTAGTGCGAGAAAGCGCCTTTCTGCGCACACTTCCCGAAAACGAAAAGCGTCATTTTCGGGAATTTGTTAGTAAAAATTATGTGAATGGCATGGGCGTAGAAAGAGGAGTCGTGACTCGTGTGAATGCCACCCGCGTCTTCGTTTATATAATTGTATATTATATTTGTTATAGTTATATATTATATTTATAAAATTTAAACTGTTAAAATTTACCGAAAAATTTATTGTTAAAATCGCTGACTGAAATTTTCATAATTCGTCGTTTTGAGGCTTTTTTAATATATCCTTCACATTTATTTATTTTAAAAAATCCATAAAGCGTTCCATAAAAAAATAGCAAAAAAAAATTCTGCAAGGATATTTTTTTTTCATTAAAACTCGAAACTCGAATTTGATTAAAAAACGTAAAACGATAAAAAATAAATAAATTGTTAAGAATAAATCCTCGTTAAAATTATACTTATGGAAAAGTTCAGACAGATAATCATATATTAATAGAAACAGCGAATATCCGTAACGTGAGCGCGTACTCAAGAATTGTTTGTAGTCCTAAAACGTACATTAGTACTTTAAGTACCTACTCAAAGTACCAAACAAGTACCCGTTACTTCAAGTACTGCCCAGCTCTGTTCTAAGCTCGTGATTCGTGATACCTCGATTCGCGTCGTAGAAACAGATTAATTATCCACCACCCAACGTTTAATTTTTCCCAACTTACCGGGCGAAAGTTTACCGTCGTCCCTTCGACTAATTAGAGTTCCGTATTCTCTTCATGTTTACCGAGAGCCCGGGGGCGAACGAGCCAGTCCTCCTGCGCCCGAGAGACGAGAGGCTAAAATAAACGAGAAATCGAACTCTACCCTCGTGACCGAAAGGGTGGGTGTTTGAGCAAAAAAAAAAAAAAAATCCTAGACCTTTTTTTTTCAACCACGCAGCATGGGCCCTGGAAAAAAAGTAATGAAAACATTCAGATGCTGATGTGCAACGGTACTGCCGGGTCTCGGATAGGAAAAAAGGAGATCCTTGACTCGTGGCACGTATGCTGCATCGGCCCGCCTCATCCGGAGGAAAAGCGTGCATTCACAACGATAGAAGGAGTGAAAAAAAAACCAGGTGCCGACAGTACGGAATTAGTCTCGCCGCACGTACGGGAAATTGGAAACTGTAAAACGTCATCTGGGCAACATGCAGGGCAACCCTTTTCCCGTACAAACCTCGCGACCCTCCGCGTACGGAAAGAAGCGAAGGTAACATAATGAAAATATCTATACCGGATATAAGCATATGTGTGCCAGTAAAGCACGCGCCCGATTAATTATCCAGGTATGCAACGATCGTTTTCGAGAAGAGGCGGCGCATTCGCGCGACGCCCAATTCCTCGCAACAAACCCCTGGTCCGCTGGCCTCATTCCGTGCATGCGTAGGGGAGACCGGGGCAAAATGGCACGGCGGGGCAAAACGGGACAGTGAAGGCTAAACTCAATTTTCCAATAATTTTTGGATGCCCCATTTTGTCCCGACGATACATCCGGATTTTCAAAGCCGTTTTGCCCCACTTACCACCATCGCCACCATCCAAGAGTTATCGGAAAATTGTGAAATTGTCTCATTACCCCGTTTTGCCCCGCTGTGCCATTTTGCACCGCTCTCCCCTATGCATTCCAGGTAGTCGCGCACGTACTTACACACGCGATGAATTCGTACGTCGATGGACCGACCCGCGTCGGAGAATAAAGAAACGATCGTGCAGTATGTAAATGTAACGGAGAGCGACGACGAAGGATGTGCGAACGAGGCCCTCGCACGCAACCCTTTTCTACCTGACCCCCCACCAGCAGCTTCTCTTCTCTTCTCAGGTAAGATTTTTTTTTTCGGTCCCCTATCACACCTCCTGCGAGACGCGAGTGCTCCGGGACTTGCGAGGCCCATTCGGGACCTCCAGTCGCAAACCGAACGCGAGATCGTCGAGATCTCCTTCCGTTCTTTCCAAAAAAACTGTCTTCGAATTTCTTCTAAATTCGTACCTTTCGGGGTTGCAGATCTGAATTGTCGCGGCAACGCAACCGGGGCGACGAGACCGCGGAACTCTGACGGTGAGTTCTTAGCAAAGTAGCACAAATATTATTATTATTATTATTATTATTACACTGAGAGAAGGATCTAGTGAAGATGATCATCTAAGAAAAATTACCGTAGCACATAGTAGGGGAGAGCGGGGTGAAATGGGACAGTGGGGCAAAACGGCATAATGGGACAAAACGCAATTATCCAATAACTTTTGGAATTGTTGGGACAAAATTCGGTAATCCAAAAATTATTGGAAAATTGAGTTTTGCCCGCACTGTCGCGTTTTGTCCCACTGTCCCATTTTGCCCCGCGTTCCCCTAGTAGGGCGCCGGGGCGTCAGCCATGGCGGAAAGTCTCAGATTCCAAAGAATTTTTACCATAATATCTAGGAAGAATTCTTATAAATCCGGCACCTCGTACCATAGGTGGCGCCCTAGCGCCCTCCTACTACACCCAGAAAAATAATTTAATTGACGGCCACCGTTTATTTGGTTTAAGTAAAATATTTATTTGATTTAAATAAATATTTATTTGATTTAAATAAATATTTATTTGATTTAAATAAATATTTATTTGATTTAAATAAATCTTTATTTGATTTAAATAAATATTTATTTGATTTAAATAAATATTTATTTGATTTAAATAAATATTCATTTCATTCAAGTAACTATTTACTTATTCTAAATAAATATTTATTTAAATCAAATAAACATTTTACTTAAACCAAATAAACGGTGGCCGTCAAATAAATTTTTTTTCTCGGTGTATGCGCTATGGTGATATTTCGCAAGCGATATAGTCATTTTTACTAGATCCTTCTCTCGGTGTAAGATTGCGTGTAACAAACGTTGTATGTAAAAGGCGTCATCGTCATGAAAGATGACGTCAGTGCAGGGATCGATAACTCGTTCGGATAGCGAATGTGGGAGAGGACGGTGAACGATTATGGAAGTGCAAGGGAGAGAGAGAGAGAAGAAAAAGTGTCGATGCAAGAGTCTCAGCCGAGGGGTTGTCGAGCTCACGAGAGCAGCGGCTACGCGATATACTGTAAATTGGAGTGGGTCGACGCTGCTTGGTCAGCATCGGAGAGCGAAGGAGAGCCGATGGGGAGGTCACCCCACGGTCCGGTGACGGTCCAATGGGATGCCGTTATTTTTTTTTCATATCAATACAACCCCCGACCGGGGGAGGATTCGAGGGGGCCGCGGCAAATAAAATGGCGGATTTCCAGCCTCCGCGGACCCCCCGCTGGACTACTGTGCGTGCAATGCATTACCGTTTATCGCGGACTCCACATATTCAATGGGAACGTGGCAGCTTGACTATTACTCGACAAATTTTCTTATCGTTAAAAAAGAATGAAGAGCGTAGAACGAAAAATAAAAATAAAACCTAGAAGCGGAAGGGTTCTCGGGTGATGGTTTTTTTTTTTTTTTTTTTTTTTTTTTCGAGGGAGAGAACGATGACCCGGCTATATTTCTCGAGGGTTTCGAGACGAAAGAGAGTTTGTAACTGAAGAAAAAAATTGAATCCCTGTCGAAGAGGGGCTCCGATACACTTCTGATCACTTCGTGCTCGTGGCCACTTCCGGTTACTCCTCAACGGGATTTGATTCGACGGATAGCCTCGGCGTTTTCTACTTATCCCTTATCGCCATTTCCGCGTAGACTGTGGCTGGCAATCGATCGTCGCTCGAGATTGGAGACCGCAATCGATGAGACCCGAGAGTCAGACGGGGAGACCGGGAATAGAAACAGACGGGTTCCACTTATTCATTCTCCGGCGATGTCCGGTTTTCGAGGCCGAAAGCGTCTTACCCTTCGGCGTGACCCCCGGAAGTGGCCCGGGGATGCACCCCTTCGGCCTCGGGCGCACGAGCCACAAACGCAAAGTCTCGAAAACTAGTTTTGACGTGGCCTAACCACGTGCCCACACCTCGAGGCTCACCTCGAGGTCGATCAATCCCGCCTCGGAGCTCGTGTTTGAAATATTCACCGATCGCTAGACCACAATGCTTTCTCGCCTCTCCGGTACAGTCTTGAGAAAATAAATCTTTCTCTCGGGTTCGACGCAGACGGATGTAAGATCTCATCAAATTTTAACTATCAATTTTCCATCGATCACCGAACCTACCCCGTAATCATTCGAGCGGTTACGAGGAACGGGGTCTCGAATGTTCGAGAGTCAAACGCCGTGCTCGGGCTCGATTGCGCCCAACAATCCGATAACGGTAGTAACGACGTTATTATCACCGTAGCTAGGTAGTACGTTGTTATCACGATTCAACGAATTGTACCGTGCGCCCCCCCCCCCCCCCCCCCCCCCCCCTCGTGAGGGAGAGGGGGTAAGTGAACCTGCAGTCTGGATCCCGTCGATCGAATAGACTCGAGGACCGCGTGGGACGTATTGCCGATGGGCTTTGAGATAAATATAAAATAAATAAAAATAAAGCGCGGAAAAATATTATTCGCTTGTCGGAACACCGTTGCCGTGTCCGTGCGGCGGTTCACTGGGTTGCGCCGGGCGGGCAAGGGAGTGAAGGTTTGACTGGGTACTCGTACGGGGCCTTTGGAATCCTTGTTATCCTTGTTACCTCGAGCGAGAGCCGCCTGTTGGAGGCACAGGACTCCGGTGGAGATAAACATATAGCGAGCTCCCGGTGGAGCGCGGAGACGAGTCTCTTCGTCGACGGAGGAAACAGTCGTCGGCGGGCGCTCCGTGGCTCGTTAAAAAAAAAAAAATGTCTTTGCCTCGTTGTCCTCTCGGTGTGCAGCTTTGAGAAAAAGGGACCAGGCGTCGTTCGGACGGGAAGCCCACGCTCGACCCCCAAGTGACGTTTTTATATTCTTTTTATTAATACAGATTGCACGATGGATTGAAAAAATTTTAATTTTCGTATCACTTTCCCATAAAAGTTGAAAGTTGAAATTTTTATGTCACTTTCTCGTAATGTTCCTTTATTCACAAAGCTTCATCTATGAGAAAGCATTCACTATAGGGTTGACGTCCTCATAGAGAAAGCTTTGCGAATTGAGGGACATTATGAGAAAGTGATATAAAAATTTCAAGTTTTAACTTACAATTTTCAACTTTTATGAGGAAGCGTTATGAGAATTTCAATTTTCAACTTTTTTCAACATCAACGTGGCATTTAACTTTTAGACAAAACTGCTGGCCGACTCAGGTTTAGGGTGAAAAAATACACCATCCTTGCGCCTTTGGCCAAAACGGATGTCGGATCTGTGCTCGGCGCGAAAAAAAACATAGACGTATGTGTTCCAAATGGCTTTTTTCGATCTTTCAATTTTCCGTTGACAATATGTGAGTGCAATTATAAATGAATAAATGCATAAATGTTCAAATAATGTTAACGATCGTCAATGGATCGTATGTAGGGTAAAAGTAGTGAATATGGCCCACCTCGATTAACACGTAAATCAATGATATATGGACCGGGACCGTATTCCCCACTTTTACCCTATTATTGTCAAATACACATTCACTACTTACGACTACTAAAAAAAAATGGCGAAGTACTCAAACTCCACGCTCTACACTGAGAGAAGGAACTAGTAGAAATTACCGATCATCTAAGAAAAATTACCATATACTATTAAAAATTACCATTGATAGGGCGCCAGGGCGCTACCTATGGCAAAAAGTCTCAGACTGTCCAAGAATTTTTACCATAATGTCTAAGAAAAATTCTTACAGATCCGCTACTTCCTACCATAAGTAACGCCCTAGCACCCAACTACTATGTGCTATGGCAATATCTCTCGAGCGATATACCAGTAATTTTTACTATATCCTTCTCTCAGACTACACCGTGTGTACACCGGAAAGAAGGTTTGGTAATATCAAACTAAGCTGCAGTTGCGGGTGGCGAAAGAAATATTTGGTCGGTTGAAAGAAATATTTAGTTGATTGAAAGAATAGTTATTTGGATTTAACAAACATTTTGTTGAATCGACCAAACGTTTCTTTCGCCGCCCGCAACCGCAGTTTAGTTTGATATTTGAGTTGAAGGTTTGAGTTAACCAAACCTTTTTTTCGGTGTACTATAACGCACCCCTCCCATTGTAGGAATTTCGGAGCGCTACATGAGGCCCTGAAATGGTTCGACAAAGGCCTGATAAGGTCCTCACAAGGCCCCGAGGTTATCGCTCCAAAATAACAGAGCTCGCGTCTGCTACTTTTTCTCCTTCATTCCTCGCTAGTCTCACGCTCGAGGCGCAAGAGTTCGCCGTGCGGGCGGGTTACGTGAATGAGGAAGATTTCTCCAACTCCCAACAGCGACGGCACAAAACATCACTTAGAGGTCCGGGGGGTGTCCGACGACCCACCCTCGCGCGATCCACCCTCTCCGTAACGCAAACACGCTAATGGAACACACGCCGTCTCGCGTTCTACACGAGCTCCTTTTTACCACCTTCCCGTCTCGACGATCTATGCAACACTCTTGCCGGGATCCCGTCGAGGCTGAGCGAAGAAAAACGCTCTCTCGCCTTCGCCGATACGTGTGCGTGCCGAGGAGCGAAGAGTATCCGGACTATCGCCGTGGATACGAGAACTGAAATATTCTTCTCGATGCATCTGCCAAAGCCATACGTTTCTCCGTCCGCGTAAGCGATACGAATAAAATAAATACCTCACCTCTCTCGCTGCATACACTCAGTGCGTGATGAGATGAGAAAGTAAAAAGTGTCCAATAAAATGTTGGAAAGCGAACGAAAGGTTTTTTTTTTTGTCATCGATTAAACCGGATAATCGTTAAATCGACGTGAAAGTCGATTCGACTGTAAAATTCCACGATCGTCCGACGATCGGGCGACATAAAATTTCAACCCCGCCCGTGAATCATAGTTGCATCGGGCAGAAGTCGAAACGACGCGAGGCTCTTCGCAGGCCCTTTTCAAGCCCGAGAAATTATTGGTAAAAAACGCGCTCGCTCGGAAAGCGGGTCAGGATAGAATAAAAAAAAAGGGTTGAAAGGGTTGCCGTTCGTGGAACTGGAACGGGAGCAGGTATGCGATAGCGAGAGGCGCGGTTGCAGTGCTTCTCGCGCCATATGTGAGTTCCGAAACAGTTTTTGGTGTACGTAAAAAAAAAAAAAAAATACAAAAAAATGCCGGCACTGTGCGAAAATAATAAATAATAATGATATTTCGAGTGAGAAGGATGTCCTTTGAGGTGAGGAAGAGTACGTCGCGATGGCGTCCGCGGAGATCGATGCCCGTGCCATCCGAGAAGTCGGCCGTAGATCAAAACGTTGTACCAATTTCCAGCGTAACGTGTCGTCGGAATACCGGCGGGAAAACCGAGAGGGAAAAAAAAGGGCCAACGATATATATTTGAATTTAAATTCGAGTCCCCGAGAGCAGGGGAAATGTGGTCCCTCGACGAGTCCCTGGGAACACAGCCCGCGCCCTTGGTCACTTCGGATGCAGTTTTTCGTCGACTCCCGCGTCGTGTAGTTCTTCAATTTTTGAACGAGAGGCGAGGGCCTCCCATCCCGCGGGAATAGCCCAACTCGCTCGAGAAACGACGAGGGACGCGCGACGATATTTCCGCATTCGCGTCGATCTCGTGTAATACCGTGTGGTACAAACTCCAAATAAATTCGCAAAGGTGACGTCTGCCTCTCATTCGCACAGTCACAACTCCGGGCCTGGTGCGCGGAGAGAAATGGTTTAACTGCTCGAACAGACGGAGAAAAAATGGTTCGGACAACAAGAATTTTGTTACCATAACTGATTTACCTGGTTAACATAGGGACAACAAAATATTTTGTTGTGACGAATCGTCGAGTTTTGTTGTGCAGACAAATATTTTTGCCGCCAGATCAATAAATTATTAACGATCTACATTTTTTTTTTTTGCGTAACAGAACTATTTTTCTCCATGCAGCATGAGTTTTGCTGACCTCGTTGCCGCAGCAAATCGATTAGTAAAAGCAGTCAAAAAATGACTACGTAGAAGCAATTGGTTTTGCTGGCGCGACAAAACTTTCTTGATACTGCGACGATTTTGAAACTCAAAATAAATTCGTAAAGGTGATGTCTACCTCTTATTCGTAGAGTCACAACTCCGGGACTGGTGCACGGAGAAAAAGTGTTTAACTGCTCTAACACACGGGGAAAAAATTGTCGGGACAACAAGAATTTTGTTACCATAACTGATTTACCTGGTTAACATAGGGACAACAAAATATTTTGTTGTGGCAGCAAATATTTTGCCGCGGCAACAAATATTTTGCTGCGGCAACAAATATTTTTGCCGCCAGATCAATAAATTATTAACGATCTACATTTTTTTTTGAGGAACAGAACTATTTTTCTCCATGCAGCATGAGTTTTGCTGACAATGACATCGTCGCCGCAGAAAATCGATTGGTAAAAGCAGCCAAAAAATGACTACGTAGAAGCAATTGGTTTTGCTGTCGCGACAGAACTTTCTTGATACTGCGACGATTTGGTTTGCTATGAGAACAAAAGACGCCTGTTTTAACTTGACGGCTGACCAATGACTGGTAATAGGATAGTTATGAATACGTTCATACATTTATTTGGAGATTAACTCACTACGTTTGTATTTTAACATTTTATTATATGATTATATTGAAAATAATGCCCGTATTTGCAACTACGAATTGCGAAAGGTAATATATCTTTCTTTTACACATCCATATACACACTGTTCAAAAATTTCGTTTGAAAATTAATTAACAGTACAGGAAGCATTTTTCATAAAAATGTTTGTAAATTTCAAGCAAAAGATTTCAAATTTTAATATCCGGTACTTTTATTTTAAAAGCAAAGTACATTAAGGTTCAATTAATGTAAGTAATGTTAGTAAATTTCAATGTCCAGCACATTAAATTTACAATTTATTTTTACAGTGCAGCAAGTTTCAAGAGTTCGCAATTCCACTCTATTTTTATTTTTACTCGAATACAAAGGGACAGTTTCCTCGCGCCTCTTTCATTTTGCGTCTCGAGCTCGTCGTGATGTTGTCATATAACAAATTATCATATAACACTCAGTCATATAACAAATTTTTTTGTTACAGCAACAAAGGCTGTTTTGTAGGGGTAACAAATCGCTCCAAGCGACAAATTTTGCTACGGTTACAAGCTGGTTCTGTTATCCCGATACTAACAAACTAAATTTGTTACGGTGACAAAAATCTTGTTGTACCAACAAATGTTTTTCTCTCTCCATGTGATCCTCAACCTCGGACGATTCGACTCTGGCCGCATGTGAGGAAGACAAAAAAGAAATATATTGCAACGCATATGTAGCGGACTATTCGTTGAGACACACGATATTAGTTGGGTTTGACAACAGACGAAGCAACGGACGATCGATACAAGATCGATCGTCGTATCAGAGAGTCTGGACGAGACCTTCGAAGCGAACAGACGTCTGACATTACGTGATCGGGATAATTGAGCCTACAACTCATGACTGGGGTCCGAACGAACCCCACCCGAACGCAAGAAAATGAGCTTTTTGCTGATTGTTTCCGGTTTTCAGTTTTCGAATGGGGTTTTCATTAGTTAAATGTAAATAAAATCAGATTTATCGTACACCATTCTCTTCCTTATGAAAAAACGAAGAAAACCATGTAAAGTAAAAGTGGGGAATATGGCCCGGTCCATATATCGTTGATTTGCGTGTTAATCGAGGTGGATCATATTCACCACTTTTACCCTGTGAGAAAGTCTGTTTATCAGCGCAGGACCGGTTTTATGATCAAGAAAAGCGTGGGCTGCGTTCGGACCCCAGTCATGCGTTTGAGGGTAAAAAAATTAAGTCATGAGTTGTAGGCTTAACGTTTTATCATTATTAATAATATCCGCCCCAAAACAAAATACGCGCGTTCGTTACAATTCATTCGCTCGGTCGTTACAATATATAAATACACATATGCTTAATGCATTATGCGAGCGATTCCGGAAGCGGAGGAAGCGCTGCGCCGAGAGGTTGAAAGGGGTGACTGGGGGGTCGTTCCGCTCTCCTAGTATCCGTACCAGCGCTAAATCATTAATTTGGCCACCCCGAACGCGTTTTCTTCTCGCTCACTCCGTTACCCTGACACAGGTAGAGCGGGGAAACCCTTTTCCCCCCGAGAGCGCAGGTATGCGCTCTCGTATTGTGCAACCTTTCTTTTTTTATCGCTCTCGCTGGTCTCGAAAAAAAGGAAAAAAAAAAAAAAACGGTGCCCTCTTCCCTGCCAGGAGAGCCGATCCCTTCTCACGCACTCCAAAGAAAACACTCCGCACTGTCATATCGGGGACTAATATATTTTTGATCGATACCGAAATAGTGCTTCCTATATATATAGTGGAAAAAAAAGGATGAATCGTCGATGCTCTCTGCACCCGTTTTCCCACGAGTTCGGTTGGGGATTTATAAAAACCGTTGTCCAAACAAACACACCCAGACGCGGATGGCGAGCGTGACTTACCGGAAGGAAGGTGGAACAGTGAGCGGGTATAAAAAAATAAGTAAACAAGTATTTTATTGACAGTTTTTTTATTGACCGTCTCGGGAACACGATGGATAATTGAATTTGAATTGTTATCAGTACGATGGTCCATTCATCCGTGTGTTTAATTTGCAAATGGTCTTACCGGAAGGAAGGTGGAACAGTGAGCGGGTATAAAAAATAAGTAAACAAGTATTTTGTTGACAGTTTTTTTTTAATGACTGTCTTTGAGAACACCATGGATAAGTGAATTGGAATTATTATCAGTACGATGGCCCATTCATCCGTGTGTTTAATTTGCAAATGGACTTACCGGAAGGAAGGTGGAACAGTGAGCGGGGTATAAAAAATAAGTAAACAAGTATTTTGTTGACAGTTTTTTTTGATTGACCATCTTCGAGAACACGATGGATAATTGAATTTGAATTGTTATCAGTACTTTGGTCCATTCATCCGTGTGTTTAATTTGCAAATGAACTTACCGGAAGGAAGGTGGAACAGTGAGCGGGGTATAAAAAATAAGTAAACAAGTATTTTGTTGACAGTTTTTTTTTTATTGACCATCTTCGAGAACACGATGGATAATTGAATTGGAATTATTATCAGTACGATGGTCCATTCATTCGTGCATTTAATTTTCAAATGAACTTACCGGAAGGAAGGTGGAACAGTGAGCGGGTATAAAAAAATAAGTAAACAAGTATTTTATTGACAGTTTTTTTATTGACCGTCTCGGGAACACGATGGATAATTGAATTTGAATTGTTATCAGTACGATGGTCCATTCATCCGTGTGTTTAATTTGCAAATGAACTTACCGGAAGGAAGGTGGAACAGTGAGCGGGTATAAAAAAAAAAAGTAAACAAGTATTTTATTGACAGTTTTTTTTAATCACTGTCTTTGAGAACACCATGGACAATTGAATTTGAATTATTATCAGTACGATGGTCCATTCATTCGTGTGTTTAATTTGCAAATGGACTTACCGGAAGGAAGGTGGAACAGTGAGCGGGTATAAAAAATAAGTAAACAAGTATTTTATTGACCGTTTCTTTTATCGACCGTCTTCGACAACACGATGGATAATTGAATTTGAATTGTTATCAGTACTTTGGTCCATTCATCCGTGTGTTTAGATTGCAAATGGACTTACCGGAAGGAAGGTGGAACAGTGAGCGGGTATAAAAAAAAAGTAAACAAGTATTTTATTGAGAGTTTTTTTTTAATGACTGTCCTCGATAACACGATGGATAATTGAATGTGAATTGTTATCAGTACGATGCAAATGGAAACTGCCGGAAGATCCATGCATATAAACGTGCCAAAGGTAGGAGGGTTATCGGGGGATGAAAGCGTCATTCAGTCTGGCACCCCAGCGGCCTCGCAAATTTGAAACTCGCCCTTGAAGGTGCCGAGCCGACGAGGATGTTCGATATGCGACATCACGAAGTCCTTCGGGGTTCCGGGCCACGAGATGGGCCACATAGATACAGACACGTAGTATTACACACGCACAATGGACACCTAATTCGAGGATCTTTTGCCGCGACGGCAACGCGCATCGCGCAGAACTGACGGGACGGAGTGAGGGAAAATTGACGGAATCGGAAAATCGGCTTTCGTCCAGATGAAACGCGAAAACCAAAATCCCCGATGTAATCCTTCCTTTCACACACGGGGTGCGTGTAATTTTTTTTTTTTTTCTGGCTCTCCCCTTCAGCCTCTCCGCGTAGTCCACGAAAGCCGGTGGCGCGCACGGTGCGTGGCGCAACCCTTCGCCGAATTTTAAGGGTTAAAATAAAATAAAAATCCGCACTCGACTCCCGACAATGCATTGAAGGAAGAGTGCGAGGTAGCGAGGGATGCGAGCTCTATGTGCAGTGGCAAAAGGGAAAAAGTCGGCGAACGCCGAGACGAGGAAGGAAAGGTGGCGCGGTGAGGGGTGTGAGAATGAGGGTCGCAGCCCGCCGCGACACCAATATATATCCCACGGCGAACTCGGTGGATCCCCGGGTACTGTCTATTTCTCTCACGAGAGCACATTCGAAAATAAATAACGATATAAATGACACAGTCAACGCCGAAAACTGTTTTGGGTTTTGTAGCGCAACCGTCCTTTATGCACCCGCCATCCGTTCTCCTCGACCGTGGATCCGACGAGGCCACCCTTCCCTCCGTCGGTGTCCTTATATTTTCTTTTTTCTTTTTTTTTTTATGGCTGCAACGTTAGTCCCGGAAAGTGAGCGTCCGCGGGGCAGACCACCCGGCTAGAAATTCATTGGATATTTATTGCCACGACTGGTTATGTATCGGTCGGATGATTACTGTATCGAGTGCTATCTATGGTCTTGTCTCTTTCATTTTTTTTTTTTTTTTTAGTGTGCTATTATTCGACGCACTATACTCGCTTTGCAATCGGAGATTCGTTGTCATTCGCAGGGAACTGCGATCCCAACAGTTAAGGGAATACGTCACACAACGACTTTTGGAACTAAAAATCGCAAGTGTTATGAAGCAATGAATAAGTTTTATTTTAAAGAATTTTTTTATAATTTTTTCTCCACACGGATTCCGAGGTACATGAGCTTAAAATGGTGTCGATTAGCATGAGCTGCGTATGGTGTCGCGTGAAAAGCAACATTCTTTTTTATAAAATATATATTTTCAGACTACTGTATTAGAAATTTTTTTTTCTAAAATAACATTACAACATTATTAGGGATTTTCGGAGATATAACGAGTTGAAGGAGTTCCGAACCTGTAGGGCCCTTGCACAGCGGGGCAAAACGGGATGAGACAAAACGCAATGATTCAATAACTTTTGGATGGTACCGATGGTGGTCCGTGGGGCAAAACGGGTTTGAAAGTCCGGGTGTATCGTTGGGACAAAATGGGGCATCCAAAAATTATTGGAAAATTGAGTTTTGCCCTCACCGTCCCGTTTTGCTCCACTGTTCCATTTTGCCCCGCTCTCCCCCATATGAATAGATATCTAGGCCTCAACCATTACGAGCAACGTGCCCCCCACCACCCCCATCTTTGAGAAACGGCGATCTGTGACCTGTTCCCTTAAAGTAGGAAAGAAACCAACTTTGTGCGTTGCGTACTTGCTGTACGTGTCAATACTTTGGTGAAACTCTCCCTTTTCCCTCGAACGATAAAACGCTCACGAGCTATCCCGTGCCCTGCCGTTGCTTGCCTCATCGGAGCATCCCCGGGGACAGGCAAGACGAAAAATAAAATGAAACATCGGTGAAACCCTCGCCAGGAATTTAATATTAAAAAACTGTCATTCTGTGTCGATATGAAAATTCCAGAGATATCGAATAGGTCCTCTTTTTTTCTTGCCCTCTCGCCCGCCGAGGCATCCGCCTTCTATCTATCTGTTTCAACGCTGTCGTCACTCGTCGCTTTATTCTTTCGCCCACTTCACTCTTCGTTTTGGCTTTCACTTTCGTCTCGGTGAAAGAAAACTCAAACGGAGAGTGAAACCGGGTTTTAATATTTTTCTTGGTCCTATCAGAGAATCGTCCGTTGACTTATCGAAAATTGTTAGCGATTTATAAAAAAAAAAAAAAAAACTATCGGAAGCGTGAATTACATTATTTTATCATGCGATGGAACAAGAACGCCGAAGGGCACAAGCTCCGCTATGTGCGCTATGTATTTCGACACTTCCCGAGGAGAGTCGTTGGCCAAAACGTTGTCCTGAGAGAAGAGAGACGAGGACCGAAGGGGAGAGCGGGGCGAAATGGCACAGCGGGGCAAAACGGGATAATGAGACAAAACGCAATTTTCCGATAACTTTTGGATGGTACCGATGGTGCTCCGTGGGGCAAAACGGGGTTGAAAGTCCGGATGTATCGTTGGGACAAAATGGGGCATCCAAAAATTATTGGAAAATTGAGATTTGCCCTCACTGTCCCGTCTTGTCCCACTGTTCCATTTTGCCCCACTTTTTTTTTGCCCCATTTTGTCCCACTGTTCTTTCGTCCACTTCACTCTTCGTTTTGGCTTTCACTTTCGTCTCGGTGAAAGAAAACCCAAACGGAGAGTGAAATCGAGTTTTAATATTTTTCTTGGTCCTATCAGAGAATCGTCGTTTGATTTATCGAAAATTGTTAGCGATTTATAGAAAAAGCTATCGGAAGCGCGAATTACACTATTTCATCATGCGATGGAACAAGAACACCGAAGGGCACGAGCTCCGCCATGTGCGCTATGTATTTCGACACTCCCCGAGGAGAGTTGTTGGCCAAAACGTTGTCCTGAGAGAAGAGAGACGAGGACCGAAGGCACAAGAGACACCGAGAGAGCTCGTAAACTTAAGCGGCTCACGGTACGGATATTACGTGTGCGAGTCTACCTCGTCAAAGTTAGCCGTTCGTTGGTCCAAGGGCGGGGGCGGGTGGTCTAGGGTAGAAAGGATAAGGTGCTCTCAGATCTCTCTCGGTTATGCCCTCGGGCCTTTGGACACTGCCGAGGAGCGATGGACTCTCGTAGCAACCGTCCATTTATTAACGAGAAATTCGTACCGCAACCATCCCTTTGGATCCCAGATTCAAGTAAATATCTTCGTTTTATTTATTTAATTAATATACGGGACATGCCCTTTTTACAGGTGTACACAATAGAAGTGAGAAAGCATAGCTTGTAGTGAAGAAAAATCATCAATGCCTAAAGATATCATGAAGTAGGAATAAGGTCTGGTACACGGATAGAACTGAGAAGCAAAGGCTTACAATATTGAAATTTACAATATTGCAAGAAAAATTTTGTATTGTAATTGTATTGTATTGTAACAAATTGACATATAACAGTATTGTAAATCTACAATTTACAATATTACAATATTGGAAGGGTTACGCTGATAAAAAATTACATAGTAAAAGGAACAATAATGACTTTTTACTATAAAAAATAGTTCCCAAGGGGAACATCTACATTTTGTAGTTACGACAATGACAAAAATCATCGTTCCAACCATCCCTTTGGATCCCAGACCAAAGTAAATTATTAAGTAATTCATTAAGTAAATATCTTTGTTTCATTTATTTATTTAATATACGGGACGTGCCCTTTATCATGTGTACATAATAGTGAGAAAGCATAGCGTGTAGTGGAGAAAAAACATCAATGCGTAAAAATATCATGAAGTAGGGATAAGGTCTGGTACATGGATAGAACTGAGAAGCAAAGGCTTACAATATTGAAATTTACAATATTACTGTAACAATTTTGTATTGTAATTGTATTGTAACAAATTTACATACAATATTGTAAATCTACAATTTACAATATTACAATATTGAAAGGGTTACGCCGAGAAAAAATTACATAGTAAAAGAAACAATACTGACTCTTTACCATAAAAAATAGTTCTCAAGGGGCACATCTACATTTTGTAGTTACGACAATGACAAAAATCATCGTTCCAAACATCCCTTTGGATCCCAGACTTAAGTAAATATCTTTGTTTCATTTATTTATTTAATATACGGGACATGCCCTTTATCATGTGTACATAATAGTGAGAAAGCATAGCGTGTAGTGGAGAAAAAACATCAATGCGTAAAAATATCATGAAGTAGGGATAAGGTCTGGTACATGGATAGAACTGAGAAGCAAAGGCTTACAATATTGAAATTTAAAATATTACTATAAACATTTTGTATTGTAATTGTATTGTAACAAATTTACATACAACAATATTGTAAATCTAAAATTTACAATATTACAATATTGAAAGGGTTACGCCGAGAAAAAATTACATAGTAAAAGAAACAATACTGACTCTTTACCATAAAATATAGTTCCCAAGGGGAACATCTACATTTTGTTGTTACAACATTGACAAAAATCATCGTTGCATCCATAATTATGGTTTAACCAATTGAATACATACTATCAGAAACTATCTATATAGACGTTCCATCTGAGAACTATTCGTTATAGTAGAAAATACTATCCTTTTTCTCAGTGTACAATATTTGAAAACTTACGTGTGATATATGGTCGAGTGATACACGGTATGAAACTGTGACGAGAAGAAAGCAAATAGCGGTATGCTGTTTATAATGGTTTAACTTCAAACCGCCCAAAATTTTAATGGTATATCAGTCGACCATTCGCTTCTTTTGGAAGTTCCATCAGCATCCAATTTCCTCAGCCACTACCGTCGGGATTCCGCCTATGAACTTAATTGACTGAATAGTTTCCCCGGCATTTTGGCGAACTTTGAGCATTTTCTTATAGTTTGGCTCACAAGCAACTCTAAAGAAAAGTGCACTCTGAAAAAACATCAGATGAATTTTTCTTCAGTGTTCAGCGCACGGTCGAAGTGGGAGAGGAACGCAATTGAGAAAATGATCCTCGTCCGGTAAACTTAAATCCAAGGGGGTTTCTGACTCCGGTGCTACACGTACCCTTTTTTCACGCGGGATTAGAGAATTTTAAAACGGCCCCACAGTTCAAGGGAGAGCACCCTACGCACGGCTCCGCGTTCGGTTCCTCCGAATGCCCGCCGGACCGCACTAACGCGAGAATTTATTGGCAATTTTTTTTAAAGGTCTCTAGATTTATTTCCAATTTCGCGGAGCGGCACTCGCGAATGTATACGGGACGGTCCAGAGGAGTGCTCTCCGGCGAGGGTGGGTGAGATGGCTCGTCGACGTGGCGTGGACCGAATAGTGCATCATCGCGGAGTCGCAACGGTGTGAGAGAGAGAGAGCGAGTAAAAAGCGCTCTTCCCGGATAATTGAATCGATCCGCAGAGCGAGGAACGAGGGTGAAGTGAGACGCGGAAAAAGTTGGCGAAAGTTTGAAACACCGGAGGGGGTTTCTCGCGGAGAGCTTTGAATCGGCTGCAGAGAGCTTGGGCGGCTTCGTCGCTTCTGCCAGCTACCCTGACACACTTCCGCCACTTAATTCCGGCACGGCGTCGTCGACTGCCTCGTCTACGTCGGCGTCGTGACCTTGTCGAATATTTTTCAGCTCGCTCGCTCTCTCGGCATCCCCGCCTTCCCGCCACCCCCTTCATAATCCTTGCACCTGAATTACCATCGCGACCGTGAAAAGCGCTTCTTCCCTCAAACTTTTATTATGCTATAGTCACAAGAGTCTGACGGTAGTTCTCCGTAGTACGCCAGAGTTCACCGAGGCTCAGACGTTATTATTAATACCGTCGAGACGAGAGCGAGAGTGTAACCTGTGGCTGCGCAATAGCATCGCCCACTGCCACCAATTATCGGCTCCGGAAGTGGAGGCTGAAATTCAGCTGATTAATCTGTGGTAGTCAGAGAGCGGAGGTAACGAAACGAGGTGGGCAGCGAAGAGTCAATGAGATTCTTGCTTGTCGATGAGGTGGTGAAAAATTTTCACTATGCTCGCTTTGCAAATCGGAGATTCGTTGTCACTCGCAGAGAACTGCAATCACAATAGTTAAGGTAATACGTCACAGAACGACTTTTGGAACTAAAAATCACAAGTGTTATAAAGCAATGAATACACTGAGAAAAAGGACAGTATTTCCTACTATAACGAATAGTTCCGAGGAGGAACGTCTATATATATAGTTTCTGATAATCTATATTCAATTGGTCAAATTATAATTATGGTTGCAACCATGATTTTTTTGACATTGTCGTAATTATAAAATGTAGACGTATTTTTTTTATGGTAAAAAGTCAATATAGTTGCTTTTACTATGTAATTTTTTCTCAGTGTAAGTTTCTTTAAAAGAATTTTAAATAACATTTTCTCCACATGGATTCCGAGATACATGAGCTTAAAATTGTGTCAATTAGCATGAGCTGCGTATGGTGTAGCGTGAAAAGCAATATTCTTTTTTAAAAAATCTATATTTCCAGACTACTGTATCAGAATTTTTATTCTAAAATAACATTAAACCGAGGCTCAGACGTGATTATTAATACCATCGAGACGAGAGCGAGAGTGTAACCTGTGGCTGCGCAATAGCAGCGCCCACTGCCACCAATTATCCTCAGCTCCGGAAGGGGATGCTGAAATTCAGCTGATTAATCCGAAGTCATCAGAGAGCGGAGGTAACGAAACGAGGTGGGTAGCGAAGAGTCAATGAGATTCTTGCCTATCGATGAGGTGGTGAAAAATTTGCATTTTTTTTTTACCGGATGGTTTGGAAGCGAATCGTGTCGGGAATCGAAATAGCGCGATGGCCCGGGAGAGTCTTGAGACAGGGTCAAAGAGAGCGAGGCAGCAACGGCGAGGGTGGAAGTCCGAGGGCGGGATGGTTGGTCGCCGTGAGGTTGGGCAGCCCTCTAATCGATCGTGGCTGTCCACCCTTATCAGGGGGTTCGGGAGCGTGTATACTATAGCCGCGGCGAGGGGGGGAGCGAGGGGCACGGTCGAGGGGAGAGTGTGCTGGCTGCTTTGCATGGCCAGCACAGCAGAGAGCTCTGGACTCTCGGCGGACTTCCATCGGCGGTGGAGGCGACCCCGGGAGCAAGAGAGATCCAGCAACGGCAGCCTCCTACCACGCTTCTCAGCCTCAAGCCCCTTCCCCGACAGAACCCCGCTGTATGGAGTGGCAGTCGCGATAGTGGTAGTGCGTCCCGGCGGACGGAACACCCCCGAAAACCCGAGCCTTAAAATAGGGGCAAGAACTACCACGGCCATTGTTGCCAGATGCCCCCCGCGCCCTCCGCTCACTCACGGGACATTTACATTTTCACGCAGATTCTTTGAAAAATGAATCCGTCCGGTCGTGAACTCTCGAACCCCCCCCGCCCTCTCGACGATCCTCCCTCGACGCCTCGGCATCCCCATGGAAATTACTTGCACGAGTTCCTAAGAGCGTAGGCTCGCCGCCGGACGAGACGAGGAGACAAAAGAGACGGGGAGACACGACGTACACAAGGAGCGTTCTCGCGGCTTCGAATTAGCATCGGTGTCTGTGGTTTTTTAACTACCGACTGCCATCCGGGCAAAACGGGAGTTATGCGATTCACTGCGATGACCCACTTTGGCGGCTTTTCGAAGGCGCCAGTGTTTGTTGAAACGACAAAATATTACTTGACCAAATTTGGGATATTGATTCTTTGTATAATGATCTATGTTTGTGACTAAAAAAAATGTGAGCTGAGGTGTAAACGCACGTAAATAAACCATATTCCGATGAACAAATTAATAGTTCGCTGTGTCATATCGATTAGCCGATCAGAAACAGGAATTCTTATTTTTCATTGGCTGTTGTCCCAGATAGAAAAAACGGGCCGTGAAACGGGTATCGTACCATCGGTACCGCCATCGTTTTGTTCCCATGTCGTCATTTTTTTCAATCTGGATTTATTTTTGTCAATACAGGAATAAAAAAATATTTATATGCGCGGTGTTATTCTTAGTTATATGATATTTATTTCGTTCGCCATTATCATTTTTGTTGATCCAAGTAGTTCATGGCAGTAGCGTAAATTTGATGGTGTGCTAATACTGTGTTCGAAGACAGGTTATCCTCGTATTGTGCTCGTTGTTGTCAGGAAGATTTTTTCGTTTTTTTTTTTTATTAGCGTTTTTTTCAATCTGGATGTATTTTTGTCAATACAGGAATAAAAAAATATTTATATGCGCGGTGTTATTCTTAGTTATATGATATTTATTTCGTTCGCCATTATCATTTTTGTTGATCCAAGTAGTTCATGGCAGTAGGGTAAATTTGATGGTGTGCTAATACTGTGTTCGAAGACAGGTTATCCTCGTATTGTGCTCGTTGTTGTCAGGAAGATTTTTTCGTTTTTTTTTTTATTAGCGTTTTTTCTATCTGGATGTATTTTTGTTAATACAGGAATAAAAAAATATTTATATGCGCGGTGTTATTCTTAGTTATATGATACTTATTTTGTTCGTCATTATTATTTTTGTTGATCCAAGTAGTTCATGGCAGTAGCGTAAATTTGATGGTGTGCTAATACTGTGTTCGAAGACAGGTTATCCTCGTATTGTGCTCGTTGTTGTCAGGAAGATTTTTTCGTTTTTTTTATTAGCGTTTTTTTCAATCTGGATGTATTTTTGTCAAAACAGGAATAAAAAAATATTTATATGCGCGGTGTTATTCTTAGTTATATGATACTTATTTCGTTCGTCATTATTATTTTTTTTATCCAACCCGATAAGGCCTGAGAAGGGCCTGATAAGGCCTTATCAGGACCCTATCAGAGGCCGATGTAGCGCTCAAAAATGTCTACTCGGGAAGTAGCTCATGGCAGTAGCGTAACATTGATTGGTGTGCTAATACTGTGTTCGAAGACAGGTTATCATCGTATCGAGCACGTTGTTGTCAGGGAGATTTTTTTTTCGTCTTGGCAAATCGGCGCCTTTCGAGGTCGTTCGACAGAAGTGACGGAGGAAAATGCCGCGGAGAGAAAGAGGTCTGTCGCGACGAGAGATCATTTCATCGGGTAGATTCGTCGAGCCCAAGAATTACAGCAGACTCGTTCGATAAGACCGTCGAGGAAGGTGCTCCCCCATCGGCGACCGACGATTCTGATGTAGTCTCTCGGTCGTCTTTCCTTCCGCCCCTCGGCGCTGCGGCTCCTCTTCCGTGCCCGTCGGTAAATTAGTCGATCTTATTACCAAGGCAAACATACTTGCCAGCACGCGGGACTCCATCTGTATTTGAACTGAGCCTGTTTAAACGCGCGTAGAACGCGCGAAATCCGTATTTACGGAGAGATACGAGAAGGGGGTGGTTTTGGTGGAAAGGAGAGGACTTATACTATTGGACTGTCGGGCAGCCAGAGGGTGGTTCCTTTCGCTATAACCGATCCTAAGAACTTGAATACACTCCTCGTTGAAGTAGCAGACTTCCACGACCTCCGTAGATATATATATATATATATATATATATATATGTATTTATTTATCAGACACACAGCTATAAATTGTATGGTTCGAGAATCGAACAAGTCCGTCCCGACTGGCCAGCGAATGCGACAGCTCCTCGACAATACCTCAAATAAATATAGTGCGCACGATACACAGCGAATTTGCGAAACGTTTCCATACGTGGGGGGGGGGTTGAGAAATCGCGTGGCGGAATGGAAAGAGTGATATCGCCATCCGCGTCTCTCTCTATCCCTCGCGCGTCTGAGAATGTAACCGTCGATAGATTTTTACCGGCTTGGGGCAAACTTAATGGAAAAATCTGGGATGTCAAGCGCAGACACGCCAACGATACGTCAGGCCTTTCCGAACTCCTGACGTTCCCGGTATTCCGGCCCAACTACCCCGCCTCTCCGAAAAAAAAAGGGAACGGGGCTCGCGATCCGAGATATTTTTCAGGGAGGGTTCGTGTCGATCGAGAATTATTGCAGCACCATCTAATAATTGTTGCATGAAATCATGAAAATAAACACACGATCAGCTCCGAAATTTTGATGAATCGTTCATTCCCTTACGTCACACGGGCCATTGTGCTGTGTTTGGACCTTTTGAATCAACCGAAAAATTCGTTGGTGTGAAACGGGCCTTCCGGATACAAACAGAATTCTGCGAGGGTCGGTAAGTCGGTAGCAAGGACATCTGTTTCGAATTCCGATGCGCGCCAGTGACCCTCCGTTCGCGACAGGGCAACCCTTACCCTCCACGCGGAGGTAACAGCTAAAGTGAAAGGAAGGTCGGTAATGCAGAGGGAGAATGACTGGTTATTGCTCGAAACGACGAGGGTAGTGCGGCGGTAGGGGTGGCCAAAAGCGAAGGGCCCTTTTTTCCAAGCTCGCTCTCGCAGGCTTGTACGACCCTTTCCATCCCCCCCGATGAATGGAGTAGGGGGATGGAATTCCGGTCGAGCTCGAACATAACGTAAAAAGTTTACGCTGCGTAGCAATGGCACATGAGTGATATTATGACACAAACTGCGGTGAGATTGAAGCATCTTATTAAATAACATTTTTTTAAGTTACACCGTTTTATTTTTTATTTTTTATTTTATTTAAATTCACGGGTTGAAACCGTTTTACCATAGCGTACACTGTGTGGCTGCGATTGCACAAATATCATATGTAACAAGTAATAATTTGTTAATTAATTTATTAATATGCTCTCGCTGTTTTTTTTTTAATCACCGCTGGTGGCAGAAATTTCGATACGATAACTAGTGAAAACCTACGCTAAAATTGAAGCGAGGGATTACGTGTACATGGAGAAAAAAAAATTGCTGGGACAACAAACAACAAGAATTTTGTTACCATAACATATTTATGTGGTTAACATAGGGACAACAAAATATTTTGCTGTGGCAGCAAATATTTTGCTGTGGGAGCCAAATATTTTTGCAGCCACAACAATAAATTATCAACGATCTACATTTTGTTAGAGAAACAGAACTATTTTTCTCCGTGTGGGTTGAGCGATAAACTAGAACTGAAATCAGAACGGAACGCGAACTGACCAGAAACTTGGCTGAGAATCAGAGTCTCGGCCGCGAAACGGAGTCACGAAAAATTCGTCGGGGGTCACCGAATAAGTCACTTATGGCCTCGTTCGCGTAACTGGAGCTCTCGGCACGTAACTATGGTGCCCGTAGTTAATTCGATGTGTCGGAACGCTAAAGAGTTCCGGGTCTCGTGTATTAACGGAGATTCTCTCGTACACAGTAAAAAATAATTTTGTGAAATCGGAATACGAAGGCTCGTAAAAACAATTTTGTTAAATAAGTGACAAACTCTTTTGTTTGTGTATTTATAGGTGTTTATATGTCTTTTTGTTCAGGTTTGAATTGTATATTTGCACGGGTTTGTATAACCCGTCCTTTGATTTCCCGTGTCATCGACAAATTTCAGTTTGTACTTTTGTTTGTAAAAACTAGAGCCGGATAGTTGCGTTCGAAAAATGAACAAATAAAAAATTGTGGACGTTTGTGGACAATGCGTTGTTGTAAAAAAGTAAAATTTTTTTTACTGTGTATGAGTGCAATACAAGTGATGAATACACAGTCAAAAAAGTTTGTACTTTTTACAACAACCTATTGTCCACAAACGTCCACATTTTTATATTTGTTAATTTTCTACTTTTACAAACAAAAGTACATACTAAAATTGTCAATGACGCGAGAAATAAAAGGACAGCTTCGTATATTTAATTAAGTGACAAACTCGTTTGTCACTTATTTAACTAAATTATTATTACGCAATTTCGCATTCCGATTTTACGAAATTATTTTTTTACTGTGTATACAGCTGCTGTTGTGCAATCTTAATACGACTAACAATACATTTTAATTCCCATGTTAAATAGTCCTCTCAGTTTCGCCGGTGTCGGGGTCCTTCTCGGGAGCGGATTAATTTAGCAAATTGAACGTTCTTACACATCCAGCCCGATAAGTTGGACGCTACAAGAGGCGGCAGCCCGTTGCGCGGTGATGCTCGTTGCGGTATGTCGGGCTAGTCCCGGCGAACAACTAAAACTGAGAGAAACGCGGAGAGACGGTGGGCGAGATGCAAACCCACCTGATCCAGGCTGCCGGTGCTGCACCTCGGTACCTCAGAAGCTGAGTCCCGGACGCTCTGAAACTCCCCGACTCCCAAGTACATCCCGAGGTACGCGAGGAGACGCGCGGCGAAGGAGCGAGAGAGCGGAACCGCGAAGCTAGTTCCGTAATCGAATTAGAGGAGTCAGGATATTGCGTACAGCTCCGGCCCTCAATTGTTTTAAGTCGACATCTCCGCTCTCTCGCCGCGGACGAGCAGACCGTGAACCGCCCAGCCTCGTACCCATCCGGACATTGAATTTGGACTAAACTATTGGCTCTGCCGTATCGAGTTATCGACTATACATACAATATATAACCGGGGTCTTATTCGATATACATGTAAATCTATATTTATTTGTCACTCGTGTGTCCTGTCCGTGTGAACCGTCTGACTTGAAGTTACCAATTGGCGACATCCGATTGAGGCGTTAAACTTGCGTATCTCGTAGGATATGAGAAATATCGCTATATCGACGAGGTGCCATCGCTACGACGAGACTTATAAAGCGTGGTGCGATAAGGGGCGTGACAATTGTATTAATACTTCGGGGGGGCATTGAAAATTACATCGATGAGAAATTGACGTGACGTTAGGCAGAAAAGTTTGAAAAATTTTGTTACGACGTCTTTTCCGGTTTGAAAATCGCGCTTTTCCACCAGAAGTGGACGTCGTAGGTGAAAATGTCGCTACCGGTTTTTAAATCTCAGTATTCAATCGGAAGTGACGTCATAAGGGAAAGCGTCACATCCGGTTTTTAAGTTTTTTAAAACTGAACACTTAAAGTGAACTGAACTGATCTGAGCCGAAACTGAAAAATGAACATTTTTTCAACCTGATGTGACGTTATAGGGGGAAACGTCACAACAATTCGCCATTCCTCGAATCACCCTACGGACCAAGAGCCCCGAAGTTCAAGGAAAAGTTACTAAAGAAGTACAAAATTATAGTTGTGTAAAAATAAAAACGTAGACTTGGTAACCTCATTCCATACCCTTCATTAAAACTTACCTTTTGTTTTAATTCCAATAAAATTTTATCAGGGTGGTAATGATGAGAAACAAGTCGATCAGGTAGAATTGTACTATTATAATCAAGTTATTTCCGATTTTCGTTTTTCTTTCCGTTTTCTTGTGTTATTATTCATAAAAAAGACGTCGGCACATTATGACAAATTAAGTAAGACAAAACTCTAATTTTTAGACTCGGTGCCCGTTTTGCTCCCAATTTTTTTTATTCTAGGTGCCCGTTTTGCCCCCATCTCCTCCACGTCATTTTCGGTTTGAAAATCTCAGCTTTTGACCGGACGTGACGTCTTGCCGGTATAACGTCACTTCCAGTTGGAAAATGACATTTTTAAACAGAAATTGACTTTTTTCTAGTACGATGTCATTTCCGGTCAAAGCTGAGATTATAAATTCGGATCTCATGATTTCCTCTATAACGCCACTTCCGGTAAAAAAAATGAGGTTTTTAACAGGAACACTGTTAAAAAAATTGTAAATTTAATGTACCGCAAAATGCAAAATGCTTATGCAAAAACTGATACATTAAATTTAATGTCAAATCGGCGTGAAAATTTAATCCACTTGTAGAGTGAAATTAAAGTAAATGAATAGAATTAAAGTACGTTTATAGTTAAATCACAGTAATTTCGTAGTAAAATTAAAATAAATTCTTTAAAGTACAGTATTTCTAAAGTTTTTAATATACTGTACATGGATTTTTCACTACAATTGTACATGAAATTTAAATATACCAGTTTATGCATAAAAACTTCCAGTACCGGTACATTAAATTTCATAAGAATTTTTTTTACACTAAAGTGACGGTTTCCACTATGACGTAATATCCGGTTGACCAGTGAGATTTGAAAACCCCAAGTGATGTTTGTTTTTGACGAAAATGAGTTTTGGCTGTAATGAGTTTGGCGTTAACGGCCGAGAGCCTCGTCGGATAATGACGTAAAATTGGTCGATAGAAACGTGAGATCAATTAACTGCTTTCGGTTGCGCGTGACGCGTAACGAAGTGCGAAGACAGGCGAGAGAGCCAAGAAAGATGACGAGAGAGGCAGCCATGTGCGTTCCCGATGGTGCCAAAGGGCCACCCTTAATTTTCACTAACGATCAAAGTTTTTGCGGTGTCCGAAGGGCTACGGGCCGGCGCCGATGATAAATTCAAAATGGCGTCTGCGCTCTTCTCCCTGGACAGAGTTGCGAGGGAGGACGGACGGAGCGAGGGACGGTGGACGAAAACAAAAGCCACTCGAGGGTCGGAGGCGGTCGAGCAACCCTTCCGAAGCGAGGACCGCGGGCTCCGGCCGGGCAACGCTCGGCTAGTACAAGGGGTGGTTTGCCGTCTGTGTATAGTCGAGCTATGGAGTTCCAGCCACCGAAAATGGCGGGCCCAATTAAGACAGTCTATGTGCAGCCGTACCCCTTTGTGCTCAAGTTACACCATATAAATTGAGAGCCAACAAAAAAATTACGAGAAAGGCAAACGAACAATTCGCTCGCTAGTTTATCCATTCTGTATCCAAATTGGACGGGCTTGCTTATTGCTCTCACCAAAACTGTGAAGTGAACTCAGAAAAGAACTCGGGAAAATATCAGTTGAGGCACCGAAAAAAAAAATCTAATTTATGTATTTCCATCGGATGAAGTCTATGGGAAAGTCCGGACTTAAAGAATACCTGTGCGTTTTCGTTCCGAACGAGCGCGTCAACGAGACGACCGGAGCGAGATAAAGAGGGATGAATTTATGAATACGAGATTGTCAACTCGTTTAGGCTGACCCCGGAGTGTTCCGTCCTCTGGAGACCTGTCGAGTGGATCCCATTTGTTTGCAGGGATTCTGCGAGGTCCAGCGGAACTGGAAATACGAGACTAGATCGGACGACCGGTCGCTCGACCCAGGATGATCTTTGACTCGACTAACGCCAGATGAATGTGCCACGGATGCTGGACCCCTCCTGTGACCTGCTCGATCTTTCCAAGATGCAGGTGGAACAGTGTTGGGTCGGTGAACAAAGGAACCCAGGATTCACTTTGATGTCTGTGTGAACTTTCGCTGTTACCTTGAAGAACTAGATAACGAAGATGCACCAAAGTAGACATTTTCGAGCGTTACATCGCGCCCTGATAGGGTCCTGATGAGGCCTGATAAGGCCTGACAAGGGCCTGATAAGGCCTTATCAGGACCCTATCAGGGTCCGATGTGACACTTGAAAATTTCTACTCGGGCACGTGCGATGACCAGCACTGTAAAAAAAAATGGTAAATTTAATGTACCGAACTGGAAGTGTTTATGCAAAAACTGTTACATTAGATTTAATGTACAATTGTGATGAAAAATGAATATACTTTTTCATTGAAATTAAAGTAAATTAGAAAAATTAAAGTACCTTTATAGTGCAGGCCCTGACAAGGGCCTAACAAGGCCTTATCAGGGCCCGATGTAACGTTTGAAAATTTCTACTCAGGCAGGTGCGATAAATGGCAGAGACGACCGGTCGCTCGACCCAGGATGATCTTTGACTCGCCTAACGCCAGATAAATATGCCGCGGATGCTGAACCCCTCCTGTAACCTGCACTATAAAAAAAATTGTAAATTTAATTTACTGAACTGGAAGTTTTTATGCAAAAAACTGATACATTGAATTTAATGTACAATTGTGATGAAAAATAGATATACTTTTTCATTGAAATTAAAGTAAATTATGGCTTAAGAACGGCCGTCGATGGCCAATTTGCAATGTCTGTGTGAACGCTGTAAACACATAGAGTATTTGTACCTGATATTGTATAAACATGATATTGTCAATAAGTGCACTTTTGCTACTACTAAAGTAAATTATAAAAATTAAAGTAAATTATTAGAAATGAAGAATTTCCAATGTTTTCAATACACTGGACATTATTTTTTCATCGCAATCGTCCACGAAACTCAATATACCAGTTTTTGCATAAAAACTTCCAATGCGGTACATTAAATTTCATATTCTTTGACAGTGTTCTCGATCTCTCGAAGACGCAGGTGTCCCAGTCTTACGTCGTCTAACAAAGGAACCCAGGATTCGCATCGACGTCTGCGTGAACTTTGGCTGTTACCTTGAAGAACTAGAAAACGAAGATGCGCGCGCGATATACGACGGAGACGTGTAGTACGGGAACGGAGACGGCTGACGAGGCCGAGGGGCTCGCATCACCCTTTGAAGTGGTATTCGCCAGCGATTTTGTCGAGTTTACGAGACAGGTACTTTTTCGCCCTATCCACGGAGGGCTTCGATCTTGAGATGAAATATATGATATCTTGTATATTTGTAGAAGTAATAACGGGCACGTGGGATTGGGAGCGAAAGGGATGAGAGAGCTAGGTGGATGGAAGTGGCGCGGATATGGCCGGGGAGTACCGGGCGCGGGGGGTGAGAGGGTAGCTTGTAGTTCGAGGAGGAGAAGGAGATGGGTGAAGGAGGAAGAGTAGGGTGGCTCGGCTGTGCCGGTACCGAGAACAGGGGAAGGTAGCTTGGCGACACTCGAGTCTATATCGCTCTCACTCTGTACAAGGGTCCATCTCGTAGCAACGCCCACGGGAACTCGAATCGATAGCGAACACGCACTCTGTGTTCTCGAATGCCCGGATTTTTTTTTTTTTTTTTCAACAATTTTTCGGTCGTATCGGATTATTGAAAAAAGTAACGAGAATAAAATTACAAAAAAAAGCTCGCTTGCTTCTCGTTCGGAGGAGCGGAGGAGACTGCGAACTCCCCGGGTTCGTAACTATAGTTGCGTGGAAAACTGGGTGATGTCGAATGGCTGGTTATCTCGCGACATCCCCGAGAGAATCGTGGGAGGAAGAAACGCGGTGTGCTCTGTTATAATACAACACGGAACTTCGAGGTCCGAAGCGCCCACTCGAAATTTATTCTTCTCACCGTTTTATCGAGTCCTCTCAAGACTCGACGAGATGCTGCGGCCTCGTGGTAATAAATTCGGTTATTCGCCCGCGCGAAATCCAGTGCGTGGAGGGTCCGGACGAGGGACACTCGCTTCTGGCGCTCTTCGCACTCGTGCGGGGTGGTTCCTCGGGGATTCCGGCGGTTGAGCTCTCGCGGATCTCTCGATATAAGAGTTGCCACCCCATTCCCCCCCCTTCTCACTCGTTATCTCCTTCCCGCACTCGTGTGGGAATGAGATTCCTTCGATTTCGAAATAAACGCCGTCGCGGTTTTAGAGAATCCTCTGGGCTCGGCAATATTTATTGCCGTCGCTTTCTCGGATATTGTTTAGACATCGGGACGAGTGTGATATGAAAAAGGGAGACAATTTCTGTTCCTCCGGTATAAGCTCGGAGATCTTAAGGCGTATTCACGTTTCGCGAATCTTCCATTGTTGGACGACCGGGGGACCAACGGAAGAGAGAAAACGAAAGAAATTGAAAAAAAAAAAAAAAATTGAGAATTCGAAGCTCTCGGTACTCGGGTGCCTGGATGCGCGCGGGTCGACGGCGGCAAGCGGGAAAGTGGGAAACCGAACGTGGAGGCTGCTGCGGAGGCTTGTATATGCCATGCGTGTTTTTCTCCTTTTTCACGGCGTGACCGGCGAGGCGTTCCGTCATGCATGGCCGATATCGATATGTGTGTACCACTGCGTTCGGAACCACCCCTTCCGCCGAATTTTCGTACGCCGGCTTTACAGTAAGCGAGCGGCTTCCTCGCCTGCACTCCGACTCGGCATCCTCGCTCTTAGGAATACATATTTTTTTTCCAAAAACTTTTATTTCTTTAAATACCAGCACGAATAACCTTAATATACAATATACATCATATATATATATATAATACGAGTAAGTTTAAATACCAGATCGAATAACGATCGGAGCCGCGCAAAATACTCGAAAATACTCAAAGTATAAAATATTACATGTATTTCAAATACAAAACACTTTTTGTACTTAAAATACATTTATATTTGTAATGTTACCAAATTTCAAATACTTATATGTTTAATACGTACTTATATTGAATGTTTCAAATTCTTAAGACTATCTGAATGTGTAAAATGGCATTGCCCGTTGATAAATAAATAAATAAATAAATAAATAAATAAATAAATAAATAAATAAATAAGTACTTCGTTTAAGTACTTCTCAAAGTAACTCTTAAAAATCAATACGGATGGATGGATGGACCGTCCCATCCCGTCCGGCCTAACCGTACAGCCCTAATATGGAGAAGACGCAAAAGTATTTTGCATTTTGTACTTAAAGGGCCCGAAAAGTACCGAAAATACCAGAAAAGTATTTGAGTACTTAAAATACGTATTTGAAATACCTGACATACATCAAGTACTCAAAATACCTCCCAGCTCCGGTAACGATAAATGAATGATAACTTTTTGGGACTTTTTAAGGGACGATTGCCACGAATCGCGGAATGACAACCACTGCCGCGAATTTGTCTACACGAGTGATTGTGGTCAGACACAGTAGTAACGTATAGTAGGGACGACGGACGCGAACAGAAACGAGAGCGGCGGGTATTGTCGGCCGACCGATCCAGTTTTTTTTTTTCCTCTTCTTTTTTAACAGTCCGGTTTTCATTCTCCGTTATATGCCCGTAGTGCGGCGTTGAACTTCGCCCCGTAAACGGGTTGTACCCTGTCAACACACGAGGCGCGAGCACCTCCGGAATGATAAATGCTTCTTCACCGCTAATGTAGCTGCATCAACAAAATTATAAGCAACCCCCCTTCGATAGTCGCGATACCATCTACGCACTAACACCACGTCCGCTCGTCCATGGAGATTCATGATATGTTATGTTAGTTTCAGAATACTCGAGCTACCGCACGTACGCAAACACGCCCGGAGGTGGAAGCGGCGAGGACTCGCCGAGCTGCTCAAATTCATGAATTCAACGGAACGTCTTCGACCGAACTGCGCTGCTTAAAGATTTTCCGAAAACCTGTTGCCAGTGTTTGGAATAAATTATCCGCCCGGCGAAAGTAGTGTATAAGTAAAAGTGTACCGAGAAAATGTAGAGTTTAAGTGAGATAAGAAAGAAAAGGAAAAAAAAAAGGCGCGGTTTAATGCGGTGCGAAAATAAACGAAAGTTCGAGAGCCCCTTGCGTCCTTTGCAACCTCGTCGCAGAGCTGCCGGTTCCTGTGCTTCGTCCCACCTTCCGCCCTCCGCCTCTCGCTCGTCTCATCCACCGCGACATCTCTCTCTCTTTTTTTTTTTTTTTTGTTTTTTTTCTTCGCGTTCCTCGAATCCATTAACTTGAATGGATTACACCCTTTGCGAACTAACTTCGCGGCTATGATGAGGTAAGTAAGCGCGGGGAATTATTTTTAAGAAATTCCGGTGATATTTTATCAGCGCGAGGGATGATCGAGAGTGAAACTCGACGCTATTCCGGAAACTATCGCCGAATGAGTTTGTGTAATAACCGTTATGTAATACCGTGATTCTGAATCACTCTGAACAATCATCACTCTACATAACGAACTTACGTATACAGTGTAATACAATCTACGGGGTAGGTTTTTTCTTCGCTTTCCTCGAATCCATTATTAACTTGAATGGCTTACACCCTTTGCGAACTAACTTCGCGGCTATGATGAGGTAAGCGCGGGAAATTATTTTTAAGAAATTCTCGTGATATTTCATTAGCGCGTGGGATGATCGAGAGTGAAACTCGATGGTCTTCCGGAAACCATCAATGAATGAGTTTCGTCGGTTTGTAAGTTAACCGATATGCTATACCGTGTTTCTGAAGCACTCTGTACATATCTACATAACAAACTTACCTATATAGTGTAACACATTCTACGGGGTAGGTTTTTCTTCGCGTTCCTCGAATCCATTAACTTGAATCCCTTACACCCTTTGCGAACGAACTTCGCGGCTATGATGAGGTGATATTTTATTAGCGCCAGGGATGATTGAGAGTGAAACTCGATGGTCTTCCGGAAACCATCAACGAATGAGTTTCTTCGGTTTGCACGATAACCGTTATCCAATACCGTGATTCTGAATCACTCTGTACATATATACATAACAAACTTACCTATATAGTGTAACACATTCTACGGGGTAGGTTTTTCTTCGCGTTCCTCGAATCCATTAACTTGAATGCCTTACACCCTTTGCGAACGAACTTCGCGGCAATGATGAGGTGATATTTTATTAGCGCCAGGGATGATCGAGAGTGAAACTCGATGGTCTTCCGGAAACCATCAACGAATGAGTTTCTTCGGTTTGCACGATAACCGTTATCCAATACCGTGATTCTGAATCACTCTGTACATATATACATAACAAACTTACCTATATAGTGTAACACATTCTACGGGGTAGGTTTTTCTTCGCGTTCCTCGAATCCATTAACTTGAATCCCTTACACCCTTTGCGAACGAACTTCGCGGCTATGATGAGGTGATATTTTATTAGCGCCAGGGATGATCGAGAGTGAAACTCGATGGTCTTCCGGAAACCATCGACGAATGAGTTTCTTCGGTTTGCACGATAACCGTTATCCAATACCGTGATTCTGAATCACTCTGTACATATCTACATAACAAACTTACCTATTTCTTCGCGTTCCTCGAATCCATTAACTTGAATGGCTTACACCCTTTGCGAACAAACTTCGCGGCTATGATGAGGTGATATTTTATTAGCGCCAGGGATGATCGAGATTGAAACTCGATGGTCTTCCGGAAACCATCAATGAATGAGTTTCGTCGGTTTGTAAGTTAACCGATATGCAATACCGTGATTCCGAATCACTCTGTACATATATACATAACAAACTTACCTATACAGTGTAATACATTCTACGGGGTAGGTTTTTCTTCGCTTTCCTCGAATCCAGTATTAACTTGAATGGCTTACACCCTTTGCGAACGAACTTATCGGCAATGATGAGGTGATATTTTATTAGCGCCAGGGATGATCGAGAGTGAAACTCGATGGTCTTCCGGAAACCATCGACGAATCAGTTTCTTCGGTTTGCACGATAACCGTTATCCAATACCGTGATTCTGAATCACTCTGTACATATCTACATAACAAACTTACCTATACAGTGTAATAAATTCCACGGGCTAGGTTACATACACAGGAGGGTAGCGAGAGGGAGCTTTGAAGCTGGACTCTCCGCCTCGCCACGGAATTCCCGGCCTCGGATTACAATTTGGCGGGTCCAGAGAGAAGCAACGGCAGACAGAACAGCAGTGGCAGCAGCAAAGGAAGGAAGGGAGAGAGAGAGAGAGAGAGAGAGAGAGCTAGAGTGAGTAAAATGGCCGCCGGCACAGAGAGGGTAGTTTTGCTCGCAGGGGTCTGTTCGCGTCGGCGGCGACCGAAGGGGTTAAAGGGAGAAGGGGGGGGGGGGGTGGGGTGACCGGTCGGTCGGTCGGTCGCTGCTGCTGGCTATAGACCGAGCGCGCAAGGGGACACACGGTGGAGGAGGAGGAGGAGGAGGAGGCGCTAGCCACAACCCCTTAAGGGTCGAAGGAACCCTTGCACACCGCTACACGGGACTAGTCCCGTTGCGACTGAATGAGGTAGACGGAGAAGAGAAGTACCGGAGAGAATGTTGGCATCGTTACTAACTCGGTCCTTCTCCTTCCTGAATGAGTCCAACGTTGATTCTCTCGCTCGGTACCCTCGGTTTCTCGTTCGCCATCCTGACCACCCTTTCCCCACCCCCCCCCGGTCCGGAGCTCCGGTCGTAGCTGAACAACCTTTATATCTACAGCCACTATACCCACCGACCACCCCGGAGTACCTCGGTTACTCGCGAGTTCGAGGGACAGACGCGAGGAGAAGTGAGCGGGAGCGAAAGGGAAGCGAGGACCGGGAACGTTCGACGGTGAGGGAGACAGCGATATACTCCGTGTATACATTATAGATATATAGTATATCTATGGATGTATACATTTAGGCATAGCTACGTGTATACATGTACATAGGTAGCGGCAGACCGCGAGTGAGAGGCGACGAGCCCTCCCGTTGCGAGGGACGAGGAGGAGGAAGCTCGAAGCTCGAGAGGCAGACCGAGACCGCGAGAGTCGCAGAAACGGGGTTGGCGAGTGAGGGACGGATAAAGACGGAATGAGCCACGCATTAGGGAGGAAGCGAGCGGGTCGAGGGTGGAACGAGTCGGAGGGACGGAGCGCGATGTGCCCGGTGAGGATGGCCTCACCATCGCCGAGGGTGGAATTTTAGAGCCTCGGCTAGTCTTAAAATACACGGAGAGCGGCGGAAAGACGGTGAGGACGAAATGCCGGGCGTGAATTAGAGTCACCGTCGGCGTTTTCAGCGGCAACGGAATCGCACCGAGCGAGAGAGGAGCCGGGGAGCCAAGGGGAAGTAATGGAAAGGACAGGGGAAGTGGCGCATAGCCGTTCGTCCGTCATAGTGGACCGTTTGGAATTTTTACACCCGTAACCTGGCAAGAATTTTGTTGTTAGGATGCAAACGCGAATGCTGGAGAGGCAGATCCGTGGCTCTGGGAATCGGGTCCTCGGAGAATTTTCCGTGTGCGAGGGTGTGGGTGTGTGCGCCGGACGAAAAGGCGAATGCGGTGGGCCGCGAGCCGAAGTAGGACCGGTGGGTTTGTGTTGCTCGCGCTCGGGAGGAGCGTTGGGATGAGCGGAGTGTACAGGGAAACTGGATTCCACGCGAGATAACACACGTTTTACAGGGTTCGCGCGTTCACCGCCCGGTCTCTCGCTCTTTCGAGGTGCGAAATGCTGGGCACGAATTAGATTGTTTAGTACCAACGTGCGAAGCGAAGTACCAGCGGCAACGGCAGCAGCAACAGCGACAGCCCCAACTATTCTCACTCCCCGGCACGGAGAGCCGGAGGAATGCGCATACGTGTGTCTCTCCGCATGCTTCCATTTAATAAAACATAGAGAAAAGCCCGCCGGTAAAACCCCGCCGAAGATTGGCTGCTGGAGAACCGACTGCAACGGCAAAAATTCATTAAATCTTCCTCACTTCCATCGCGACGATAAAACACTTTCTGTCCAGCCGGAGCGTCGGGAAATCCATTGTAAATTCGACGCCGATGACAAGGCGCGCCGTAATGAAGATTTCATGCCGGAAGATTACGCGACTCCTCGAGAGGGGGAAATATCCCGGGTTCACGAATTATATTGTTTAGTATCTCGTCCTCGAGAGATGCCTCCGTTGTAGTGGAGCAGCAGGCACTATTTGCCAGTGCACTTGTGCGCCGGCTTCTTGCAGCTGCAATATGAGGGTCCAAATAGCTGAGCAAGGTTGGAACCGTGTCTCACAATCAGCGACTGTTTATACTGCGACATCGTCCCGGCGATCCGTGCAGACTCGGAAAGCGCGAAATCCTTTATCATCCCCGTAGTTGCGGATTCGAGATCCGAAAGATCATCGTCGACAACCCTCCAAACTCCCAAATCAAGGGCAAGAAGACATGAAATTAATGTATAATTTATTGGGAGAGAGAACGAGGGAGAGTTCGCTCCCTCCGAGCGAACTCTCGGATCCGAGATGTCGGATCTCGGATCCGAAAGATCATCGACGACAACCCTCCAAACTCCCAAATCAAGGGCAAGAAGACATGAAATCAATGTATAATTTATTGCGAGAGAGAACGGGAGAGAGTTCGTTCCCTCCGAGCGAACTCTCGGATCCGAGATGTCGTTGATGATCTTTCGGATCCGAGATATCGTTGATGATCTTTCGGATCCGAGATCCGAAAGATCATCGTCGCCAACCCTCCAAACTCCCAAATCAAGGGCATGAAGACATGAAATCAATGAATAATTTATTGCGAGAGAGAACGAGGGAGAGTTCGCTCCCTCCGAGCGAACTCTCGGATCCGAGATGTCGTCGATGATCTTTCGGATCCGAGATCCGAAAGATCATCGTCGACAACCCTCCAAACTCCCAAATCAAGGACAAGAAGACATGAAATCAATGTATAATTTATTGCGAGAGAGAACGAGGGAGAGTTCGCTCCCTCCGAGCGAACTCTCGGATCCGAGATGTCGTCGATGATCTTTCGGATCTCGGATCCGAAAGATCATCGTCCACAACCCTCCAAACTCCCAGATCAAGGACAAGAAGACATGAAATCAATGTATAATTTATTGCGAGAGAGAACGAGGGAGAGTTCGCTCCCTCCGAGCGAACTCTCGGATCCGAGATGTCGTCGATGATCTTTCGGATCTCGGATCCGAAAGATCATCGTCGACAACCCTCCAAACTCCCAAATCAAGGGCAAGAAGACATGAAATCAATTAACAATTTATTGCGAGAGAGAACGAGGGAGAGTTCGCTCCCTCCGAGCGAACTCTCGGATCCGAGATGTCGTCGATGATCTTTCGGATCTCGGATCCGAAAGATCATCGTCGACAACCCTCCAAACTCCCAAATCAAGGGCAAGATGACATGAAATCAATGTATAATTTATTGCGAGAGAGAACGAGGGAGAGTTCGCTCCCTCCGAGCGAACTCTCGGATCCGAGATGTCGTCGATGATCTTTCGGATCTCGGATCCGAAAGATCATCGTCGCCAACCCTCCAAACTCCCAAATCAAGGGCAAGATGACATGAAATCAATGTATAATTTATTGCGAGAGAGAACGAGGGAGAGTTCGCTCCCTCCGAGCGAACTCTCGGATCCGAGATGTCGTCGATGATCTTTCGGATCTCGGATCCGAAAGATCATCGTCGACAACCCTCCAAACTCCCAAATCAAGGACAAGAAGACATGAAATCAATGAATAATTTATTGCGAGAGAGAACGAGGGAGAGTTCGCTCCCTCCGAGCGAACTCTCGGATCCGAGATGTCGTCGATGATCTATCGGATCCGAGATCCGAAAGATCATCGACGACAACCCTCCAAACTCCCAAATCAAGGGCAAGAAGACATGAAATCAATGTACAATTTATTGCGAGAGAGAACGAGGGAGAGTTCGCTCCCTCCGAGCGAACTCTCGGATCCGAGATGTCGTCGATGATCTATCGGATCCGAGATCCGAAAGATCATCGTCGACAACCCTCCAAACTCCCAAATCAAGGGCAAGAAGACATGAAATCAATTAACAATTTATTGCGAGAGAGAACTAGAGAGACTTCGCTAGACGCGACTGACTGTCCGAAGGAATCGCCTCGGCCATCTCTCATCCCTCGGACAGAATCAGACACACCCCCTTCCGAACGAACACTGACCGAAAGTTTTGGCAAATCGAATTTTTCTTTCCGCGGGGGTTTACAGAGCTTGTTGTCGTAATCCGTGGTAGCCGCGCCAGGGATTTAACTAATAAGAGCAATTAGCGCCGGCTGGGCGGAAGAGGTAGAGAGGTCGAGCAAGGTATAGTGACGGAACAGGGGGGTGGGGGGGGGGGGGGGGGGGGAGGGGGGTAGTGGATGACTCTCTCGGGTGGTAGTTTGCCCGCGCCATAGCTCGTCTCTCCCTCGCTCTCCCTCGGTCTCTCTCTCGGTGTGGCGGTCGCCTCGGTCAATACCCACCGGACAAGATGGCCGACGCCCACTCTAACACCGCCTCAAAGTTACATACATTTATGTACTCAAATGTATAACCCACCCTCGACGCGGCATCCTCGCGCTCGACGGCCCAACCATCCTCACCCTTCCACTCTCTCTCGACAGCACGGAACCCGGAGTTGCCTTTCTCCATCCGGCCGCCCGCGATTCCCAACCCTCTCAAGTCAAACCCTCCCCCTCGCGCCTCCCCCACCCACACCCCCGGTTCCTCCAGCTCTCGCCATCCACTCGACTTCACGGACACCGAACTTCGCCGTTATTATCTGGCCTGGCGGACGGGCGAGCGAGGCGTACGAGAGCTCCGCAGCGCAACCGTCGCCTCTTCACGCACCCCGGTGCGCTTTGCACGCACTCACGCGAGGCTTGCTCAGCCAGCTTTGCCAAAGGTAGACAGAATTTCGCTTCTGCTTTGCCGTAGTCTGAAGAGAGAGCGCAAGATACGTATATATGTATATATATATATATATATACACATATATATATATATATGTCCTATAGAGAGCCTCTCTTAATATCGATCCTTTTCAATGTCCAACTAAGCGGCTACACATCAATTTTTGCATCCCTTTTGAACACAACTAAGGGCTGGAATAGGAAGTAACATTAGTTTTATTATTAATCGTATTTTTTTTGTTTGTTTCGAGAGGGCAGTGGTCGACTAATGGTGGTTGAGAGGTTGAAGTAAGTTTTGGCGGCGTCGTACGATTTATGGAATATAGCGGAACTAATCATGGGGGTGTCGCCTACGTAGCGTAGGTGTTGCGAAGGGTTGCTTATCCGCGCGCGTGTGTGGGTGAGCTGGTCCTCGTGAATGAGCATTGAGCCCAAAGAACACATCTCAACGTGCTCCTCGATTGGTCAGCCAGAAGGGGTGGACATTCGAAGCGTGGGATTGGATGGGATCGCCCTTCCACGGGACGAATAATACTGACCCTTAGGGAGAGGCTATTCCGACGATCGGTCCAACGAAAGTATCGCTGGCGATCCGCGTGCACCGTCGGGCATTATTCGCGCCCGGTAACATAATTTTTTTTTTTTTTTATGTTAATCTCGGAGATCCAAAGGATCTTGTTACGGCTTTGTTATGGCTTTGTTATGGCCACGATTGAATACTGCGCGAGGCTGAAAGCGGTGAGCTAGTCGCGACGAAGTTCAATTGCATCGAAGAGAATTGCATTGCATTAGACTTTTTTTTATTTTTATTTTTGTGATTACTAATATCCCGCTTGAGTTGACGAGAAAACGAATTCGGGTTTAGCACACAGTAAACAAAGTTTGTACTTTTTACAACTTATTGTTCACAAACGTCCGCAATTTTTTATTTGTTAATTTTTCGCAAGCACAATCCGGGTGTAGTTTTTACAAACGAAGTACAAACTACAATTTGTCAATGACACGGAAAATCAAAGGACGGGTTTGTATATTCAAAGCTGAACAAAAAGAGTTTGTCACTTGTTTAACAAAATTATTTTTAGGAAACTTCGTATTCCGATTTCACAAAATTATTTTTTACTGTGTATTCAGCGCTCAAAAATACATCGAGATTCGCGGGAGTTGGAAGATCGTTCGGAACACTTCGATTTGGTTTTAAAAAGTGCAAACTTGTATCGTGCTTCTTTCACTATTTTCATCGCCCTGTAACGAGAAGAAAAAATTATTTCGAAACTTCATGTTTTACCTAATTTCGAAACTTCGAACTTTTTTACCGTAGAACACGGAAGACGATTGAGAAATTGCGAAGTTTCATCGAGAAGCAGAGATATAACCGTTTGGAAATATTGGAAATTACTACTTCTCCGCTAATGAGTTTTGGAAAAAAATTGTAATTCGGCGTTTAAGATCTATAGCAGATATATTTTTCGCCACTAATGACGAATCTGTCAGTTATTTTACTTTTAGCCCAATATTTCATACGAAAGTCCGCCGTATCGAATTTAATGTACAATTGTGATGAAAAATTAATATATTTTTTCATTGAAATTAAAGTAAATCATAAAAATTAAAGTACTTTTATAATAAACTTAAAGTAACTTATTTAAAATAGAGTGTTCATGTATTTAAAATACGGTGTAAAATACAAATTCCCAATGTTTTTAATACAGTAAACATTTATTTTTTATCACAATTGTACATGAAATTTAATATACCAGTTTTTGCATAAAAACTTCAAGTCCGGTACATTAAACTTCATACGAATTTTTTTTTTCAGTGTATGAAAAGTATTTGTTCCTCAGCTTATTGTGAATTAACGGCGATATTGTTACATTCGTCTCTTATAGGAAGACGCAAACACGAATACTAAGCTTTGCTTTGGCTTTTACTCTTTGGCCATCTTATAGTGTAACACCTCTGGTAATACACACACACACCCTCTCTAATCCCAACGGCAATCGTTTTCGGCCATGTCTCCTGCTTATCTGGCTTAACAGCCGACTAACTCCGAAGATCTAACAAACTTGAACCTTCACGGGAATAACGTTGAGCGTCTTCTCCGAAATCTTCAAACTTTCTGGAAAGTATTTCATTTTCTTACCCAAGGACAAACAGTTACGGATCGAATAGAATGAGAAATATTTGATAAAATAGTTAATACGATTATACGACTATTTGCAGAGGTTCGAGAACTGCGCGTATCGAGAGTGTCAAATTTTTTTTGTAGTCCCGACGACTCGACCATGAGCGCAGGTAAGAAGAAACGGTGACAAGGGTACATAAAGTGATCGAAAGGTAAAAACGCTACGGTACAATATCGTGGCTCAGACTGTACCCCCTAGACGCAGGTAACTGGGTATTACGTCGGTGCTCCACGGGTTGCTCTACCGCAGGGGTAAAAATTAATGCCACAGTGGAAGTACCGCGAGGAATGGAACCGACCCGTGAGAGACTCGAAGACGAACGCCTGCGGGGTCGGCAATTCCTCGAACGGGGGTTGCGCGTAGATTATGCCATGAAATTCCCTCTTCTCTCCATCCATAACTTCCTCTCTCTCTCTCTCTCTCCCGAACACTCGTCCTTTCTTCAGCCTTCATCCGTATCCGCGAAAGTACTTCACGCACGCCGGTGAGCAATATATGCGCGATAGCGATCTCCCAAGCGCGCGGCAAGTATTATCTTACGCGTGCGAAATTGAAAATCGATATCGCAAACGTTCCCTCCATTCTCGGTGTCCGAATACTTTAAAAACAAACGTGTCGTTTCAACACGCTTTAGGCGTGCAAATCGTGTACACTGTAAAAAAAATCGTATGAAGTTTCGATACAAAAACTGGTATATTAAATTTCATGTGGAATTTTTTTTTACAGTGTAGTGACTTTTACTTTTTGAAGCCTGTTGTTTTACACGCTTCGAGGTGTATTTATTCTCATGTCAAAGTGTGTGAATTTTACACGCTTTACGTGCATTGTTTCAACACGCTTCAAACGCATTCACGCGTGTCGTTACTTTTTACACGGTTGTAGGTATGTTCCCCCCCCCCCAATACATGTTGACGATTGATACTGTAGTGCGTGGGTGTCGAAAATAAATGAGGCTGTACCAACTGTGAATCATCTTGCAAATTCAATTTTTTGGGCACGGTGCCCTTAGGGCGCTTACCTCAGGACACGAATAAAACACTATTACTGTTACTTACAAATTAATTACAATTAATTACCTTCTATCTCAACCTCGTCATCTCTGTCTACATCCGGGATATTTGCAGCTTCTTCGTTGATGTCGACGTGAGGATTCTTTCGAAACACATGCTGCTTGAAATTGACTTCCAATTTGTAAACGTGGCGCCACATCTACATTCGTTGCACTGCACTTTAAACGACGCAGCGAATCGATGATTTTGGACGTGTTTCAATAGTTGATTATCAGACGCAGCTTCAAAATAGCACATACGACACTTGAAAATATCGAGCGGCTTGTCCATAATCGTGCTGTGCGATATACGAATCCGCCATATTGCGATTGAATCAAACGGATGGGCAAGTGTTGATTTCCTAATGTTTTCTTTTATGAAGTTAGTTGTTCGGCGGTAAACGCGTTGAAACAACACACATAACGTGCACTCCAATAAGCGTGTTCTATAGCAAAACACTAAGAAGTGTTTTGTACAGGGAATCCCGTAAAGATGCAGTGCAAGCGTGTTGTTTCGACACGCAAGCCGACCAACACGTATTTTATTAATGCATTTTGTTAGCGAAACACATGTAATATGTGCGAGTTGTTTCAACGCACTTGACAACACGCTTGTTTTTAGAGTGCGACACTTAAAAATATCGGACGGCTTGTCCATGATCGTAAACAACACCCATAACGTGCACTCCAATAAGCGTGTTCAATAGCAAAACACTAAGAAGTGTTTTGTACAGGGAATCCAGTAAAGATGCAGTGCAAGCGTGTTGTTTCGACACGCAAGCCGACCAACACGTATTTTATTAATGCATTTAGTTGGCACAACACATGTAATATGTGTGAGTTGTTTCAACACACTCGACAACACACTTCTGTTTAGAGTGAAAAAACGGGGCTAACATGAATTGTCTGCAGGCCTTAAAATTTTGACCGCTCAAAAGGAAGGAGCATAGATAGAAGTAAAAAAAAAAAAAATTCCAACAGCTTATCACGCGAGTGTATATACAATTCGTGGAAAGCAAGAGCGTTCGGAGCTGCGGAGGAGTGTGAGCTTCACCGGTCTCGGCAGTATTCGCGCGACGACGTGAGCGCGCGGGGGCGGCGAGGAGGGGCGGGGGGGGGGGGGGGGGGTGGTTGGGGGAGTTGTTTGACGTATTTTGTCCCGAAAACCGACAGATCAGGGACATGGCTCGCGCGCTCAACCGCCGCACGGCAGCGGAGCTCAGGGATGGGCGGCATTGGAAGGGCTGCTGCCAGCCACCTCTGTTTCTGACGTGCAGATTAGTGTCGGCCATTGTCGTGACGTCACCGTAGTTAACGCGCATTCAAACTCTCGTTCGTAGACAATGGGCGTGTGCAGCTCGCGTTTGCCGACGAATACTCTCTTCTTAGTTATCCGACCGGGTTCCTGCATACTTTTTCGATGGAATTCAATGTAACAATGAGAATCCGCGTACGAGGAGATATTGTAGGTTCCGTCATTTTCTATTTTACTTTTTTTTTTCTTGCCGAATCGCCCGCGGAGCATTGCGACGACGGGAGAACCCGAAGGGTTGGCTTTTCGATTAATTCGCTATTTTACGAGAACGGCGGTGCCCCATCCTGAGCAGAAGTCCGGGAACACTTGACGGATGAATGTACCGTCGAAACAATGGCGCTGGCCAAAAATTAACGGCATTGTCCTAACTTTGGATTTGCCGGTGAATTCTGGCTTCTGAGTATTCCGCTCCACTCGCATTCGCGGCTTACTCCCTGTCTCATGCGAAATCATCATTATTATTATTATTATTGTCATTATTATCATTATTATTATCATTATTATTATCATTATTATTATCATTATTATTATCATTATTATTATCATTATTATTATCATTATTATTATCATTATTATTATCATTATTATTATCATTATTATTATCATTATTATTATCATTATTATTATCATTATTATTATCATTATTATTATCATTATTATTATCATTATTATTATCATTATTATTATCATTATTATTCTCATTTTTATTATCATTATTACGATCATTATTATCATAGTTGTTATTATTGTTATTATTATGATATATTGAACATGGAGGGAGGAGCCGCGCGCCCGCTCGGACGGTCAGCGAAATTGAGGTGCATGAGAGGATCTCCAGATTGTTTGAAAAACACTAGGATAGTTTGATTACATACGAAACAATAAATTAATAAAAGAGAATATTGGCAAAAATCGGTAACAATGTGCAATGTAATATATTTAGTGCTAAATATAAGTTCCTCGGAAAGTCGGTATACATACCTTTACCTTTCCACCAGCTAATTTCATTCTCCGTACGTTTGCTCGACATAGCGCGGAAGAGAGCTTGACGTCCTCTTCTTTATGCACCGTCTTTTTTTTCGTACCTTGCATTTACAACGTAATACTCGAGAATGCATTTTAATCAACGGTCCTCCGCTCGGCTCTCGAAGAGCTGCACTATTGCCCGAACGCTACGCAGTAAAAAAATAATTTCGCAAAATCGCAATACGAAATTTCGTAACAACAATTTTGTTAAATAAGTGACAAAATCGTTTGTTATGGTTCGAATATTAGCAGGGCAGGTTTATAATACAAACCTGCCCTTTTATTTCTCGTGCAATTAACAATTTCAGTTTGTACTTTTGTTTTTAAAACTTGAAAATGAACAAATAAAAAATTGTAGATGCTCGTGGACAATAAGTTGTTGTAAAAAGTACAAACTTTTTTTTACTGTGTACGGGCATTACGGAGAATGCCGGCGACCCTCGGGCCACGAATTCACCGCAAGGGTCGTTCGTGTCGCTGCGCCCATGTTGGAAACGAGGGGTGTCCAAAGAAGGGGGCTGGGCCTGTCCGGGCCCCCCGGGACTGCGCCTGGTGTGCGGCAACCCAACGTACATCGGTGCGAAGAGGCTGCCGATCTGCCCTCATTAACATCCGCGATAATTCAGTCCAGCCCTTCATGGAACTTACGCAGCGATATCCGATTCTTCGACGAACAAGGGTACGTCAATCGATACAATCAGGATAGTGATGTACACATTAATAAACGAACATGAGATGCGTGTTTATTTTAAAAACAATTTCGTTTATTTGAATCGCACAAGACATACACCGTATTTGCTATTATTATAATTAAGGGCTCACCGAGAAAAGCTCGGCCGAATTTTTCATTTTTTATTCTTTGTCGCAAGCTCCGCGGCCGAGTGTTCGCTCGAAGCGGCCCGTATATTCATCGTATTGCCTTAATGTCGATTCTCGGTTAAAAGTGTCTGTTTCCGTGTATGTCAGTGGGGGTTTTTTTTTTTGTTTGTTTTCGTATGAGTATATTTCGTTTCTTTCGTTAACCAGAGGCTTGTCTCTTTAATCTAGGCTTGTTTTTTTAAAATGTTACCCTGGAATCAGAAAAACTTTCGCTAATGTCCGATTTTCCCCCGCTACGATATATCTTAGTTCGATTTTTTTTTTTTTTTTTTTTCCACTTTCGCTCGTCTCGCTCTCGCACACACACGCACACATACGTTATTCTCGTTGAGTCATTATTATACACGGAATACCATATTTTTTTTTACGACTAGTTAGCCCTCTCGTAGACTCTACTGCATTTGTTTGGGAATGTTTCCTTTATTTATTTATTCCTTTTGTAATTGTTACCCTGTGTCAAAATGTTAGGAGCCGACTGGTGGAACGATACCCGATAGTTGATAGATTGCCAAAGAACTCGCAATACGATCACATCAATTCCATAAGACGAAGAAGAATTAATATTAAGCAGAGAGAGAGAAGAATCCAACAACTCGGCGCTTCGTTCCGTCGGATCCAGCGTTGCGAATATCGTGTGTTGTTACAGTGTCGGGGATGTCAAAGGTGATCGAGGATCAAGGGTATTTTGGTCTAACAGTGAACGGAGTGTGACTGTTTCATTTTTTTTTTTTTTTTATATCTAAAAACAAACGAAGTAGTTGGAAAGTGAGCGAATAAAAAAATGTTAGAAAGAAAAAAGAAAATAATAAAAAATAAAAAAACAACAAATTTTTTGCATTCGTGACATATCGTTTCATACGTTTATTTTCGGAGTACACACTAAAACTGGCGTCATTCTTTCGTGTTTCACGTAATATAATAATCTGTTTTGTAATTCTTCACCGATTCAAAATCGACGAGGAACAATTGAGAACACCGTCTTCGGTTGGTTTTGTCCCCCGTTTCGAGGGACAAGACACACTTGTCCGCAGCAAATATTTCGTGAATTTGTCCGATCCACCCGCCGATCGAAATACCCAATTTTGCAACCGAGTGACACGTTCGACCGGGCGTCTCGAGACTTTTGCTACGGGAAATGTTATTTATTTACATTGTTATTAGTTGTATAAACAGGGCCTGGTATGTACGTATTTCACAATCAACTAACGAATCATTCATTCGATCGTTTACTCGTACACGCTAGCCATTCACTCTCTTTCAATTAGATAACGAGATTTTGTATCTAGAGCCGTACACGTCTAACACCGAAAACTATTTGATATGAGTGTTTTTTTTTTTTTTTTTTTTTTCTTTAAACTTATATTCCATCTCCGCATTCGCTCGATCATTATCACTCGTCACGTCTTGTGTCTTCCTTCCGCGCGATATCGTTCACACTGGAGTTATTCAATCTTATTGCCTAAATTTTTTTTAGGAACAGTTCTCTTCGAAAACGTTTACAACGATGAAAGAATGAAATAATAAAATCGCTACCCATCCGGCGGCGAACGAATAAACGATCAAATAATAAAGTAATATAATTCAAATTAGTACCTCAGTCTTCGGCCATGAAAAAAAGAATAGAGCCGATCGAGAGACCGGTCCCGATGATCGGACGTGTCGGCTCAATGAGACGATTTTTTCAGAACCAATGAGACGGCTCGTTCCTGAAAAAATCGGCAAGCCGATCTCTGGATCTTTTAACTTCGCTTCTCTTCTTTCGCCGCTCGACACAATAAATATAATCAACGAAATAAGTACAGTAATAGACAATAATGTTCAATCTGATCGATACGGGGCGCGAACGCGAAACACTCGCCACGTCGATTAATTTTTTTTTTTTTTTTTTTTTTTTTCATCATCTTTTTCGTCGCACTCGTTTGATCGAATGGATTCAAATTGTTATTGCTCAACATCGATAGTTATATTTATCATTACAAAACCTATTACCGTGGATATTTCGGGAGGTAGGTTATCCAACATTCGCGAGCGCACCCCTGTATCGACTATAATAAGGGACGATAAACCTAGACAACTTTGGCATCTTCTTAACCACTTAGATCAAAAACGATTTTTCTTTTCAATAATGCGTTAATATATCGACATAAAATAAACGTTTTACGCGGCGCGAGGTTACGAGCGCGCGTTTCCAAACATTTCCGCGAATCCGTAGTTTTTGTTTCGTTTATAATATTGACAATAGGCGATACAATAATAATAAACCGTAATAATAGCGAATAAAGTCAAATACACAATTAATAATGGTATCAATAATAATAATAATAATAATAGTAATAATAATAATAATAATAATAATAATAATGATAATAATAATAATAATAATAATGATAATAATAATAATAATAATAATAATAATAAGAATAATAGGTATCATACATTTTACATACGATCCAAGCTATCCGAGTTTAGAAGCTCGGTCGCGCGTCTGGCATTTTTTTTTCTGCTTGTTCAGCTTTGACCGACAAGATCGCGATTCTATATAGGATACCGTCACGGCACGTTCGAGCTTCGATATCTACTATGTACACTGAAGCTCGGTAACGTCATTCCGAACAACAGGATAATACGCGTTTGAAAAACAAAACAAAAGTAAAAAAAAAAAAAAAAAAAAAAAGTTTTGCCATAGTTCGATACTCGCTTTTCTCTTCCTCTCCGATATAGTCCTTGAGCGTAATGTACAAAAAGGAGAAAATAAAAAAACGAATATACGCGTTACGTACACACACTTGTCTCGCATTGTTCCATTCCAATATATTAAAGTGTTGTTATACAGTATATATTATTAAATAAATAATCTTCAATGCAATAATAAAGTCACTATTTCGTATCGTCCTATTCATATATTTATATCTGTATTTATATATATTCAATATGTACTTTATTTATATCAATATTAATTTTAATAGCTGGGCTGAGACTCGCAAGTGGTAACCATTCGTTCGTTTCCATTAATTAATGCCTCCTTCTCCACCTCCTTTTCCCCCCCTCTTTCTCATTCTTCCTCGTCGTCTGGGCTTGTATCTACCGTAGACATTGTCGTCGTCATTGCCTCCGGACGCTCCGGAAAAGTTTCACCGTTCGCGGGAAATAAGTTATCACGGGGTCTTCACCGCGAAAGAGCAACAGTCTTTCAACAGTGTCGCAGGACCGTTTCCGGGCCCTGTTTTCATTGTGTACGACCATTCGGATACCGGAATTTCTTCGTTTCGTTGAGCCATTTATCGCGATACGCGAGATTTCCACGTATCCAAAGCTTGACGCCCCAGTCGTAAACATCGACTCCTAGGTCATGGCGAACTCCTGTGCCGTCTCCGTCGGAGACTCTGGAAGTCCTGCCCGCGCTCTGAAGGTCCTTCCGTCCATCGTCGGGACGAAAGGTACCTCTCAGTAAACCGGATACGGTGGCCTGTGTGGCCACAGTGGCGGGATGGGCGGTAGGCTTCCGTTCCAGGATCAAGTGTCCTTGGTACTCAGCGACGAATCCTCGTCCTGACTGCCCGGATACGGAAGTCCGAGCTTCGGACCTTGTTGCACGACGACGCACTTTCTCATGTGCTTCTCAAGTGTGCTGGGAACGGAGAAGGGCATCTCGCAGAAGCGACACTTGTACGTGTCCTTGCCCTGTCTGCCGTGGGTCTTCATGTGCCTCGTGAGCTTCGAGCTCTGTGCGCAGGCGTAAGCGCACAGTTCGCACTTGTACGGCTTCTCGCCGGTGTGCGATCGCCTGTGTACGGTGAGATTCGAGCAGTTCTTGAACACCTTGCCGCAGAACTCGCATGTGTCGTTTCTGCCGCTTCGTTCCTTCTTCAGAAGCGGACTGGGCAGACCCTGAAGAGCGAGACTCGACGTCGTGGCTTTCGATACTTTGCGAAACTCGCTGTTCTCAAGATAATGAGGACTCGGCAGCCAGAGACCCCCGAAGTCCGGTCCCGAGGCTCTCGGAAAGCCCTGACCCGAGAATATGTTTGGTGTCGTCGACGAATTGAAGTTCGTCGGCGACAGAGCGCTGTCCTTCTCCTTGTTGTTGTTCAGCGTGTTCGTAAGGTTCGACGGCGAGTCGGTTTTCAGAAAGCTACCCCTGTGATTCTCCTGCAGAGCCTGCCTGTAGGCCTCCGAGTACTGAGCGATGTTGCTGAGGCCAAATTTTTCCATGAGGTCCCCAACGAGACTCGGCTTCTGATCGACCCTCCCGCCGCTCTCCTCGCTTATCTGCCCTTGCGTCGTGCTGAGATCCTCGGGCGTGTTCTCCTCGGCGTCGTCGTCCCTCTTCTGATGATCGTTCTCCTCGGCCTCGTCGAGATCCATGTTCTCGTCGCAGCTCGATCCATCGTCCGGCACGGTCTCGACGCTACCCTGAGGACTCGCCGCCGCGTTCAACGACTCCTGATGCTCCTTCCTCATGTGCTTTCGCAATTCCGCGAAACTCGCGATCTCGACGTCGCAGACTTCGCATCTCGCGACAGCTCCGACGTCCTGCGCGCTCTCCTGCTGATACTGCCTCTCCTTGTCCTGATGACTTCGACGATGGACGATGAGGTTCGATTGGAATCTGAACTTCTTGTCGCACACCTCGCACGTGTAAACGGTCTCGGCTGAATCGGTGATTATGGGAGTGGAGGCTGTCGGCGGACTGGCCTTCTCGCTGTCCGTCGAGTTGTTGTTGTTGTGATGACCGATCGGACTCTGCGTGTAACATGGTGGCGAATTCTCCTTTTGATTGCCGGCCAGTGCGAGACCGGCTGGATTTGTGGATGCGGGACTCGGCGGTGGAACCGGATGTTGATTCTGTTGCTGCTGCTGTTGCTGCTGGTGAACTTGACTGGGCATCAGGGCAGCTTGATTCGTTGGTGGGTTTGACGGAGCCGCGCCTAAGGACGGGTTAGCGAGGCTCCTTAGGCGCGCCGAATAAAAATCCAGGTTCGCTTCCAATTGTGGTGGATGTCCCTGTCCGGGTAGGCCCCGTCCGTGCGACAATTCCGTGAGATTAGCGAGATTCCTCGCGTTGTTAAGAGTATCAAGCGAACTCCTGACGAGCGAGTCACCGAGATTGAGACCGTCCATCGCTCGCAAAGGATCTCCGAGATTCTGCAAGTTTCTCGTCGCCGTTTGAAGATCCTGAAGACCCCGGTAACCGGCGAGGGGATTCAGGGCGAGAAACTCGGGCCTGAATATCGGTGGAAAGCTCCTCTCGAGATGCTGCGGAAGCCTTATAAAACTGTGAAGCGGATCACCGACCAACGAAGCGGCGGATGATTGAAGCTGCTGACGACTTCCGCTGCTTCCGCTCGTGTTCGTGCCGCCACCGGACGAGTTCGCGGCCGACGAACTTCCGCTCGACTTTGCGCTCAGATTCAGATGGTTCGGTGGACTGAGATGATGCTGTTGCTGCTGCTGCTGCTGTTGCTGGGCGTGCGTCGGCGTCGGCGTCGGTGGACTCGGGGCCGGTGTGTTCGACGAAGTGTTCGCGGATAACGACAACGAGGAGTAGAGTCTCGCACCGTGAACGCTCTGGGCATGCTGGAGCATCTCCCAGGCCGAGGTCAAACGACGGGAGCACTGCGAACACTGCAGACATCTTGGCTCTGCAACATAAAGATAGAGAAAATCGTGGTTAATTATATCGTTCGATTCAGTGAAAAAAACAGAGGTCTCCTCGTCAGTAGGGTATCATTTACGCAAAACTCATTTCAGACAAAAAGTAACCAGGTTGGAAAAACACCACACTGTAAAAAAGAAAAATTGCACTGAAGCAAAACATTCTTATTTCGATTCTCACAATTCCATATGATATTGAAACAACGACAGCAAAGCTGTCAAAGTGACATGTTATTGTTTCAAACCCGTATGCAATTTTAAGAATTTTAAGTTTCTACTTACAATTCTTAAAATTATAAGTAGAAATTGAAATAATATTTTTTTTTTCATTGGCAGCCCGCAAGCGAATTGTACTTGAGTCAATGATATTTTTTTTTTCAGCGCATGTGTATGAATTTTATATCTTGTAGATGGCACGGTAAAGCAGCTTTGGACCGAATTCAACTTTTGTGAAACGTGGATTACGTTTTTTTTTTTAAATCCCTCCGATGGACCGAGAGCTTTACCCAAATTTTTACTACGTTATCGGATTCTGAGTTTTCGACCGAAAGTAACGTCTTACCGGAAATACGTCACTTCCGGTTTGAAAATCTCATTTGTCGACCGGAAGCGATGTGCTTTTAGTGTGACGTCTCTTCCAATCGAAAAATTGGATTTTCAACCCGGACGTGACGTATTTCCACTATGATCAACCGGAGTCAACCGGAAGAGACGTATTTCCCCTTCCGGTCGTAAAAGAGGGATTTTCAAACCGTAAGTGGCCCCACAAATTTTTTTTCAAAATTATTCCGCGTGACGTCACTTCCGGTTCCAAAGTGACATTTGGACTAGAAAAGTGCGTTTTAGCCGGGATAAAACTGTCTTAAATGATATCTGCCTCCCCGTTCGAGCGATCCATTTATCAAGTACGACAGCCAAGCCGACAACGACAGGAAAACGAAAGAAAACATATATATATCGCGGGGATAGTTACGAGGCGGTAACATCTTGTAAACGAGCCGATCGGGAAGAGTCGCGGACCCCGGCGATTCGCGACCCTTTGACAAATCGTAAAATACAGCACGATTGTCGAGACTGTATTGGCGATTGAGTGAATTCCCCGGTGTCTGCCTCGCTCACTCACTCCCGAAAGAGCCGAACGGAGTGACTCTCTCCCTTTACCCCGTGCCCGTTGTCCGTCGCAGGCATCAATTTCTATGTCCCCTTAATTTGAGAATCGGGATCGCCGCTCTCCCGGTTCGCCGATTGAATTCAGAATTCAAACGTTGGTATATACGCTCGCACGACCGGGGCGGAACCGAGGTCTGTGTCAAATTGCGGTTCCCGCACGTACGTCGAGCGAGAAAAGTATTCCGCCGCTGCCGCCGTTGCAGTGGAAAGTGAGGGGTCGAACGAGCTTAAAAATAATATCGCAAGCGGATCGCAGACGCTACGGGGGAGGGTGGACGAGTCTCGGCGGTCCGGGGGGCTGAAACTGACCCTTAACGACTTTTCGCGCGGGGAGACGCCGAGGGAGGGAGGGGCGAGGGCCAGAGCCTCGGACGGGTTTTGAATTTCAATGTTTTTAATCCCGGAATATCAGATTTTCGGCAATTTTTCACGCCTCGGGAGCGCATCGGGAGCGAAAGAACCCCTCTCGATCCGCAAGACGATCATCCACCGCCGCACGACCATTCGCCACGGAAAGTCCGCGGGGTGTCCGTGGGATTTTTTATTCTTTTTTTTTTTTTTTTATATCAAAAAGCGGGCGTGAACGACGCGAACCGTGTGTTCGGAACCACCGACTATGGCCCGGACCGACCCCTGCGAAAAAAACATATTCCGGGCGAGTGTAATTCTGCGGCGGGGCGAGAAGACACGAGGTGAGTCGCCCGTCCTGCGAGAATATTTATGTTCCCGCCCGAGAAGTTGGGCGAGTTTCGAGGGATCGAGACATTCCGTGTCTTCGAAATCTAAAATTGTCCACCCGGGTTGTCAAACCCCCGAACAGGAGTTTTTTTTTTTTTTTTGTCCGAGAACCTCCCGAGCGATCTAAATATGTGCTCGTGTATTTTATTCATTGTGCGTCGGGGACAAATTTAAATCGACGTCGTGAAAGTTGAAGAACGAATTGAAGAGGAATCGATCGGGCCGACTCTCTGTCGCTCGGATTCCGCAGCGTTCATAGCCGCGGAGAAACAAAAGGGTGGAGAAGAATTCGCTGAAAGAACGAGAATCGATACCCGCTTCCGGACTTTTCCGCTACAGGAGATGAATGGGTAATGAAAAGAAAAGAAGGAACTAAAGTACGGTCCTTCCTGCGAGAAGGCAGTAAAGACGGGGGAGAACATAAAGAGCGTTTCTCCTAATTGGAACGGTCCGGCAATGTCGCCGGTCGACTTCCACTGTGCTACGGGTAGGAGAAAGAGTATCGGAAGTAATCTCTGTAAGCGCAATTTGAGACGAAGAGTAACCAGCGGAACACGTACTTTATATTTTAATCTGAGAATCAAATAGTTTCAAGCGGATTTTACGATACTCCGCGAGAGTCGTTTGGAGGGGGGAGACGCGAGTGTGCGGCATATTGTTTTGCTCCTGCGGGCAAAAGCCCTCGAGCTTGCGGCAAAGAGTTTCCTTCCGTCGTCCCGCGTTGGTGCGTTTGGCCGCCCGGAAGTCGACGATATTCTCGACTTCCCGAGCGCCGAATCGCCCCCGGCACTCTCTTACTCGCCCGCTCGCGTCGCTTCGAACGAGGGAAAATATGGTCCGCGGGAAAAAAAAGGAAGAAAGGAAGGAGAGCGACGGCGGCGGCGCCCCACGAGAGATAAGAAAGTGCCCCGCGTATAATAAAGGTGTATCGATTCAACAGGACGCCCGACGCTGCCCTTTCATATGCAAACCTCGCGGGCGGCCATCCGTTAGGATTATTTTTTTCGCCTCTTTTTTTACTCTCCGGACACTCGGAAACACTATCGGGAGCGCCGAGGCACTTCCCGGACCTTCCCGGGTCGAAAGATCCACGCGGGACTTTGTGATACTTTGGTGGAACGGTTTTGAATCGCGTAGACAGTAAAGAAAAGTTTGTGTTTTTTACAACAACTTGTTGTCGACTATGGTCCGCAATTTTTTATTTGTTAATTTTCGAATTTGTTAATTTCGCACCAAACGGCTTCTAGCTTTGCAAACAAAAGTACAAACTAAAATTGATAATGAGACGGGTATTATAAGGACAAGCTTGCATATTCAAGCCTGAACAAACGAGCTTTCCACTTGTTTGACAAAGAGAGGAAAATTATTGTTAATCATTTGATTGAAGAAATTTTCAATTAAAATGAAAATTAATGTGAACTAATAAGAAATTTCTGACTTTTAAGTTTTGTGGTTTAAATCCAATTTCATTTTAATTTATATAGTTTATATGAAAGATTATATTTTCAATATAAAAATAATTTAATTATTTATGAGTATAAATATTTAAAGATTAAATTGATCACTTTCATATCTTCAACAGGAGCTTTATTTTTCCTTAAGCTATTTAAATTGGAATATTAATGCAATACTACAAATATAAATAAAATTAATAAAAAATAATAATTTTTTGTAAAAAAAAAAAATCTATTTTAAAAAATGTATAAATTATTTATACGAAACTTCGTATTCCGATTTTATGAAATTATTTTTTACGTTGTGTTGAGCAATCGCTATAAAAAAAAATCGTATCAGCCGAGAGAATAAATGAGAGACGGTCAAGTTGGAGGGGTGGAGTGGGGGTAAAGTGGACTCGTTCCGAGTTATAAAAAAAATTTTGAAAACTAGCTTCTCGAGCCTCGATGATCAACTTTGCCCCATTCTCCGCTACACAATCGTCGAATGCTATAGCCAATATGGTATATAAATAAATAATTTGACGTCTCACGACTACCGCCAGGACGCCGAGCCGGTACTCTTGTAATCCTCGAACGTCTGTCCCGCTCCGGCGAGAACTATCTCGACGGCAGAGAGTTTCTATGAGCGGCTGTCCGACCGACCAATTTTCCCTATAAATTGCCCGGACAAATCGCTCCTCTAGTCCCCTCTCCCTCCGCCTCCGCCCCGGCGGGAGAGTACGCTGTGAGGCGTTTACCGGCTAAATTGCTCGGAACGGCATTGTTTAACCGCGAGAGGACCGAGACTTCTGGTCATCCCGTGTATCCCGCTTCCTACCAGCGTTCTTATTTCTCCTTTCTCCTTTTTTTTTTTTATTCCTTTCTTCTGCAATTGTCAACCCCTTTACGGAAGACTTCTTCCTCGAGGGGATAATTTCCTTGGTGACTCAGTGCGGCATACGTCCTGGATTTTATTGTCCGGCCCGATGCGGACGCGAAATATTTTTCTTCTAGCCCTCGTCACCGGTGCAACGATGCTGCACGCGAATCGATACGTCCGCGCGTAGAATCCGTAAGTGCGTATCTACACCGGCCGACCGACGGTGTACGCCAAAGGCCTTTGAGGGAATACGTCACAGATCGCCGTTTCTTAATGGCGGGGGGGGGGGGGGGGGGGGGGGGGCGGCACGTTGCTAGCAATGGTTGAGACCCAGGTGTCTATTCATATACAGGTTCGAAGCTCCTTCAACTCGTTATATCTTCAAAAATATATATGCACATTAACAACATTATTACAACAGTAATAATGCTGTAATGTTATTTTCGAAAAAAAAATTCTCAAACAGTAGTCTGGAAACATATATTTTTAAAAAAAGAATGTTGCTTTTCATGTTAATTTGTAATTTTTTCGTGTTAATTGACACAATTTTACGTTCATGTATCTCGGAATGAAGTGGGGAAAAAATTATTAGAAATTCTTTTAAAAAATCTTATTCATTGCTTTATAACACTTGGGATTTTTAGTTCCAAAAGTAGAAAATTCGTTGTGTGACGTATTCCCTTAAGGTAGTAACGGAGAGCCTGGTTAGTTCGGAGAGAATTGAGAGAGAAATTGCGAACACTTATCGATGGGAGAAAAATCAGAAAAAAATCAACCATATGGAAGGTGCTGAAAATATTGATTTTGCATAATAATAATAATTCCAAAATGTAATTAGCAAATTAACGAAAAAAAAATGTCGCCACAGGTCACCCGGCAACCTAACTTTTTTTTTTAATGAAAACGATTTGTTGATTTTTCTGAATACGTATGAATTTTGTCAGAGTTTCGTGTGATTTTACTACCTTAATCTTCAGTCTGCCGCGGACGCGAAATATTTTTCTTCGAGCCCTTGTCACCGGTGCAACGATGCACGCGAATTTACACATCCGCGCGTAGAATCGGAAAGTGCGTATCTACGCCGACCGACGGTGGACGCCAAAGGCCTTTAATCTCCGGGTGCCCCTCGGTGATCTCTGACAATATTAAAATATCGATTGGCCAACGTATGCTACGTATGCACTTTGTTCCCGAAGGGGGTTGGATGATCGGGATGCAGCAGCAAGCGCAGTGCAGACCCCATTGGCTCGGTCCTCTCGCGACGAGGGGGAAAACGGGCTGCATCAAGCCCAGGTGACGGCTCGCGATATTATATACACTGGGGGGGGGGGCGAAAAAAAAATTGTCCGCGAAGAAAATATCAGGCACACCCAGTACACCGAGAGAAGGATCTAGTAAAAATTACCGATCATCTAAGAAAAATTACCATAGAAAATAGTAGTAGGGCGCCACCTATGGCAGAAGGTCTCGGATTATCCAAGAATTTTCACCATAATATCTAAGAAATTTCTCATAAATCCGGTACTTCCTAACATAGGTGTCGCCCCAGCGCCCTACTACTAGGGGAGAGCGGGGCAAAATGGCACAGCGGGGCAAAACGGTATAACGAGACAATTTTCCAATAACTTTTGGACCGTGGCGATGGTGGTACGTGGGGCAAAACGGCTCTGAAAATCTGGATCTAGCGTTGGGACAAAATGGAGCATCCGAAAATGATTGGAAAATTGAGTTTTGCCCTGACTGTCCCGTTTCACTCCGCTGTGCCATTTTGCCCCGATCTTCCCTACGTGCTGTGATAATATATCTCGAGCGATACAGTCATTTTCACTTGATCCTTCTCTCAGTGTAGACCCTTTCTTTTATCTCGTCGGGCCCGACGTGTCCGTTAACGAAGAAGGAAGGAGCGAACGAGCGAGCTTGGACCAAAAGCAACTCCCCGCGATGGTCCTTGTGGTTAACGTCGACGCCGCCGGGGTATTGGCCGAGCGGTGCTCGAAAGGTCTTCTCTCCTTTACTGCGACTACAATTCGCGACGGGGCCGCGAAGAGGCGGACGGAGCGAGAGAGAGTCTCAGGCGCGACCGCAAGAACCGAGAAACGAAACGAACACGAGGGACCATTATTCCGGAGCCGTTGCGTGTTTTCACCCGGTGATGAAAAAAAAAAAAAAAAAAAAAGAAAACTATATGAAGAGACCGAGAGATCGAGAAGGAAGAGCACAGAAACAGTGAATAAGAAGTAGCCAACAAAAATCAGACACATAGACAAAACAAAGATGGAATATAATATGCATCTAAAAAGAAGAAGAAGAAAAAAAGTATATGTGCAAGAGAGGAGAGTCACGGCGGTGGCGTATTCTCGGCAGGGCGCTCCTGCATGCTATCTTTATTCCAGAAATGGAAATATATCGTACGGTATAACACCCTATATGCATAATACCGCACGGTAATATAAAGAAGTAAGAACGGGAGTGTGTGTGGCCGGCAGCGAATCTAGCCGGGCGTGTATCATTTTTATGTCGCGCCCGCGTCTACTTCCGCGGTGGGGGGGGGGGGGGGGGGGAGGGGGGGGGGGGGTGCAAAAAGAAATGTAAGAAGCGAGGAAAACGCGGAGGCGAGAAAGAAAAACCCAAAGATAGAGGAGGGTGTGAGTGAGAGACCGGAGATTCCAGGCAATTCGCGAGCAATTCTCGCAGCGCCTCGGGGCAGCGTCGGAGAAAAGGGGGATGAAGGCGACGCGGAGAGCCGGCCGGAGACAGCGGGCATCGTGGCCGAGAGGGCTCGAGAAGGAAACCATAAAGAGCAGGAAAATAAAAGCGAGGGATTGGCCGGGACCGCCGCGGCGCCCGCGCATCCGAACGTCGCGCTTACACTCGCAGTCGCTGAATTCATATTCCCAGACAAACGTGACAGATATATCAAATCTGCATTTCATCGGCAACTGGATGTGACTCCGGCTCGGTGTCAATTTCGACGGATTACCCCGTCGCCGCGGGGAGATCGGGCGGCCCCCTGGAAGCTACACCCTCGACCCGACTTGTCTTTCCTCCTTACTCACTGTGGAGGAACGATCAGAGAAACAATTTAATTGGCGAGCACCAACAAATAAATTTTTATTTGGTTTAAATAAATATTTTTATTGGTTTAAATAAATATTTGTATTGGTTTAAATAAATATTTTTATTGGTTTAAATAAATATTTTTATTGGTTTAAATAAATATTTTTATTGGTTTAAATAAATATTTGTATTGGTTCAAATAAATATTTGTATTGGTTTAAATAAATATATTTATTGGTTTAAATAAATATTTTTATTGGTTTAAATAAATATTTGTATTGGTTTAAATAAATATTTGTATTGGTTTAAATAAATATTTGTATTGGTTTAAATAAATATTTGTATTGGTTTAAATAAATATTTGTATTGTTTTAAATAAATATTTGTATTGGTTCAAATAAATATTTGTATTGTTTTAAATAAATATTTGTATTGGTTCAAATAAATATTTGTATTGGTTTAAATAAATATTTGTATTGATTTAAATAACTACTTATTTAAAAACCGCCGAAACAATCTCACTCCGGCGTCTCAGGAAACTACGTCACCCAAATAAGCCCCTCGACAACCCCTCGAACCAGATGCTATACTCCATCACGAAAATAGCAACGAAGAGAGCCAATTACAGATAGACTAAAAAATCTCAGCATGAACTTTGCACAGCAACATTTCGACGGTCCCAAACACAAATTCCCAACACACACTATTTTTGAAATAATCTCCGCAATAGAATAAAATGTATCAGAGCTACGAACCCGCTAGCTTAAGCTATTAGTGTAACATTATTGACTGTATCTTCTTATCATCAAACAAGGTTTTAATTTATATAAATATAATTTATATTCAGATTATTTATATATGAGGCAATCCATCAATAAATACAAATATACGGGCTGAAGGACCTCGGTCAATGGCCCATTAGCCTGAGGTAAAAGGTAAAAAAAAAATAAAAACCACACATGTATTCACACAATACCACCGAACCATGTGTTACTGAGACTGATAAAGCGCATTTACTACTACCATTTATTAAAATTAAATAACTGTTTTTTAAACCAAATGAATATTTATCTAAACCAAATACATATTTATTTGCGGAGGGCCCTTCAAATAAATTATTTTTCTGGGTGAAGGATTCACTTGTACCTCTGGGTTTCTCTCAGCGCACTTTTCGTCTCCTCGTCCCCGGTCGAAGCATTATTTTTTTAATGTTTATTACACGCGAATAAAAAAGAGTGTAGCCACGTTTCGGGAACGTGTTTCGAGGCTCGATTCACCCCTGGTCCGTTGTGCTCTTCCCCTCGTTGTCTGTTCGCGGGTTTTGGCTGTCGTGTGACGAGCACACGAGCGATCTACCTGGTCGTCTGTGCGGTACGGCAAAGCATGCGTGGTGCGAGCCATACGGGAAGAATCGTACGCTGACGGGGGATGAGGGAGAGACGCGGAAGAGGGAGGAACGGAGATCGCTCGTGCTCGACCAGGCTCGTGCCCACCACGTGGCCAGACAATAGGACGCTTCTAATTGGGCTTTTGGAGCCGGTAGCTGTGGCCCTGGCTGTGCGGGCAGCGACAAAAAATCACGACAAAAAAAAAAAAAAACAAATAATGTAGCGGAGAATGGGGTGTGCAGAGGTGCGTTACCGTGTTAAAAGTAAAACCGTAAGCGAGACAGAGATCGTCGGCCGAGTGGACGCGGTTGAGAGCACGAGCCTCGGAGAGACAGTGTCTCGATCCCCGTGGGTGAAGGGTTAAATCCGGCCACGCTCGAACGGGGATGATCTCGGCCGCGTAGTACGAGCGAACTTAACACGACCCGTCGAATCGAAGGGGATGATAGTTTCGCGAACGGCCATGCATTTTTTAAGAGGACACGAGCGCCGGTTCTTCACCTCTGCGGAATTTGTATTCTCGTCACTTCGGTCCGGTGAATTCGAGTTTCGAACTCCGGATCCTTTGGATAAATAATTGAATGACTGGAAATCAAATAACTCGAGGATTATTATATCGTTTTGTTGTCATTTGAATCGAGGTGAAGAACCCGCGAATGTGTGTTCGACGGGGGGTGGATGGACTGTTTTTTTTTTTGTTGGATCGATTCGTCGACAATGGCCACGGGAAACAATACTAATAAACAAACTGTTACGCTTTGCGGTTTACGCGGGAGAGATCAATGTGTATACTTTGGGTGTGTAGCGTGAATGACGCCACCGACGGAAGAGAGAGGAGCATAACGCGTCCCGACTCAACCCCTTCGACATGTAACAATGTGGCTTCGACAAAGAGTGAGGGGGTGCGATCGTGTCCGGGCGACCGGTGTTGGTGCCCCCTGGCAATTCACTCCAACCACCACCCCCCCCCCCCCCCCCCCCCCGCCCCTAACCCCCGCTTACGTGTCTATTCCCATTCGCCTGTTCTCGTTGCGAGCTTTAGATTAAAAAATCGAATCCGCACGTCGCTATTATATTGTTCGCGCTCGTCGGACCACATGGGAACATCCGCGCGCACATGGCGCTCCCGTTACAGGGAAAATGCGCTCTGCCCTAAACGCGAGGCATCCAATTTGTTCACATTTTTTTTTTTTTTTTTTTTTTTATCGACGGGTACTGTAAAAAAATCGTATGAAATTTAATGTACGGGACTAGAAGTTTTTGTGCAGAAACCGGTATATTAAATTTCATGTACAATTGTGATGGAAAATTAATGTTGAGTTTATTAAAAATATACTTTATTTTTAATAATTCTCCATAATTTTACTATGAAAGTACTGTAATTTTAATAATTCAATTTAATTTCAATGAAAAAGTATATTAATCTTTCATCACAATTGCACATTACATTTAATGTACCAGTTTTTGCATAAAAACTTCCAGTTCGGTACATTAGGTTTACAATTTTTTTTTTTTCCATATTAAATTTCATATACAATTGTGATGAAAAATGAATGTTCAGTGTATTAAAAACATTGGCAATACTTTATTTTTAATAATTTTCCAAAATTTCACTATGAAACTACTGTAATTTTTATAATTTAGTTTAATTTCAATGAAAAAGTATATTTCATCACAATTGCACATTAGATTTAATGTACTAGTCTTCGCATAAAAACTTGCAGTTCGGTAAATTAAATTTACAATTTTTTTGAACAGTGAGCAAAACGAAGGGCAAAAAAAATTGATCAACTCACCGGAACTGACTGTGTTGGTGTCCGCGTCCACAGAGTCCGTTTTCAATTTCTTCGGCACCTCCTCCTTCTCGGTCTCCTCGGGTCCCTCGGTTCGTCTCTTCGGCGTCGAGCTCGCGCTGGCTCGGAGCTCGATGGGACTTCCGGTGTCGGGAGGATTTCCCTGTGGCGTCGGTGGACTCTCGACCCTGCTCGCCCGTTTGTTTATCGGCGCCGAGATGCTGGGCACCGAATTGAGCTTCTCCGGGTCGGTGGTCTTCAGGGCGAGGGCGTCCTCGGGATCGGAATCCTCGTGGGCCGCCGCCGGTGGCGGACTGTGACATCCCTGAAGACTGCTCCGACAATGATTGACCTTGTGCTCGATGAAACGGACTATTTCACCGAGGGGGTACGAGGCTCGACAGCCCCCGCACTGGACGGTGTCTGGTGACGTCGGACCTTGCGACGTTTCCGCTGTAATCACAAAGAGATGGACACTTCGTCAAGTAAACGGCAAAAATTGTTTGATGATTTACTCTTATCTAGACATCCAGGATCTCGTGGATGGTCCATTAATGTCCCCGTCGCATAAATTAACGATAAAGTGGATACTTTGTGGTAAATTAGAAATACGCAACGTCCATCGTTGATATCGCGTTCGGGCCGTTTGTCGCTACATTGGCCGGAGATGGCAACCCACACAGCGAAGCTTGGGGCACTCGCACAAGTACATAAACTCTAGCTTCGTTTGTTTCGGGCCGGAATTATAATTCACACAAAGAGATGAACACTTCGTCAAGTAAACGGCAAAAATTGTTTGATGATTTACTCTTATCTAGACATCCAGGATCTCGTGGATGGTCCATTAATATCCCCGTCGCATAAATTAAGGATAAAGTGGATACTTTGTGGTAAATTAGAAATACGCAACGTCCATCGTTGATATCGCGTTCGGGCCGTTTGTCGCTACATTGGCCGGAGATGACAACGCACACAGCGAAGCTTGGGGCACTCGCACAAGTACATCAACTCTAGCTTCGTTTGTTTCCGGCCAGACTTATAATTCACACAAAGAGATGAACACTTCGTCAAGTAAACGGCAAAAATTGTTTGATGATTTACTCTTATCTAGACATCCAGGATCTCGTGGATGGTCCATTAATGTCCCCGTCGCATAAATTAAGGATAAAGTGGATACTTTGTGGTAAATTATAAACACGCAACGTCCATCGTTGATATCGCGTTCGGGCCGTTTGTCGCTACATTGGCCGGAGATGACAACCCACACAGCGAAGCTTGGGGCACTCGCACAAGTACATCAACTCTAGCTTCGTTTGTTTCCGGCCAGACTTATAATTCACACAAAGAGATGAACACTTCGTCAAGTAAACGGCAAAAATTGTTCGATGATTTACTCTTATCTAGACATCCGAAATCTCGTGGATGGTCCATTAATGTCCCCGTCGCATAAATTAACGATAAAGTGGATACTTTGTGGTAAATTAGAAATACGCAACGTCCATCGTTGATATCGCGTTCGGGCCGTTTGTCGCTACATTGGCCGGAGATGACAACCCACACAGCGAAGCTTGGGGCACTCGCACAAGTACATCAACTCTAGCTTCGTTTGTTTCCGGCCAGACTTATAATTCACACAAAGAGATGAACACTTCGTCAAGTAAACGGCAAAAATTGTTTGATGATTTACTCTTATCTAGACATCCAGGATCTCGTGGATGGTCCATTAATGTCCCCGTCGCATAAATTAACGATAAAGTGGATACTTTGTGGTAAATTAGAAATACGCAACGTCCATCGTTGATATCGCGTTCGGGCCGTTTGTCGCTACATTGGCCGGAGATGACAACCCACACAGCGAAGCTTGGGGCACTCGCACAAGTACATCAACTCTAGCTTCGTTTGTTTCCGGCCAGACTTATAATTCACACAAAGAGATGAACACTTCGTCAAGTAAACGGCAAAAATTGTTTGATGATTTACTCTTATCTAGACATCCAGGATCTCGTGGATGGTCCATTAATGTCCCCGTCGCATAAATTAACGATAAAGTGGATACTTTGTGGTAAATTAGAAATACGCAACGTCCATCGTTGATATCGCGTTCGGGCCGTTTGTCGCTACATTGGCCGGAGATGACAACCCACACAGCGAAGCTTGGGGCACTCGCACAAGTACATCAACTCTGGCTTCGTTTCTTTCCGGCCGGACTTATAATTCACCGTGACGCTCTTCGGCCGCAAAGAGGTCCCGAGGTCACCCGCAGACGTAACAATTCACTTTTAGGGGCCCTCCAGGAGAGCCGTTCCTTGGCAAGCGGTCCGGAGAGCATCTTCGCCGCCCGTTATCCCTCGCCGCTGTGCGCCTATAGCCTATTGCCAATGGGGAGGCATTAACATAGAGATTGGCAGGAGTTCATATATCGATCCGGACATCCCTCCATCCCGGAGTCAAGTACCATATCCATACGAACAGGCTGCCGCTGGTGTGCCAAGGCCTCCGTGAGATAGGGTGAGAGAATGGACGAGCGAGAGGAGCCGGGGAAAAGAAAAGTTGACACAGACACGAGGTGCTCCGTCGAACAGCGTCTCAACTGTAGAAAAATCTTCCCCGGCGGTTCGACCGAACGGGCTTCTCGCATTCCTTCTTCACCCCTTTCCTCTTCAACCCTCGTCTCGAGAATCCTCCAACCACCGTCGCTACTTGTTTCTTTATTTTGTTTCTTGTCAATATGAACTCTCTCCCGCCATCCGCCATTTGTTTGTAACGAATTTAATAAAGTGTCGATCGAACGAAATCGCTTGTGTTGGATTTTGCTGCCTCATAGAGGAAGCTATGTTTTCATGAACATTTTTTTTCGAGATTTTAATGTCAGCGTACTAGAAATGGTCGAAAACGTTGAGAAGTTTGATTTAATATTTTGATCGAAGACCTTCGGTATTGAATTTGGCCGAAATTTACCAAGGGGATGGAATTTTATGGAATTTTATGGAATTTTATGGAATTTTATGGAATTTTATGGAATTTTATGGAATTTTATGGAATTTTATGGAATTTTATGGAATTTTTTTTTTTAATTACTAAAAACGGTCTAATGTGAGGAAACATGGGGGTATCGAGCTTAAATTGCGCACGGGGATGGACCGTTCAGTGTTTCCTATTAAATTTGGCAAAAATTGATCCTACCATTCAAATTTTATGGGATTTCGAAAATGTTGAATGTTTTGAAATTTGTTTGTTTACGCCTGACATGAGTTTTTGAATCAAATATCACGCAAAGAGTAAAAAGAGTTAAATTTTTGTAATCAGCGCTGAAGAATAGATTACAAATTGCCTTAAACGGACACAGCCCGCAAATTTCAGTTTGCGATTTCCTACAATGAATTCTGGGGCAAATTTTGACGATTTCAATTTTATGAAATGTACAAAGTGCAAAGTAATTTGCACATGGTTTTTCTATACTCAACTCAAAGATACAATTAAAAAAAGAGTTGAAAATTGAAATTTTCATATCGCTTTCTCAGAATGCTCCTTTATTTTTTCATTTGTGAAAATTTTACTTTAATTATAACTTTCTCTACGAGGAAGCGAAAATGGAACAACGAAATTCATCATAGAGGAAGTTATGTGCAAAGCCATGAAGCACGAGGAAGTAATTGTGCGAATCACTTCGCACGCTTATTTTACCTATGAAAAATATCGCTCGATTCTGGGCGGGGTCTGTGCGAGCCGCGGTTATTCCTCGCTTGACCAGAGGACTCGCACGGTTCGCAGGGCGCAAGTCCGACAACAGGCCACTCCTTTGCACCCTCTCGCGCACCTTTTTTTTCCATACACTCTCGTGTGGCTTTCCACCCACGCCTCGGTCATTGTGTACAGTTCGCCAGTGGTCGGTTCGCGAGGGTGCCTTCACCCACGCGCGAATAATTTCGCCAGCCGGAGGGGTTGGATTTTCTCCAATCCGATCCCTCGCGGCGACTCGCAGGACGACACTCGGAAATAGGAAACTGTAAGTTGCCACGGACAAACAAATGAAATATCGTTTGTATCGACAACATCGGCAAAAGTTGAATTCATCATTTCACCGGGACCGAACCGGAAGCCGCGAACGATCGGGTCCGAGATTGACCGGCGCGTCTTGAATACCCACAATACTCGGCCGCCCCTTTTTCTCACTCGTCATTCATAAACGGGATCTAAGATCTCGATCAAAGATCATCGCGCGCCTCGGTCCTGCGGGACCGGAGCGTAGGAGGGCTTCCAGGGGATGTTTTAGAACGCACCGACGGCGAACGGTGAATGAGAGAATAAAAAAGAAAACGCTGCACGGGCGGGGGGAAAAAAAAGCCGAAAACTGAGAAGACGCCGTCCGAATTTATTGTAACCCCTGAAGAAGGTATTAAGGCGAGTAGAAAAAAAAAAATTGAAAGCGAGATAGGAGAGGAGGGAGAGGGGGGGGGGGGGGGATGTTGAGGCCCTCTTCTTCAATGGTGCGCGGACCACGGCCGGTCCGTTATATTCGCCTACGATTCAAAAGCGCTCGGTTAGAAACAAGAGACGCGCGACCGGTCGTTAGCGACAATGGGCTTTTGTTTTTTCGGGGGCAGATGTTGGAGCCGAGGAGTCTCCGGTCCGCTACCGGGAGAGCTGCTGCTGTACCGCGCTCGCCGCCCGAACCAGTAGGCCCAGTTCGCTGCACCGCTTTTCTTTACCCTTCGCCCGAAGAATCTAAGACACCAGGACTGTGTCTGCTTGAATAATATTTCCGACGCGAGGAACGCGCATAAACACGGATAAACAAAAATGCAGTGGAATCAACTAAAAATTCGGGCAGGGACGTTCAAATAAATATTTTGTTAGTCGAGAAATATATTTTAAGGGGACAAGAATATTTTTAGTGAAATCATCAAAAAAATTGTTGAACTAACCGATCTTTTTGGCTGTACCAACGAAATATTAACTTGAACGTCCCTGCCCGAATGTTTAGTTGATTTAACCGTATTTTTTTTATGAGTGAATCTTTAAGATATTTTCGGATTTAATAAACTCTAGTGAGAAAGGATAAAATCGGGGAAGGATAACTGTCGTCGAGGAACTGAGTCGAGAAGGGGATAAGGACGGATGGTCGATGTGGGTAACGGTGGTAGAGCTCATCGACATCGGAAAACACGGACGCCAGATACCCAATAGATACAGACTATCACTGGTATTGTGAAAAGATGGCATAAAATACAATATTGCTCGGCGAATGTAAGTTGGATTGCTTACAAATTGGCCCATACATTCGTAATGTCGCGATCGCTGTACGGTATCGGAATGTGCGACGGGAGTGGGGAATATAGTACGTTACGGACTCGTTCTCTGGGCAACCTCCGCGTCTCTTCTTCACCCTCTTCAACGCGGCCATTCGCGAACCGCGTAATTTCTATCGACGAATGAAACAAATAACATACCGCACACTCTGATTATTCTCTGATTATCGGAGAAATGGGAGAGAAATGGGGTCGAGAATTGTCGAGTGAAACGAATAACACCATACAAATTACCATACACTGATAAAAAAATGCGGTTCAATCAACTAAAATTCGGGCAGGGACGTTCAACTGAACATTTTGTTGGTACAGCTAAAAAATTGGTTAGTTCAACAATCTTTTGGCTGATTGCACAAAAATATTTTTGAGTCATTCAAATATTTTGTTCGACCAACTAAATATTTATTTGAACGTCCCTGCCGGAATCTTAGTTGATTCAACTGAACTTTTTTATCAGTGTAGCATAAAAATTATATAGTACTAGGGAACTAGGGCGCCACCTATGGCGAAAAGTCTGAAATTTTCCAAAAAAATTTACTGCAATATCTAAGAAAAATTCTTATAAATTCGGTAGTTCCTACTATAGGTGGTGCCCCAGTGCTCTAGTACTATGTGCTATGGTAATATTTCTCAAGCGATATACTCGTTTTTACTAGATCCTTCTCAACCTTCTCAACAAATTACCATAGCATAAAAATTATATAGTACTAGGGAACTAGGGCGCCACCTATGGCGAAATGTCTGAGATTTTCCAAAAAAATTTACTGTAATATTTAAGAAAAATTCTTATAAATTCGGTAGTTCCTACCATAGGTGGTGCCCTAGTGCTCTAGTACTATGTGCTATGGTAATATTTCTCAAGCGATATACTCGTTTTTACTAGATCCTTCTCAACCTTCTCAACAAATTACCATAGCATAAACATTGCATAGGGAACTAGGGCGCCACCTATGGCGAAAAGTTTGAAATTTTCCAAAAAAATTTCCTGCAATATCTAAGAAAAATTCTTATAAATTCGGTAGTTCCTACCATAGGTGGTGCCCTAGTGCTCTAGTACTATGTGCTATGGTAATATTTCTCAAGCGATATACTCATTTTTACCAGATCCTTCTCAACCTTCTCAACAAATTACCATAGCATAAACATTACATAGGGAACTAGGGCGCCACCTATGGCGAAAAGTCTGAAATTTTCCAAAAAAATTTACTGTAATATCTAAGAAAAATTCTTATAAATTCGGTAGTTCCTACCATAGGTGGTGCCCTAGTCCCCTACTACTATGTGCTATGGTAATATTTCTCAAGCGATATACTCATTTTTACTAGATGATTCTCTCAGTGCATGGTAACTACGCCTCAAACTCCATCTTAATATTGGCCGAAAACAAAATTCCTCGATCATTAGAGAAACGGAACTGAAGAAAGGGAATTTTTACCAATGATGTCTGAAATTTTTTTTGTCTCCAGACTCCGCGACGTAGTACCAGAATATTTCTTTATCCGCAGTTTTGTAGTTCGCGACTATATAGATGCTTTGTGTGTATCTCGGATAAATGTACATGTCCCGAGGCGATGTCCTTGTTAGGACACTCGTCCTGTCAAAACGTCCGTAGGACACATCCGCGGAGCCAATCGAATTACGATCATCCCCGGGGCTCGTCGTCGACGCCGACCGAAACCAATAATTCCATTATCCATTAGTATTGGGTCGCGCCAATTTCCTCCGGAGCTCGGCTCGATCGGACTACCCCTCTGGCAGAGAAGGATTCCGTTCGGGGGGGGGGGGGGGGGGGGGGGGTGGGTATGAAACTCGACTAGCAGAAGTAGAAGCAACGGAACAGCGAACCGTTCCCAGTTGTATCCGATGTCGAGAACGAGGAAAACGCGGACGTGAGCGTGCGTGCGCTCTCCACCGTAGCCACGGTACAGTACACAGTATATACGAACAACAACGAGAAGCACGAGTCTTATTTGCGGCATCGAAGACGCTGAATAAGAAAAGAAGACGACCGACAGACGTACGGATAGACGGAAAATAGATAGAATCGAAATGGCACGATATAATTCCGTGTTCCCGACTCGAACGAGATAACGTCTCTGCAACCATCGGATTAACTTATTTAATCTCGCTCCCCGTAACGTCACGTCATGTGACGTCGTTTCTTTTTTTTTTTTGCGGCCTGTAGCAGTCTAGTGTAATCTCGAGAATAATCAAATCTGCCGAGTACCCCGATTTGATTATTACCCTCCCTTCTCGCCTCGTATCATGATTGTATATTTCCGGCCATAATGCGATCCTCGATGCGACGAATCACTTTGCAAGCACACGACTTGAAAAATTTTAAAACGTGTTGTTAAAAATTAAAAAATTAATAATCAAATGTGCCGAGTGTCCCGATTGATTATTATCCTCACTTCTCGCCTCGTGTCATGATTGTATACGAACCGGGCAACGAACGAGCCTTATTTGCTGCCATAATGCGATCCTCGATGCGACGAATCACTTTGCAAGCACACGACTTGAAAAATTTTAAAACGTGTTGTTAAAAATTGAAAAATTAATAATCAAATCTGCCGATTGCCCCGATTGATTATTATCCTCCCTTCTCGCCTCGTGTCATGATTGTATACGAACCGGTCAACGAAAGAGCCTTATTTCCTGCCATAATGCGATCCTCGATGCGACGAATCACTTTGCAAGCACACGACTTGAAAAATTTTAAAACGTGTTGTTAATAAAAATTAAAAAATTAATAATCAAATGTGCCGAGTGTCCCGATTTATTATTATCCTCCCTTCTCGCCTCGTGTCATGATTGTATACGAACCGGGCAACGAACGAGCCTTATTTCCTGCCCTAATGCGATCCTCGATGCGACGAATCACTTTGCAAGCACACGACTTGAAAAATTTTAAACGTGTTATTAAAAATTAAAAAATTAATAATCAAATCTGCCGAGTGCCCCGATTGATTATTATCCTCCCTTCTCGCCTCGTGTCATGATTGTATACGAACCGGGCAACGAACGAGCCTTATTTCCTGCCATAATGCGACCCTCGATGTGACAAATCACTTTGTCAAGCAGACGACTTGAAAAATTTAAAAACGTGTTGTTAAAAATTAAAAAATTAATAATCAAATGTGCCGACTGCTCCGATTGATTATTATCCTCCCTTCTCGCCTCGTGTCATGATTGTATACGAACCGGTCAACGAAAGAGCCTTATTTCCGGCCATAATGCGATCCTCGATGTGACGAATCACTTTGTCAAGCAGACGGCTTGAAAAATTTTAAAACGTGTTGTTAAAAATTAAAAAATTAATAATCAAATGTGCCGATTGCCCCGATTGATTATTATCCTCCCTTCTCGCCTCGTGTCATGATTGTATACGAACCGGGCAACGAACGAGCCTTATTTCCTGCCATAATGCGATCCTCGATGTGACGAATCACTTTGCAAAAACACCACTTAAAAAATGTAAAAATGTCTTTTTAATCGCAGTGCTTGAAAAAAACGAAATAAACGCTCGCACAGATTATCAAAGTATCTGCCGATCGAGAGATCGTCGAAGGCGTATGAGGTTCTCGCGATCCAGAGATCGTTTCCTTAAAACTCCTCCCCTCCTCCCGCCCCTTTGACCCCGCGACTTTCCTCCCGTAACCGAAATAAGCTGCGGGCCGCGTTCGGTACGAGAAGCTCGAGACTCTCAAGACGCGCCGTCGAGTCTCGTTCGGTTCATGCTCGGATGCTGACTGCCCGGAGATCTCTCGCGAGCCGCCGAAGGGCAGGAGGGGGACGCGGGGCACAGGGCCCCCGAACAGGATATCAAAAGAATAGAAAGGACCCTCGTGATGCCCGAGCGGCGTTCTCCTGCCGCTGCGTACCGCTCGCGCTCGAGTATGGAGGGGGAAAACGAACCGATTTTTACACACGGGGAGAGAGTGCGCGCGGGAATCCCCCTACTTTTTTTTTTTTCTCTCGGTCCGTCCGGTGCGCGTATGCGAAGGCACCTCGGCAACCCTCTCTCGGACTTTTCTTCAGGGGTGAGGCGTTTTTTTTTTCGACTCCTTTATTCCACTTCTTTCTCTCGTTTCTCCGTTAGAAGAAAGCGGGCACAGGCGAAGCGCAACCCCTGACGCGATACATTCATCCCCTTCTTTTTCTTATCCATCGGAACATTCTTCCTCTTCTTTGGCACACAGGGATAAACGCGGAATCGTCGAGCTCCGCAGAGGTCGCGAGGGAACAAAGCTCTGTCGAAAAAAAAAAAAAATGGCCGCGGACAGCCGTTTTTCCGAGGTCGGGAGACGGACGTGGATGGGATGAGCGTTGGGAAAAAAGGTCGTTGGTAAGGATCGGGTCATAAAAAAATGGACCTGCAGCCTCCTGGGTCACGGGATTAAAGGGGTTCTCCGGGGAAAGATCGGGCGCTTACTGGTCATCGACCTCTTCCAAGATTCCTAATGTAAGAGCGCTTCAAAGTTTACATTAATATTAATATGGGAGAGCGGGGCAAAACGGGATAATCAGACAAAACGCAATTTACCAATAACCTTTGGATGGTGCCGATGGTCGTCCGTGGGGCAAAACGGGCTCGAAAATCCGAATTTATCGTTGGGACAAAAATGGGGCATCAAAAAATTATTCAAAAGTTGAGTTTTGCCCTCAATGTCCCGTTTTGCCCCACTCTCCCCTATATCACATTGTAATATTATCATTAATATTAATATTTTTTAATTAATTTGTTTCGAAATATTAATATTAATAAGCGTTCTTGTATACGATGGGAATGGACGACAAAAAAAAAAATAATAATTTTCTCGGCGGTTAGCCGAGCACAATCGAGTGAAATCAGTGACCGCGTCTGTCCGGCACCTCACGAGGAAAACAGTTCAACGACGCCGAGCGGTAGATGATGCAGCGGCTTCTCACCCCCGCCGGACGTTAGTTATGAAAAATATGAAATCTGGTTCTCACGGATTCTGAATGGGAGCGCTCTCGAGTCGTCTCTCGGCTCGTCGCTCCACATGCGCATATCGTGGGAGGATCTAGCCGCGCCGGGACCCTTTTCTATAGTCCGCAGAGCGGCGCGGCAGGACATTGTCCATTGAAAAAGGTGCGTGGAGCAGGTCCTAGAGCCGCTGACCTGTCCCTCATCTCTCGCAGTTTATACCTTTTCAATCCCGGCGGACGACATTGCCGTCCGGCTTTTCAAAAACCCCTTTACCCGCGATGTTTTTTTTTTTTTTTTTTTTGATCAAAATAAATCATATGGGTACAGTTATGTCGTGTCCAGGTGCTCGACACGGCGCGACAATCTACACAAGGAAAATATCGCTCCGGTTTCCACGCTCGAGAATCCTCGCTATTCTTCGAAACGATTCGCCACTCCACCCTTCCCGGACACGTCAAACGTATCCGAATAATTCACGCTTCGTCAAATTCTTCGCTCCAGGGACTTTCGTTGCACTGAGAAAAAATTACACAGTAAAAGCAACCGTTTTGACTTTTTACTGTAAAAAATAGTTCCGAAGCGGAACGTCTACATTTTATGGTTACGACAATGACAAAAAAAATCATGGTTGCGACCATAATCATAGTTTAACCAATTGAATATACACCCAGGAAAATAATTTATTTGTCAGCCACCGTTTATTTGGTTCGAGTAAAATATTTATTTGATTTAAGTAAAATATTTATTTGATTTAAGTAAAATATTTATTTTATTTAAGTGAATATTTAGTTGATTTAAATAAATATTTATCTCATTTAAGTAACTTGATTTAAATATTTATTTAAATCAAATTAATATTTTACTTGAGCCAAATAAACGACGGCTGTCAAATAATTTTTTTTTTCTGGGTGTAGATTATAAGAAACCATCTATATAGACGTTCCCCCTCGTAACTATTCGTCATAGTAGGAAATACAGTCCTTTTTCTCATTGTGGCTTACCAGGTCGCGATAGGGGCAAAAAAATGATCCGAAAGAAGACGACACAAAAAACGAAGTGACATGGAATCGCGAAGGTACGGAACGAGTATAGTATCGCGTATAAAGCTTGCGGGGGCGTCCCCGAGGGCTTTGTGTTGTCCGGTATCGTTGTCACCGCAGACTCTCGCTCGCTCGCGCTGCTTAATTAGAAACTTCTATCCCCAAAGCTCGTTACATTATTCAAAACACCATCGTCGCCGGCCCCCGCGCAGAGTAAACGCGGGGAAGGCGTACGACAATTCGCATTCATCGCGCTCCGCAAAATACACGGATACACAAAACTTTTCGAACAAACCGCCGGTTGCAGTTGGCACCGCTCGCCTCCGACCCCGTTCGTCGTCCGAGCCGGCTACCTACGACCGAAAGTGCCGAACCGTGTAACCGTGTAATAATTAATGAAATTTCTAAATTTACGAAACGAAACCCCGTGACTCGAGAAACTCCCGATTTCGCAGTTACGGATACACAAGGAAATTACAGCGGAATAATTTACTCTCGGTCCGCATTCGGCTAGGATCGGCGATTATAGCTTAATCGCAATTGGACAAATTTACTTAATCGCTTGCAGTCAAGAAAGAAACTCCGCGAATCAATCGACTACAGCTTTAACCCAGTTACCACGTCTATTTATTTTTTTTATGTATTTTTTTTTTTATAGATCTTCACTTGCGAACCAACCTGAAAACCAACCGTCGATTGGTGCATTAAACCAACTGCCATTCCGACATTCGAGAGGTTGATTTTTCGGCGATATTAAAAAAAAACCTACCGTTATGTGTCAGAGACGAAGTTGGTTCATGGTTGAATTTTCCTAAAACAACCCGATTTCCAACCCCGAGGCGAGAGCTATCGGTGATCTCGACATAAAGTCGAAAGTCGGGTTGTTTTGGGAAAGACCAACTGTAAAAAGTCCCACTATCGGTCATCTCGACATAAAGTCGAAAGTCGGATTGTTTTGGGAAAGTCCAATCGACTACAGCTTTAACCCAGTTACCATTTCTATTAATTTTTTTATGTATTTTTTTTTACAGGTCTTCACTTGCGAACCCTCGAGCGAGACCCCCCAGTGCGAGCTTCCCGAGTGGATCCGCGATTATTGGTCCAGCGTCAAACAATGCCGGTCCGCACGGTCCGGTTCCTCGTCGTCTCCCCCCTCGACAAACCCTTTGATTGTCCGAATAATAAAATTCCCATCCCGCGGAGTCGACATTATTCCAGCTCAAGCCAATGAGAATGACGATCGAAACGATCGAATGGTGGAGCGGCGTTCGCCGTAAATGGCTCCGAGTTTCTCGCCGCGATGGCCGACGGTCAAGGTGGCTCGAGAACGCGGCACGCCGGTGAGGTCGCGCGGAATGGTAACGAGGGGAGATTCGATCGTTATCGGGAATTCCCGTGGCAACGAACCTTAGACCTTTCGCGCACCACCCGTCGCAAGTGCCGCACGCGAAGCCGGAGATTCCCCGGCCAAGGCCGCGCGCAAAGTCTTACGGTTCTTCCTCTTTTTTTTTTTTTTTTTAATAACCAACTTCCGGTGGACGGGAGCGTTCCCATAGCGAGGAAAGGCGTCGGTGTTGCGAGCGACGAAGAACGAGTCGTTCTTCACGGTCGCTGATGGTCGGCGAGCCCGGCGATACGGGGAGGCCCATTGCACGGACGCGCGCCTCTCCCGTCGTTACACCGAAAGTGCGGTGGCCCCCCAGCGCACCCCGAAACCGGGGAGAAAATCTAAAAATGTTTCACGCGCCAGCAGCGCACACGACACATCCCGACGCGCCGGCGAGAGTTCCCCTGAACTTGGCTGTACTGCGCCACTACCCGTAAGATCGCGTTCACTATTAATAGACGTCCGAAGACACATAGTAGGCGACCGGCTTTGTAAGCCTTTTCGTGCCGGCTCTCGGTGAATCGCGAGAAAAACATCGAGAAGCTCGAGCGGAAAGAAGGTATCGGGACCCTAATCACTCGGCAAAGAGAAATGCAAACCGGGAAACGGAGAAAGCGTACCTTATTAATATTCATAAGCGAGGCTCCGAGTGGAGAAGATCATTGGAAAGCGATAGCCGGTGTGGCAGGACGGCGAGGAGCGGGTCCAGGAGGATGAAATAAATTATCCTGCGGTTTGACTCCGAGCCTCGAGGGTAGCAGGTAGAGCTGAATGAGGAAGATGTGGAGAGAAGAGAAAAGGAGCGCCCGATGACCGGCAGCAGGGGCAGACATTGGCCGAGGTCCGGAGACCCACGATCCTGCCCTCCTGCCTCGCGATCGGGAGCACCTTACTTCCTGACCCGGGGCCGAGGTAGACGGGAGAGGAAAGTGACCCTTGGTCAGGTAGAGTGGATCGGCCCTTTCTCCCCACGTTCCGAGCGGCAAGTGGAAAGCGGGGAGGGGGGAACAGGGCGACAAAGCGTATAATGCGACCAGATTATTATTACTCGAAAGGCGTTCGCACCTTCCAAGGAGGGTGCTACGAGGCCGGGGCTCGGACAATGGTCGACGATGCTCCAGCGGGAAACTGACACTGCAAACAACATAAATATTCCGAGGTCGACTCCGACGGCGACTTCGTCGGCCCTCGGCAGTTTCTCACTCCCTCGTTGGCGATGTCCGAGGTGCCACTATTTTTTTTTTTTTTTTTTTTTTCTTACATGGTCGTGTCTTTCGGCGAGAGTTTTTGTAATCAGGATCGATTTCTTTGAAAGCGAGATCCGTCGGAGCTCGTTCCGAGACACTTGTTACAGTAAGAACTTGCACTGAGAGAAGGATCTAGTAAATATGACTAGGGAAGAGTGGGGCAAAACGGGACAGTGAGGGCAAAACTCAATGTTCCAATGATTTTTAAATGCCCCATTTTGTCCCAATGTTACATCCGGATTTTCAACCCCGTTTTGCTCCACGGACGACCATTGCCAATAACCAGAACTTATTGGAAAATTGCGTTTTGTCTCATAATCCCGTTTTGCCCCTCTGTGCCATTTTGCCCCGCTCTCCCCTATATCGCGTATTACCATAGCGCGTAGTAGTTGGGAAGTAGGGCGCCACCTATGGAAGGGAGTACCGGATTTGTAAGACTTTTTTTTCGTAGATATCAGTTGTGTTCAGACCAACATGAAAACCAACCGTCGATTGGTGCATTAAACCAATTGCCATTCCAACATTCGAGAGGTTGATTTTTCGGCGATATTTAAAAAAACCTACCGTTGTGTGTCAGAGACGAAGTTGGTTTATGGTTGAATTTTCCTAAAACAACCCGATTTCCAACCCCGAGGCGAGAGCTATCGGTGATCTCGACATAAAGTCGAAAGTTGGGTTGTTTTGGGAGAGTCCAACTGTAGACCAACTTTCTATCTGACATATAATGGTTGGTACTACGGTTGCTTTTGAGATATCAACCAGAAAGCTACCTCCAGAAGGTTGGAATGAGCGTCGGTTTGGCGCAGCAATCGATGGGTTTAGTTGAAGTGGATTGTTAGAAAACAACCCAAACAACCCAACGGTTGGGTTAGGAAACAACCCAAAGTTTTACGGTTGGTTGGTCCGCGATTATGGTAAAAATTCTTGGAAAATCTGAGACCTTCCTCCATAGGTGGCGCCCTAGTTCGCTACCACTATCTTCTATGGTAATGTTTCTTAGATGATCGGTAGTATGTACTGTATCCTCCTCTCAGTATGGAAAGTAAACGCCGTGAAATTTCAGTTTTTCCGATGAGCGGCCGAAGCAGCAGGGCGACGATTCTCTCTCCTCGAAACGATACTCGGAGCCTCCCAAAATATCGTTCCGTTCGTTATTTCGTACAGAGTCAGTTTGGCGCACCAATCGACTGGTTCAGTTGAAGTAGATTGTTAGAAAACGATCCAAAGTTTTACGGTTGGTTGGTCTGCGATTATGGTAAAAATTCTTGGAAAATTTGAGACCTTCCTCCATAGGTGGCGCCCTAGTTCGCTACCACTATCTTCTACGGTAATGTTTCTTAGATGATCGGTAGTATTTACTATATCCTCCTCTCAGTATGGAAAGTAAACGCCGTGAAATTTCAGTTTTTCCGATGAGCGGCCGAAGCAGCAGGGCGACGATTCTCTCTCCTCGAAACGATACTCGGAGCCTCCCGAGGTATCGTTCCGTTCGTTATTTCGTACAGAGTGGGTATCCATCAGTTCGATGTCTGGGAGTATCGGAACGATTATATCGTCGGTCCGGTGTAACTACTGGCTCGACGAAAAAACGAGTGCGGTGCAGGAGCGGAAAGACACAGAGTTCATAGGGATAGAGACGGCGACGGGGGAGCCAATAACCCGGCCTGACTGCCGCCCGCGAACGAACCCGATGACATCGTATTTCAGGCGAAATTGCCGACCGCCAGATTGGATAGACGATATACAGCCCAGCGCGCCTCGTTGACGGAGGAACAGAGAGAAAACTTGAGGGACGAGGAAACGAGGATCCTCCTCGTTGTTCTCGCTGAAATCCCCCGAACCGAGACCGATCGATACTCAATCGATATAATCCGCTTTTCGTTTGATCGATGAGCGACAAATTTACCGAAACGCTGAGGAACATATCTTTTAATTCTCAAGTAGCGAGATTTCGACGACAATGAAGTCAATTGGAGGAATTCCAATCCATACCCGACGATTAACGATATGTACGTGCAATGTAGTTTCGTTCGGTCGATCATCGTCGCAGCTCGCTGCTCGCAATGATTCGTCAACGAGGAGCGAGTAGTACGAGTCGGTGTTCCATCCGACGGCGGCGAGTAACGCCATCTCATCGATGTTCCGCGAACCGAAGCTCGCTCTCTCTCCGGCAGAGGATTGTTAGGTGAGTGTGATATCCAGCCGTGCGTTATTATTTTCCAGCAATTAATCCCCAGCAACCCCTGAAATCGTGCCGGCGAAACGCGAGCTCGAATCGCCTCCCGGAGCAACGATAACGGAATCGCTGTGAAATAAAATTCTAAAAATATCCGATAATTATTTCTTTCGCCTTATCTCCGTCCTCCGCGTCTGACGTTTAATCGCACAACGAACTTGCGCGACGAACGACGATTAAACAAAAAAAAAGTTTGTGCCGAAAGTCCGAGTGGGAAATAACAAAAAAGAAAAATAAATAAATAAAAATAATCAAGCGGAAGAAGCAGGAACAGACTATAGGGATACATTCATCGGCACAGTTTTGCCTGGGCGCGTGCTGTGCCCTCCGGAGACGCCTGGCGAGCAGAAAAGCGATGCGTCTGGAGTGTAAGGAAAAAAAAAGTTCATGTCGAAAGTCAGAATGGGAAATAACAAAAATCAGAGCTGGGCAAATACGCTGAGTATTTGAAGTACGTATTAAAGTATCAAGTACCGAGTCAGTGCGCAGTACTCGGAACTTCAGCGATTCACTTCTGCCAGTACTCAATACATCAGTACTCAGTACTTCACGTACTTGATACTTCAATACGTACTTGAAGTACATATTAAAGTATCAAGTACCCAGTCAGTGCTCAATACTCAGAACTTCAGTACTTCAAGTACTTGATACTTCAATAAGTACTTGAAGTACATATTAAAGTATCAAGTACCCAATCAGTGCTCAATACTTCACGTAATTGATGATTCAATACGTACTTCAAGTACATATTAAAGTATCAAATACCGTGTCAGTGCTCAGTACTCAGAACTTCAGCAATTCAGTTTTGCAAGTACTCAATACATCAGTACTTAAGAACCATCCAGCGCTCACACTGAGAAAAAAAATTGTTTGCATTAACCAAAAGTCGCGGTGACATACGTTCAAAGCTGTAATTTGTTTGGTACAAATAAAGCATTGTTTTGTTAAATGGTTATTTGCTTCAATTTATTCAAAAATTTTCGATTGAAAGAGACATTTATGTTGTACCAACCAAATACACCTTTGAACGTATCTCACCGCGCATTTGCTTAATCCAACCATTTCTTTTTCTCAGTGCAGTACTTCAAGTACTTCATACTTCAATACCTACTTCAAGTACTTGGCCAGCTCTGACAAAAATAAATAAAAATAATCAAGCGGAAGAAGCACAAACGGACTATAGGGTAACATTCACCTACACAGTTTTACCTGCGCGCGTGCTGTACCCTCCGGGGACGCCCAGCGAGCAGAAAAACGATGCGTCTGGAGTGTAAGAAAAAAAAAAGTTTATGTCGAAAGTCAGAACGGGAGCTAACAAAAATCAGAGCTGGGCAAATACTAAGTACTTGCAGTACGTATCAAAGTATCAAGTACCGAGTACTCAGAACTTCAGCAATTCAGTTTTGCCAGTACTCAATACATCAGTACTCAAGAACTACCCAGCGCTCAGTACTTCAAGTAGCTACTTGAATAGGTACTCCAAGTACTTAGGGTATTCGCCCAGCTCTGACAAAAATAAATAAAAATAATCAAGCGGAAGAAGCACAAACGGACTATAGGGTAACGTTCACCTACACAGTTTTACCTGCGCGCGTGCTGTACCCTCCGGAGACGCCTACAGAGGAGAAAAACGATGCGTCTGGAGTGTAAGGAAAAAAAAAGTTCATGTCGAAAGTCAGAATGGGAGATAACAAAAATCAGAGCTGGGCAAATACACTAAGTACTTGCAGTACGTATTAAAGTATCAAGTACCGAATCAGTGCTCAGTACTCAAGAACTACCCAGCGCTCAGTACTTCGAGTAGATACTTGACTAGGTACACCAAGTACTTAGGGTATTCGCCCAGCTCCGACAAAAATAAATAAAAATAATCAAGCGGAAGAAGCACAAACGGACTATAGGGTAACATTCACCTACGCAGTTTTACCTGCGCGCGTGCTGTACCCTCCGGGGACGCCCAGCGCGGAGAAAGAGGATGCGTCTGGAGTGTCAGAAAAAAAAAGCAAAAAAAAAAAATCAAAAAGGGTTAGTGCCACGTGCCCGTGGCGAGCGCGTCGGGAGAGGGAGGGAGGGGCGCCCTAAGGTTAATCTGAGAAATCAAGTCAAAGTAGTTTTTTGTCGGCTTACGGACGAGAAGCGGTGCGCACGTCGGGGCACACGAGTGAGAACAGCGACGAGGCGAGGCTGCCTCGATCTTCGGCTGCTCCTTCATGCGCCTATCTAATCCTCTCTCTCTCTCTCTCGGCCGCGATTCGGAGGCCGACAAGGCGGGTTGTAAAGAGGCGCGGATAGAAACGGAGAGTGAAACTCGGAAGGAATAGGTGTGCGGCATGCAGAATGGGAAATACTCACGTACGGACGGGGACGAACGTATTTTCAGTACTCTATATAGGTCCTACGAGTTATATAGCGGTTTCGTGTGTGGAGTACAGCGAGGAGGAGAGAAGGGCTTCCGACGGGCGGCTTCAAAGACAATATTTAACGGATACACCGGGAGGGCATATGCGGCGCACGTGCCGACACACAGGGGCGCGCGCGCTCGCGCGTTAAACGCACTTTGTTTGCTAAATAACGTCCTTCTCGCGGCGAGTAGTACACCTCGGTCGCTCGCGTACTCGCCGATAAATGGAATTTGTTCTCTTATTCACTCGGCACGGTTCTCTCTGCTCGACGGTCCCTGGACCCGCGGCTCCGCCGTGACGGAGGTGTGTGCGTGCTTTATATACAGAGACGATAACGCCGGATCGCACCTACGCCGATAGGCTCAATTAAATCTTAAGTGCTCGCGCCCGACTCGACTCTCGACACGCCGCTCAACGCTCCTCGATCAACGGATCTCGAAACATCGTATCCCTTCCACGAGACTCTCTCTCTCTATGTTTCTCCGGACACTCCGACGCATATTTCTACCTCCTTTTTGTCTTAGACGCGGAGAGCAAATTTTAACTTTCGAGAGCGAAAACGCCACCCACGCATCCGTGAGGTTTCATCTCGGTGTGGGGTCAGAGTGGCTCGTATGGCCCCGGTCCATATTCACAATTTTTTATATACACCGTTAATAAAATCGTGTGATATTTAATGTACCGGATTGGAAGTTTTTATGCAAAAAGTGGTATATTAAATTTCGTGTACAATTGTGATGAAAAATTTACGTTCAGTATATTAGAAACATTAGGAATACTTTATTTTTAATAATTTTCCTTAATTTTACTATGAAAGTACTGTAATTTTAATAATTTACTTTAATTTCGATGGAAAGTGTATTAATTTTTCGTCGCAACTGCACACTAAATTTAATGTACGAGTTTTCGCATTAAAACTTCCAGTTCGCTACCTCAAATTTACAATTTATCTTTACAGTGTAATATTCTTTAATATTTTCTGTACTTTTGACTCGGTAATTGGTCGAGACATCGCCGATTCTCTCATTCCTCTACGGCACTTTCGTTTTTTTTTGGACGACATTCTACTTGCGATTCTAATTGATTTCACTGTACGAGATCGACTCGCAGCTTCCACACTTTCGGTCCAAACGTCACCGAACTCGTTCTCCTCCTGACACCGCTAGCGTTCCACCGTTCGCCCCAACCATCCCTTCCGGATCGTCGACGAATACTCCTTGGTATCGTCGTTGGATAAGAAAAATGTTACTTCGGAACCCATCGATGATCCTTCAGCGATCGAATCCTTCGGACACCAGATGGAGAATGGAAAGCATCGGAGACGACTTCTCCAGAGATTAACGAAGACGGAATTTTTTTTTTTTTTTTTTAATTTTTCTCGTGCGAACAGAACGCTCGGAAACGTCCGGTATCTCTTTTCGCGACGGCGTCATCGCGCCAACTAAAGAATATCGCAGTTGTAATTAAGAAAACGGAGAAGAGAGCCGCGGCGTCGGCGTGGACGACGTCGACGACGACGACGACGACGGTAACGCGCGAGGGGTCGGTCGGGTGCCCCCTTAATCGAGGGAGGGGACCACCCTAGCCGCTTTCACCGGTCTAGGGGGTGGAAAAGTCTCTGAAAAACGTGCGCATGACAATGCCGTTGAGCGTCTCGCTCTCTCGTTCTTTGCACTTTTTCTCTCTCCCTCGCGCGAGAGAGCGAGAGGGGGGGGGGGGGGGGGGGGGGGTCGTCACACCGAGACGCTAGGCGAGGGTGGGAGGTTTGTTACTAATTAAAAATTCTCCCACCCGAGAAGCCGCGCGAGACGGAATCCTCAACTTCCCGAGTCTCTCGGCCGCTTCTCCGCGCTCCCACGTTTTCTTCCTCCCGCACGAAACTCACGCGGCTCACGCAAAACAATAACCATTGAGCTCAATCGCACAGACCTTTGAGAAACAATCTGTGCACATCGGCAAAAGAGTCTTTCCCTCCGTGCCCTTCGTCCCGAAGGGTTGCGAGCCGTGAAGTGAGGGATTGAAACGAAACATACAAAAAAAAAAAAAAAAAAAATGTAGACCAGCTCGTCGCTGCGGGTGTAATTGTTGTTGCTTCGAAGCGACGGAAGAATGGCGCGGGGCTTGCACGGACATTCGCGTCACGCGGGCAGCGGAACAAAAGCTTCGCCACCAGGTGAAACGCGGAGAAATATCTTCGCGAGGATGATTGATGTCGGTGAGATTTCTCGGGAATTATCGCGAAAGCTCGCTTGTACTCTTGTTTTTGTTTTTTTTTTTTTTTTTTTAGCAAGGAAAATAAAATTTGCAACGAGAGAGTTGAGAAATAGCAAAATATATTTCTCCTCAAGAGCCTCGCCGGTCTTTATAAAGCTCCGATGTAGCCGCGTTGCGAAAAATGAGGCGCCGGCGAGCCCGATTATTCATCGTCTTCGTTAACCTCCCCCCCCCCCCCCCCCCCCCCTTCTCGTATTATTTTTGTTAGGCTCGAATAGCAAACACACGAAGGGAGTCACGGTCTCGCCCGGCCAATCGGCGTCCATCCGTTCACTGGTTAGTCGTATCGGCGAAAAAGGCTCGATTTCTCGGGACGAATCACAGCGCGAAACAATGTAATGCCCCGCGAGAGTCAGCGAGAGAGTTTCGAGCGAGATTTCCGAGAACTCCGACTGTTGTTATCGGAATCCGTTGTTAATTGATGCGCTCGGCCAGGGGCCAGTGTAAACATTGTAAGGTCCCGCATCGTCGGTGTCTTCGCTCGTCATCGACGGTATTAATTTACTCGGGAATCGGTTTGACTGCCTGGCAAAATAACTCACCTTGCGCGATCCTCACAGCTGGCATTTTGATCCTCATGATGACGCCGTCAATCTTGACGATTTTTGGCGCGCGAAATAAAGCACTCTCTTCGGCGCGAACTGTTTCCTGAGGCTCCGAAGCTCCCGATCTCTCGCCGATCGGTCAACCGGCCAATAAAAAATCACCGTCTGATCGCGGATTGCGGCGGGCGACGAGCGTACTGTACATTACAAATCCGAGAAGTGACGATAAAAAAACAAAAAAAATTGAAAAAAAAATTTAAAAAAATCGGCGGCCTCTCGTCACTTCCTCTTCCTCCTTCTCCTCCTCTTCTTCTCGTTCGCGCTCCTCCCAAAGTTCATCTATGAGCACTGTTTAGTTTGCCGCTCTTTCGTGGCTGAGCGACGATTGTCACTTTTGGCCCTCGTGGCCGTTCACGTGCTCGGGGACGAAAAAAATCGCTGCCTCAGCCGCTCCGTGCGGCTCCTTGTTTCTCCATCCCGCTCGACTTTCTTCAAACCACCTTTCTCACGTACCTCACGAAGTTTCACTGACTTCCCTGACGAGTGGTTTTTTTTTTCCTCTTTTGGTTGCGTTTTTTTCGTTCTTCCGATGCGCAGATCGTTCGGTGTCCGCACGAAGAGACACCGGTGAAACTCGCGCGATCCGAGGCCCGTGGCGATGTCAGGACTGCGGCTCGCCGGCGACGACGATAACGGAGGCTGGTCCGCGTACGACTGCCAAAAGTCCGTGTGCCGCCTCAGCGGCGAACCCGCGATCCTCCGCACGCTTGACAGCGCGGCGACGAGTCTCGCTCCGGAACGGTCATCGGGTCCGCGCGACGTACTGCCCACCGGGATTCTTCACCGCCACCGCTTCCGCTCGCGACATCGACGATATTGCTCGATCCACCAAATAAAAAATTATCTACTAAAAAAAAAACAAAAAAACAAAAAAATTAAAAATAATTCGTCCCGAACTGCACCCACGCTGTCCGCACTTGTCAACTCGTCGAAGATCGCGAGAATTCAAAGTTCAACCAAACACTCCGGCGAACAAACCAGTGTCCTCAAAAAAAAAAAAAAAAATAACAAAAGAGTATCTCTTAATTTTTTCTTCCAGCTGAGAACGCAGAACACTTGTCTCCGGTAACGAGCGTCCGCTGGATTTTCTTCCTCTTCTCGTTCATCGATGATTTTTCCTCTTTCGACTCCCTGCCGGATCTTCGACACCGTTCCGATCACTTTCTCCGATTGTTTTTTTTTTAGTTGAATCTCAAAATTTTTCCTTCGATCGTCCTTCGCGGGTCGAGGAACACGAGGCGCACTCGGGATAAACAGTATCGAACAACGTACGAAGAACCGCCGGTATTTTTTTTTCCAGTCACTGCGGGGCAATTGTCGCCGCTTTTCTCCGACAATGACGATAACAAAAGTAAATTGTTTATAGCGAAGAGGTCGGCGTGTGAGGCAGGGAGAATGCCGCTGGTAGGAGCTCCGGCAGCGTGGACCTGCGGCGATGGTCCGGCATGGGTCGTATCTCTGAGTGGACTGTGCCGGACGTGCGCCTAGTCGTGGCGTTCGGGGGACCCTGGTGTGTCGGGCACTGCGCTCCACGGCTTCGGACGCGCTCGGCTCGCCTCGGCGCCAGGCCGGACACCCCACGCGTCCTCGCGGGGTAGTTTTCACCCTCCCGTGTCAGGGGCCGCGCGGTGGGGGTAAACTCGTCGTCTCCCTTCGAGGGAGCATTTTCGGTCCGCTCCGCGGCGACGGGAGCGACGGAGAGGGAAGCGCAGAGTGGGAAACGGGGAGAGGTGGACGTGTACGGCGGAACGAGCGGGACCGACTGATACGGGAATGGGGAAAGCGTGTGCGAGAGTACAACGGAGATCCACCGTTCGCGCTATCGCCGTGTGTTTCCCACCGGGTGGGAGCGAGACGGCGCGGGCGCGAGGGAGAGATCGAGGAGCGGTGGCAGGAGGCGCGGAACCGCGGGTGGAGGGAGGACGAGCCGCGAGGAGGGGACGAGGAACCGCGACCCGAGATGGAGCGAGAGAAAGATGGCGAGATCGGGCGAACGGCCGGGGAGGGGGGGGGGGGGGGGGGGGGGGGTACGTGTACACGCGAAACATTTTTTTTTTTTTTTTTTTTTCACCTACAACCTCCACCTATACCGATGGACGGAGAGAGACGCAACCTCTCGATCTCGGGCGCGATGCTTTTTTGGCGGACTGCGCTAATTCTTCTCGTGGTTCGCGGAACGCAGGAGCTGGATATCTTTCTGATATTTTTTTTTTTTTCATTTACCGATCGTCGCTTCGAGTGTGACGGTCGTTGATGAGGTCTCGCGCAGTGACGTATACTTGCGATTGTTACGCCGGTTGGGCGGTCGAGCTCGTGGACGCGGCGGATTTAATGCTCGGCACGCGATATTATGATCGGTGACATTTTTTTTTTTGTTTTTGTTGGATTCTTTTTTTTCATTGGAATTTTTCTGGCAAATTGTTTCGATGAGAATGGAGGGAGTGAGGGATTCGTGATCGGTGCACGGAAAAAAATATTGTTTGGACAAGAACTTTTTGTCACCGTAACTGATTTACCTGGTCAAGATAGGGACGACAAAATATTTTGCTGTGGCAACAAATATTTTTGCTACCGCAACAGTAAATTGTTAACGATCTACATTTCGTTAGAGAAACAGAACTGCTTTACTCCGTGTGGGGAAGATGCAAACGATGAATATGGTCTCGAGAACGGAGAAGTTTGGATGCTCGATTTTTCCAGGCTGGTCGATCGAGTTATTCGTCAAGCTCGTACGCGGCTGCACTTTGGTTACCGACTTGGGACGAACGATCTCCCCGTGTTAAAAAAAATATTTCCCAGGGAGCGCGCGCGCATGCACAGAACTCCCCCGGTGTGGAGTAGAACACAAGACCTCCCGAGACACGGAGGAGGCTCGAGAGACCTTTTAGAACCGAAAAATTTATCTGTTCTGCGGTCCAGCACGCCGTGGGCCTGGACAGTGTCTCCTCCAGATCTGGCCAACGCGACGCCCGGCAACACATTCTCCGTCACAAACGTTATACAAATATATACAAGAGTATATCCCAAACTCATTCGGGGCCACTTGGAGGTATTTTTAAGGGACCGTAAAAACGGTGAATTCTTCCCCCGCACAGCCACAGCCTCGTTAATATTTCAGATAAAAAGTCGCGCATTAAGGTAGTCCTTGCGGACAGCCTGAGCCCACGTGAGTTCAGAGCGAATTGAGAGTGGAATTGCGAATACTTCGCGATGAGATAAAAATCTGAAAAAAATCAACCATATGGAAGGTACTGAAAAGATTGATTTTGCATAATAATAATTCCAAAATGTTATTAACAAATGAATGAAAAAAAAAAAATTGTTCAACAAATCTTCCGGCAACTTAACTTTTTGTTCATATAAAAACAATAAGTTAATCTTTTTGAATACGTATGAATTTTTTCAGAATTTTGTCTAATTTTTGAAAATTGCGTTTTCAGTTAATAAAAAAACGTGATTTTCAAAAATTAGATAAAATTCTGAAAAAATTCATACGAATTCAAAAAGATTAACAAATTGTTTTTATATGAACATAAAGTTAAGTTGCCGGGGAATTTGTTGAACCATTTTTTTTTTTTATGCATTTGTTAATAATATTTTGGAGTGATTATTATGTAAAATCAATCTTTTCAGCACCTTCCATATGCTTGATTTTTTTCGAATTTTTATCCCATCGAGAAGTGTTCGCAATTCTCTCTCAATTCTCTCTGAACTCACGTGGCCTCAGGCTGTCCGCAAGGACTACCTTAAATTCTTTCTAAATTAAAAAAAAAAAAAAACAAAAAAAAAAAACAACTGTTAAAATGAGAACGAAAGGTAGCCTCGTCGCCGCGACTGAAAATTGTCGAGGGTGTACACGGAGAGCGAAGACGGATAAGTGGACAGGCCGAATTGGGAAAGAAAGAGACTGAAAAAGTAATGTGCTCTCAATTCGAGAGAAGCAAACTCCCGCATGCCGCGTGTAGCCTCGGTTCCGTGTGTAGCGTCGGAGGTGCGGTCAAAGGTTAATCTGTATTCTTTACGCTCGACGCTCTCTCGTGCGTCCGGAAACTTTGAAATTTCCACGAGTCGCGTCCCCCCCTCGCGCCTCCCTACCGGGGTTCTTGGCCTTACCCGATGCATGCAACACTGTATCCGGCACTCGGCTCTCTTGTCTCCCGTTAAATCTCATCAGACGCGATCGGTTCTTTCGGCTCGCCCGTCCGACACTCCGCGGCAAACACGATTGGCTTTTCCCGCGCAAACTTTCGTCCCTCACCGTTCGCCATCCGTCCTCGCCGCGACGCCGCTGTGAAATCGAGAGATCCACCGTACGACATTATAAATCGTTCACTCCCTCGCCTCTCTCGCCCCTTTCGAGGATTTAAAGGAAGCTGCATCGGGAGGAGAAAAGAAGAAACACGTGCGCGCCTTCCGACGTCGCTGCACGCCTGCAGCCGCACCGAGCGACAGCGTTAATTCCGGACACCCGTTACAGGGAGACAAACGTCCAAAGGGTGAAAAAAACTGTGGTACGCCTAGCTGGTAGCTGCTGTTTGCTGCTGTACGCGGACCGCATCCCGGTGACGACGATACCCGGCGTTTCTGATGGTGATGTTTCCTCTCTCGTCCCCCCCCCTCCTCCACCCCCCCCCCCCCCCCCTCCCCCCGCCCATCCGAAATCCCTCTGTTTTAGTCCCGTTGATGCTGATGCGCTCCTTCTCCTTCTTCTTCATCTTCCACTTCTACTACGCTCGTCCGTCGCACCACCGCGCATCCTGTTCGGGGGTTTTAAAGATTATTTTTACATCGGGGCAAAAAACGATCTGTCTGGCGACCAGAACGGTGGAGACGCGGGGGCACACATGTGTGCGCGACGCATCGGCCCGGCTCATTCTCCGTTCTCCTTCTTTTTTTTTTTTTTTTTTTTTTTTTTTTTTTTTTCACGTTCTCACTCCGCTATTGCCATACGCTATATGAGCTGCGTCCAGCGACAGTGTCTTGACTCCTCTTGGTCGGCGATGCGTCGTGGGAGTTTTACTGCGCGGCTTACAGTTCGGCTGCATGAGGCACACGAGGTCCGAGCGCCCGAGTTAACCCGGCGACGAGACCGCGAAGACGCCGACGAATGACACACGGTGAGACGCGGACACGAAAGCTCGAAACTTTGCTTCTCCGACTCTCCCTCCGGCTCCCCGGCGTCGATGACCTCAGCCAACAAAGAGCTGTATCGGCTCGAGACAACCCGATTTCTTTCTTTCTATATGAGAACACAAATGAGTCTCTCGAGGGGATACATTTTTTTAGCGGCGGAAGATGGGGCGGTATTAAGCACCCGAGCGTTGAAAGTTCGAAGGCGCAAAAGCCTATAACGAAATATCTCACTCGGTACACTTTATGACAGGTTAATCCAACGAAAGTCTAAATAATCAATAGAAATAATCGTATGAAGGTTATGGCGACGAAGGAAAAAAAAAATGAAGGAAGGAAAATTCCGCCCCATTTTCCTTCCTTCATTTTTATTTTTTTTCCGTCATTTGTATTAAGTAAAAGGCCTCATCGAAATATGTCACTCGGTACACATTATTACAGGTAAATCCACCGAAAGTCTAAATAATCAATAGGAATAATCGTATGAAGGTTATGGCGTGGAAGAAAAAATAATACGAAATTAAGTTCCCAGAAAAGGCCAAGTTTCCAAAGGTGGGAAATTCCACGCTTATTTCCCAACATATTGTAATTACGATATTCGAAAACAAGACGGTTTAATACTCAGAAAAATGTACGGATTCGATATTGAATTTGAGGAATAGGGAACATTTCGGAAGCTTGAATTCCCGAAATTTCGTTTAAAGAACTATCACATACGGGAAATTCGGATTTCGAAAAGATTCAATTTAGAAGTTCAAAGTCTTCACCGAACGGCCAAGTTCCCGAAAATACACTCTCCGGGTGGTCAAATCTTCAAATGCAGATTTCTCCGAAAGGGCAAATTTCCTAATGCAGATTTCTCCGATCGGGCAAATCTCCGAATTCGTACACTATACCTTGAAAAAGCTTTTTCTCTTTTTCTACCGCTGTTAACAAACATATACAAGGGCGAGATCTGTTTTGAATTTTCGGCCTTCGCATTTTGAATCTTTCAAAGTTTTCCTTTTCGTAGTTCAAAATTTTCAGGTTTTCACGTTTCCGAGATTTAGGTTTTAGATTCTCTGACATCTTGTACTTTCAATTTGTTGGTTAAAAGATCTCTCGTATTTTTAGTCTTTCTGATAATTTACTTCGAAATACTTACATATCAGTTACTCTCTGTTCGGAGTGTTAAATCTTCGAACAATTTATGCACCAATAAGTTTTCACGCTGCCGCAACGTGTTCGGAGTTTTAAGCTTTCCGATAATTTGAATTCGATTTTTGTTGCCTATAGCTATAATTTATTGTCCGTTAACTTTTCAATCGGGTTGTCAGGCTTTCCGGAATAATTTCATGCTTTTTAAATCCGGGTCATTGACTTTTCTGTTTTTATTTCAAGTAAGATAAAAAAAAAAATCGAAAATGAGTCCCGTCTGAATATTCAGCATTCATGACTTCTATCCCGCCCGTTAAAATATGGGTCGTACGTTAAAATTCCTATTATTTCTTCTTTAATTTTCTCTTATGATGCGTCAAAGCGAATCAGAGCCAAAGGGACATTTAGCCGGTGAGCGAAATGCGCGCCCAGAGAAAACGTCCAGTCGTCCCTGTCCGTTGACATTCTACGCCAATGCGGCATGTGTGCACGCGAGAAGACAGATACCAAACACAACCGGGGCGAACAAGCCCCCTTGCCAAGGGTGTTTGAGAGTTTGGACCTTCGTTCCTCCTCTCCACGCCCTCATCGCCTCTTCCTCATCCGAGAGGAAGCGCGCAGGAACGCAAGGGTTGCGTCCTGTGGGCACCGTTCACCGTAAACGGAGCCACCACTGACAGACGGACGGACAGACGTATATGCAGAGCACACGTGCTCTCTCCGTGTCACCGAAGCGTTTCGACAGGCCAACGGCATAAGCGAGCAGCGCCGGCAGCGAGCACAGATTCGTCTAGCGCAACTATCACGGGAGAGCGACAGAGTCGGCCGACAGGATCGAGAGGACGAAGCCCTTTTCCGGACGGCCTGGTTACTCCACTCCAAACTTCCAGATGCCCCCGCACTAAATGCACACTAAACACCTAACCCGCAACACACGGACAACACGAAACGTTTGCCAGTCGTGGATACCAGACCGCCGTTACTCTGACAAATAATTACGACACGCCCTTAATTAATGCGTTAAACAGTTTTCGAGAAAGAATAATTTGTCATGGCGCAGATCAGACGGTAGCCGTAGAGATAAGAGTCGAACGTGGGAAATGGAAAGTCCGACGGCAAAAACGAGATGAAGACTTTTTTTTTTCTCCATTCCCAGGAAATTTTGAGAATCGATCTTTCTTCTATTTTTACCTTTGCCATTTTTTTTTTATACCTGTATTATTATAATTTTTTTAAAAATACAATCGCCTTTCCCATGTACCAAGTGTAGGTAGTACATATCTGCCTTGCGCTATCCGTGCGATGACCCGCCGGCATTTTTTCCCATGTCCACTGCTCCTGCATTATTAAAAAAAAAAATGGAGAAAAAAAAAAAAAAAATAACGCGACGAAGAACTAGGGGGGCCCGCGTTTCTCCTGCTCGCATCGCAAAGAGTACTTTCGCACGGCCCATCCAGCACCACCGCCTAGAGAGCCCAGAGGTCGTCACCCATAGTGTAGCAGAGGTATGTGTCTGCACTGTGCGAGCTATACGTATGGCGTATACGCTACCGTGAGCGGTGCATGCGTTCGCATAAAAAAGTGCGTATCCGCGTGGGGCCCCCTCCAGGGTGGGAGAAAAAAAAAAAAAATGTTCGCCCGAGGGCACGGAGGGTCCGCACCGCTGCCTGGGTACGCGCGCGCTTCCCCGCTATCCTATCTCTCTCTCTCTCTCATTCGCCTCGCAAAACTTATGGGTATTCCGAACACTTACGGATTGGAATAGCGCGGCTCTGACTACGCTTCCGAGTGTCGAGCACTCGTGCATTATAAGTTACGCACATATCAATGTGTTTCACGCCTCGCGCACTTGGCGGTTTTTCCACTCAACAAGTTAAACGGTTAATGCAATTGTTCAATTATGAAATCCGTAAAGTACTCAGCGTTTATCGCGCATCATTCCACGCTGTTCACTGTCACTCCTGAGGGTCTTCAGATTCGAGAATCAAAGTTTCGGAGTACCGGTACGTCGCTTAAGGTAGTCGACGCGAACGGTGTTCACTTCGGATAAATTTCAGAGAAACGAGAGGGAATCGCATAGACTTCTGGATGGTATAAAAATCTTAAATAAATCAAGCATGTTAATGGTGCTGAGAAGATTAATTTTGTCATTAATTTTTTTATTTAAAAAAAAAGTTAGCTTTTCGGGAGATTTGTTGAACAATTTTATTTTTCAGCAATCTGTTGATAATATTTTGGAATTATTATTATACAAAATTAATATTTTCAGCACCTTTGATATGCTTGATTTTTATCAGATTTTTATACGATCCGGAAGTGTTTGCAATTCCTTCTCATTTCTCTGAAACTCATGCGAACAATTTTATTTTTCATCAATTTGTTGATAATATTTTGGGATTATTATTATACAAAACTAATATTTTCAGCACCTTTGATATGCTTGATTTTTATCAGATTTTTATACGATCCAGAAGTGTTTGCAATTCCTTCTCATTTCTCTGAAATTCATGGGAACAATTTTATTTTTCATCAATTTGTTGATAATATTTTGGGATTATTATTATACAAAACTAATATTTTCAGCACCTTTGATATGCTTTATTTTTATCAGATTTTTATACGATCCGGAAGTGTTTGCAATTCCTTCTCATTTCTCTGAAACTCATGCGAACAATTTTATTTTTCAGCAATCTGTTGATAATATTTTGGAATTATTATTATACAAAATTAATATTTTCAGCACCTTTGATATGCTTGATTTTTATGAGATTTTTATACGATCCGGAAGTGTTTGCAATTCCTTCGCATTTCTCTGAAACTTATGCGAACAATTTTATTTTTCATCAATTTGTTGATAATATTTTGGGATTATTATTATACAAAACTAATATTTTCAGCACCTTTGATATGCTTGATTTTTATCAGATTTTTATACGATCCGGAAGTGTTTGCAATTCCTTCTCATTTCTCTGAAACTCATGCGAACAATTTTATTTTTCAGCAATCTGTTGATAATATTTTGGAATTATTATTATACAAAATTAATATTTTCAGCACCTTTGATATGCTTGATTTTTATGAGATTTTTATACGATCCGGAAGTGTTTGCAATTCCTTCGTATTTCTCTGAAACTTATGCGAACAATTTTATTTTTCATCAATTTGTTGATAATATCTTGGGATTATTATTATAGAAAATTAATATTTTCAGCACCTTTGATATGCTTGATTTTTATCAGATTTTTATACGATCCGGAAGTGTTTGCAATTCCTTCGCATTTCTCTGAAACTTATGCGAAGTGAACACCATTCGCGAGGACGACCTTAAAAAACACATACAGAAGACCGCTGCGAGAGAGACCGTGGCACACCGGAACTCCTGGACCATCGGGACGGAAGCACCTTGTGCCTCGGCACCGGGATAATATCGAAGAGAAATGAGAGGAACCTAAAAAAAAAAAGGTACGGACGACGTTACGGTATATGTGCCCTGAGTGGCACAGTTTCTCCCGCGGTCCGAGGGGCCGGAAGGTGCTCACCGTCGGAGGGGTAGAGAGGCATTAATAAAAAAACGTCGATGCACGTTATTCGTGAAGGGCCGAGTAAAAAAAAAAAAAACACCTAAATGTACTGCTAGGTTGTTGGTCGAACGAGAGAACTTACGCCAAGGGGGGTTCACGCTTCCTCTTTTTAGCCGGAAAAATTCGTGGGGGACACTGTCGTTTCTCGTGAGAATTCACGTTTTTTTTTTTTTCAATTCTCATTTACCTCACGAACTTTTTCGGCAAACACATGAACCTCGATGCGAAGCATGGGAATTTAGGGAGGGAAGCTGCGATGAGAAAACGGTACCGCGTTTTTTTTTTTTGAGCATGAAAACTGGAGGGGCTTCGGAAATCTAATTCGAGACGTCCGCGCTGCATCCTCCAGAGATCGAAAGATTCGCACTGCCTTATTTTTTTTAGGCAAATTATTTTTTGGAGCGAACATCATGTACGCCGAAGAAGTTGATATAATACATTGCCTTTCCGAATTTAGCCGAGCCTTGGGATCGAGGCGTTTAGAAACTAATTTCGATGATCCGAAGATCTACCGCAGGGTACGCTGTGGGGATAGTGGCGCTATGGCGTAGCCCTGGTCCAGAGGCGATCGTCGTCGTAGTGTGTGCCTAAATAGGTGAGGGCAGAGGGGACTCAAGCCGTTAGTCCTGCGTATATCCGTACCCAGCATCGCAGACTCTCGGGGCCCTTCTAATTTCTCCCTTGCACTCTCACTCTCTCTCCCCCGTCACATCGGCTTCGTCCTCACGACTACCCCGCTCGTGATCCATGCATCGCGCGCGTCTTAGTCGTCCCCTTCCGCAGCCGGGCAGATGGCCGGCCAAGGGGTAAGAAAAAAAAACGTGAAAGCACACGCACGCACGCAAGGAGAGTAGACGAGAGAAAGAAGACGAAGGGAAGAAAAAGGCGGCCAAGGTTTATAAAAAGCGATAGAAAAAAAAAAAAAAAAAAAAAAAAAGCGTACGGACGGGGCCCGAGGGCCGCGGGAGTGAGGCTATGGGCGGACCACGTGTGTACTTCGCTTCCGTCTCTCTCCGTACCTCGATCCTCCGAAATACGCGTGAGAGAGCGAGGGAACTCGAAAGATCTTTCGAGACGGTATCGCGTTCGCTCGATGGACCGTTCGCGATCCTGTCTCTCGATCGAATTTCTACCATTCATCGAATTTTTACCGTTCTCCATTATTCACGACCGGCATCGGATCACGCTGACTGTCTCGCACTCTATGTGTACTTTTTTTTTTTCTACGACCATTGGATCCTAATCGTCGCAGTGCCGGAAAATTATTAAACTCCTGTGTCCTCGGTACGTCCGTGGAAAATATAACAGTTTCAGATTTCAGATTTATTGTATGAAATTATATTAGACCGTGATTTCATCGCGTTGGTTTACGTTGGCTTCTGGCGAGCCAACGTCGGTACCAAGCCAATGCGGTTATAAGATTTCCTGCGAAGAGCGGGCGCAAAGGATAAATAAAATAATTAATAATAACAAAATATAGTCATGAAAAAAGCATAAATGAATAATAATTATTATCATTATTTTTTTATTTATTTTTTTTTATTTTTTTATATTTCCAATAATTTTTTGTTTGAAAAATTATTGGAAAAAAAAAAAATAAAAAAATAATAATAATGTATTGCTTCTCTAGAATACATAAAGATGCATATAGCAAGGGGTGGTATTCATAATATATAAAATAAAAAAATTAATGAAACAATACAAGACAGTACTACTCCAGTGTATCGGTTATTGGTTTAAATGGAACGCGCTTAGCGTTAGAAATCTCGTTACAAGGCAAAGACTTTCTTTATATCATCGATTGTTTTTGCTTGTAAAAGCTTAGCTACATTTTTCTAGAACGATAGGGTTTCCCAAGTAGTGACACCTGAATGGCTCGTAGCTTAGATAGTATATAAATGTGTGTTCCATTGTTTCGAATTCATTCCTATTACAGATTTCACATGTCTGATTTGGATTTAATTTGTATATCATTTCACTGAATACCACAGAGTTGAGGTAAAAATTTGCTAGCCGTATTCGTGCAATTACTCTTTCCTTCAGGCATAAATGAAAGATATAAATATCATTTATTGCATAACAGCTTTAGCCACCAAGCAATGCGGAAAATTCTCTAGCGAAGAACTGCGGATTTGCAACTGGCTTAAGTCCGGCGATTTCTGTTTATACTTTGATCGACTAACTGTAAGCCGCGCTGCTCCGAATGATAATGATGATGACGACGGCCCCTGCGGCTACGCCCGATCCCGGATCACCGGGGGCGCAAAGATCCTCAGGTAGAAAAATCGAAATTCGTCGAGCGCAAGAAGCCGGAAAAAAAAACAGTGAGGAAGAAGAAGAACCCCGGGATGAGAAAGGGAGGGGAAAATAGGCGATGCGAGGGAGGATCTCTGCGCCGCGGACGCGCAGACCAGCTGACCAACCGTGGGAAGTGGTGATTCTCCGCTCTTCTTTATTTTTTTTTTTATTTTTTTTTTTTCATTATCTTCTTCTATCCGCCGTTTCCTCCGACTCTCTCCGGCGAGCTATGCGAGCCATCCTAACAGGCGACCGAAGGAAAATTGCTTTTAAATTGGCGAAACAAGCGTAGCGATGCCGGACAGCAGACAGAAAACAAGGAGACAGAGAGCCGGATAGGCACAGGTCCGGAATCACCGTTTCCGGAAAGCCGTGAAATTAGAGCCATTGTCTTTCTCTCTCTACGCGAGCGTTCCCACATTAATATGCGGGACGATTAAGTCGTTTCCTCGCGCCGGAGCGGAGTGCTCCTCCGTCCTACACCGCAATAGCGCACCGAGTGTGTTCCCGATCTGCTCCACTATTTCTATACGTACGGGTACAGCTGAGTTTCTGGCGTACCGTATACCGCACGGTAAACACGGTGAAAAAAAATCTTTCTAACGCGAAGGAGGCCCGTTAAGTGGAGGAGTCGCTCACACGAATCTCTCGGTGCTCGTCGCCGAGCGTCCATACGGGCGCTCGCTCGAGTATCTCGTCATTAGCATTATCCTACTGGAGACAGCAGAAGCAAAAGCGGCCCAGGAGCGATGGGTACGGGAGAGCGGGGCTAAATGGCACACCGGGGCAAAACGGGATAACGAGACAAAACGCGATTCTCCAACAACTTTTGGATGGTGGCGATGATGTTGGGTGGGGAAAAACGGAGTTGAAAATCCGGATGTGACGTTGGGACAAAAATGGGGCATCGAAAAAATATTGGAAAAATTGAGTTTTGCGCTCACTGTTCCGTTTTTCCTGAGTGTTCCATTTTGCCCCACTCTCCCCCACCTCAATCCAACCATTTATTTTTCGGTGGGGTACAACGGGATTGAAAATCCGGATGTATCGTTGGGACAAAAATGGGGCATCGAAAAATTATTGGAAAAATTGAGTTTTGCCCTCACTGTCCCGTTTTTCCCAACTGTTCCATTTTGCCCCACTCTCCCCTACATTAATCCAACCATTTATTTTTCCGTGGGGCACAACGGGGTTGAAAATCCGGATATGTCGTTGGGACAAAAGTGGGGCATCGAAAAAATATTGGAAAAATTGAGTTTTGCCCTCACTGTCCCGTTTTTCCTAACTGTTCCATTTTGCCCCACTCTCCCCCACCTCAATCCAACCATTTATTTTTCGGTGGGGCACAACGGGATTGAAAATCCGGATGTATCGTTGGGACAAAAATGGGGCATCGAAAAAATATTGGAAAAATTGAGTTTTGCCCTCAATGTCCCGTTTTTCACCCGCTGTTCCATTTTGCCCCACTCTCCCCTACCTCAATCCAACCATTTATTTTTCCGTGGGGCAGAACGGGATTGAAAATCCGGATCTATCGTTGGGACAAAAATGGGGCATCGAAAAATTATTGGAAAAATTGTGTTTTGCCCTCACTGTCCCGTTTTGCCCCGCTGTGCCATATTGCCCCGGTCTCCCCTACGGGAGTCGTGCCTAGTCGTGTAGAGTCTCGGTTTGAGTGCGCTCACTGTGCGCATGTATCTCTATTCTCTCCGTGTAAAGCCGAGGGAGCCAATTAAAGAAATCAGGTCCGTCAAATCGTCTCTCGGTCAAATAATTAACGGTCGACGAGTCGCTGCATTCGCTGGATGCACTTGGGTCGTTCGTTTCTGTGCGAAAATATTTAGCTATGGAAGCGAGTGCAGGCACTGTCGATTGTGTTCAGAGCGCGATATGGAATCCGTGGTTTCCCATGATGGTGCGAGATTGCGTGCGCCGAGCGAGAATAAAATAATCCACACGCTTTCTTATATACCGGGCGCGAGAACGAAGGGAGCGATGCAGTTTTCGGCACGAGTTTAAAAATAGTGGCGAGTCGCACGCGCGCGCCTCTTTCCTTACCGCGAACTGGCCAGGGGTCAGTAACTTCGCACAGACGAGAAAGCACAGCGGGAACGAGAGAGAACGCGACCCGGGAGCTTCAAAAATAGCCAATGGAATCGGAGAGAAAAATAATTTTTTTCCCCCCCAAGCGTAAAGGCGAAATTCACTTCGTGTGTTGCAACGAGGGAGTGAAAGCCGGTCGGGAAAAAAAAAGATTCGGTGAGTTTCGCTGTCCAAGGGGGATCTTCTGTCCTATTGATATTTTGGGTTTTTTTTTTTTTTTTTTTTTTTTTTTTAAGAGCAAGCGTTGATCTTTCCTCGAATGAGCTACGCGAAAGACAGCGGAGTCAGCGGCCAGATGGAATGCATTCGCAAGAGTCCGATACTGGCCCTTCGCGAATGGCTGGCCGAGCGAGTGTCTGAGGATCTCGGAGGCCGGGCACGACGACTCCATTCTCAGGCACGTTCTCGCGAGTAGTGAAAGTCTCTCGTCGTCGGCTAGAAGCTAGCGGATAGCTCGATGTCGAGGAGGACGGGGACTTGTGCCGCTTTGCGGAGCAGAAGATCGAGCTACAGCTTAACCCGTGGACACCACGGAAGACCATTAGTCCACAGTGTACACAAAAGTCTTCTTCTCAAAGCTTTGGTTCTTGGTTCCAATGAGAGATGATATTGTTTTGAAAGAGCGTTAATATTTAGGCGAGGCAAGAGTGTCCTCGATTGGACATTGTTTCCTTGTGTCGTAAGTCGACAATCGCCTCGGTAGATGCATTTTTTTTTTTTTTGTAGAAGCGAATAATAGATCTGTCACCAGTCTATCGTCGAGCAGATTTTATACGCACTGAAAAAAAAATATTGACTCGAGTAACATTCACTTGCGGGCTGCTAAAGAAAAAAATTATTATTTCAATTCTACTTTCAATTCTTAGAATTGCATATGGGTTTGAAACGATAACATGTCACTTTGGCAGTCTTGCTGCCGTTGTTTCAATATCATATGGAATTGTAAGAATTTAAATAAGAATTTTTTGCTTTGGCAGCCTGGAATTTTTTTTTTCAGTGCGGGAAATAGTGTGTATAAAGTTTTGCGTCAGGCCCGTGCCGCGTTGCAGAGCAGAAGATCGAGCCATAACTTCACCCGTGGACACCACGCAAGACTACACTGTAAAAGAAAAATTGTAAATTTAATGTACTGGCACTTGAAATTTGCTAACATTACTCATATTAATTAAACATTAGTGTGCTTTGCTTGTAAAATAAAAATACCTGATATTGAAATTACAAATCTTTTGCTTGACATTTACAAAAATGTTAATGAAAAATACAAATTTTACTGTAAAATTGCAATGTGTTTTAAATTTCAGAAACGGTTTATCTAAAAAAAGCTTCCAATACTGTTCATTAATTTAAAAAAAAAAAACAATTTTTTTTTACAGTGTATTAGTCCACAGTGTACACGAAAGTCTTGTTCTCAAAGCTTTGGCTCTTGTTTGCAATGAAATATGATATTATTTTTAAAGAGCGTTAATATTTACGCGAGGCAAGAGAGTCCTCAATTGCACTAAAAACAAAAAAAAAAAGATTGTTGGATTAACCAAGGCGCCTTCACCTGCGTACAAAAGCGTTATTTAGTTGTTGAAATAACATTTTTTGTTTCGATCGAAATATTTTGAATCGACAGAAGCGAATAATCGTTCACCAAAGGAATTATTTAGTTGTAACAACCAAGTAACAGCTTTGAACGTGACTGCGAATTTGGTTAATCGAACAATTCTTTTTTTCAATGTGGAAATTGTTACCTCATATCGTAAGTCGACAATCGTCTCGGTAGACGGATTTTTGTGTAGACGCGAATAATAGATCTACCCACAAGTCCATCGTCGACCAGATTTTGAACGGGAAACAGTGTGTATAAAGTTTTGCGTCAGGCCCGTGCCTGCGATCGATCGTGAGCCAAAATTGCATACAGAACACGACTTATTTACGGTGAGTGAAGTTCCAAAGAGATCGGTTTCTCTTGTTACGTTGTATATACCACTGGCTTTCCGAGGGAAACATTTTCTCCTTTCTTCCGCCGCTAACTGACACAGAGAGCGTCGGTGTCGCTGATCGGTCGCGCGGGTCGCAGAACCGTCCGAATCCGCAGAGTCAGCACGACAAGATTTTTCACGCTACCGATCAACCCCGATTTTCTTACCGGCATTGTAAACCTTCGAAGCCGCTGGTCCGGTTGTCATATTTGCCTATGATTGACGATTCGCCGGGAGAAAGAGGCCGAGCCGCGCTGGTCTCTCTCCCGACCGGACAGAAAAACGATTCAACGCAATGGCCGTTTACGCCGTTTTAGGCAATAGTCGCACACGGTACTGCACGCTTTTCGGACCTTCCTCACCGGATCGGATGACGAACGCTTTTCATTCACTCGTCGACTCTCCTGCGCTTATTTATAAGCCAGTCGCAAACTGCGGGTCGCATCACATTCCTGCAATCCTCGATGATTATTACCGCTCGGATTGCGACCCGACGCTTTTCCACGAGGTCCGTTTTGCTCGTGCCATTCTAATGCGAGTGCCGGGATGACGACACGAGAATCGATCACAGTCGTTCGCCAACACGGCTCACGCAACAACATTGGAGACGCTCAAATACAGTTGGACCGCGCTTATCCGAGCCTCCGCGTTATCCGAAGAACCCAACTCATCCGAACACTCCGCGTTAACCGAGGTGTTGGCTCGGATAAGGTAAATGACCCAGTTTCGGCCACTGTCGCAGGTACCGCCATCAATCGCAATTTATACTAATAATAAATACAGTATACAGTATAGTATATACAAAATACAGTACAGTATATACTGTACTGTATTTTAATACAGTATACGTACATACACAGTATAGTATACATTACACACAATACAGTATAGTATATATTTATACTAATAATATTATACTGTATTTATTATATAATTTATTATATAATAAATAGTATACGTTAAATACAAACGAAATTGACGGCATGTTGAAGAGCGGTTTACTCTTGATTAATGCCGCGATATGTGAACTTTTTATAAAATGTTCCCTTTAGCAATTGAAGATGGCGGAAACTGGGCCGCTTACCTCAATCCGGAAAACTCGGATAAATCGGATAAAGCGGAATCGAGGATAAATAGAGTTGTCGGTACACTGAGGAAAAAATTCGCTTGCGGGCTGCCTACGAAAAATTATGTTATTCCGATTCCGCTTTCAATTCTTACAATTTCATATGATATTGAAAAAACGACGGCAAGACTGCGAGGTGACATGTTATTGTTTCAATCCCGTATGGAATTGTAAGAATTAAAAGTAGAATTGAAATTTAAAAAAAATTCTTTGGCAGCCGGCAATAAAATTTTACTTGAGTCAATGATATTTTTTTTTTCAGTGTAACTGCTACATTGTTGCATACGCGATTAAACTTGTACAAGTTTCCTGCGTCTTTATATCGCGAGCTGTAAATACATCAGTTCCGATTCTAGAGTCAATGGTAGAACATCGTGATATCTCAAAAAAGGAAAAAGGTCGTAAATTAAGTAATAAAGTTAATGTTTATATGGAGTGGTGTGTTATTTTTTTAAAATATATAATACAAGTTTGAATTGAGTATGTTATCCGTGTTATCAGAGCTTTCGCTTATCCGACGTACGCTCCCCCCACATTACCTCGGATAAACGGAGTTCTACTGTACACTGAAAAAAAAAATTACTTGCGGCCTGCCAAAGAATAATTTTTTTTTTTTTTTTTTACTTCAATTCTACTTTCGATTCTTCCAATCCGATATGATATTGAAGCAACTATGGAAAGACTGTCAAGGTGACACGTTATCGTTTCAATCGCGTATGGAATTGTAAGAATTGAAATAACATTTTTTTTCTTCGACAGCCTGCAAGCGATTTTTACCTGACTCATTAATATTTTTTTTCCAGTGCAGTCTGCAAGCTGTAAGGATCTGGTCACTCGCTCCGAAACGTTTCCAGTTCCGATGCAGTATCCAGGAAATATGGATTTATCGTCTATCGTACCGACATCCCCTGCGAGTGGCTACCCAAAGAGGAAATAAAAAAAAAATTAAAGCAGGAAGCCAGCGGGAGCAAAAAAAAATTGAGTCTGTATCCGCCGGGCAGGGTGGCAAAGAGCTGATCAGGGCGGGCGAAGCTCACACTGGGAAAGCCATGGAAACGTCGACAAATCGTTGCAAGATAAATTTGAAGATTTTCCAGAGTGTTGGATGAGACGTGCCACGATGCCCGGAAAGGGGGGGGGGCTGAGCATAGTAGGCCCTTCTGGCCCGGTTGTTCCACGGCCAAACTCGGCGTAGCGAGCCCTTCCTGGCTCCCTCGTCGCTCACCTACACGATCCCCCGGTCTGAGAATCGAAGTTAGCTCGGCTGCGGCCGGCCGGATACGAATAAGCGTTCGGCAACTGAATGGCCCGCGACCGGCTAATCGTTTTACGAGCAACCGGTAGACCCGGAGGAATCTACCGGTTGCTGCTTCCCGTGTAATAACGCAAAAAGCCGAAGAGCGAGCGAGATCGAGGTTGGACTCGAGCTCGCGTGCACACAACGTCCAATGAAAGTACGTCAAGCTTGCGAAATTTTCGTTTACACAGCCGTGCGTCGGTCCGCGCCCGTATCAAAAGTTTAATTGAATTTTCGGCCGTGGCCCACCGCAGTCAGTGAGATTAGGATCTACTCGGTTTCTCTCGATCCTCTTCCATCTGGCTCCCTTGCATCACCGGGGAACGGTTCGAGATCTCGCATGCCTTCGGGGATCTTCGCCTTTGGTTCTGTACGATCTGACCCTTGGCCTCGGTACTGTTTACCTCGAAGAAGGAGGAAGACTTTTCGGGCTATATATAATTATTATCTTAGCTGGCCGGGGCAAGAATCGAAGCGAGAGAACCCCGGCGATCTCTCGTTCGCCCCGAAGTTTGTTGCGATAAGACACATTGCATGAGTTCAACATAATTTGAAATATTCATTGCATGAGTCCAACATAATTGAAATATTATGTGTATCGATCGGGTGTCAGCCTCGACCTTCTTTCCATTCGCCGGAAACACGATGCAACAACCATTAATTTACATAATTGCGCTGAACCACGAGTTAAAAAAATAAAAAAAAAAAATATCGGTACGGTACGCGTTGGCTATACTCTCGTTCCTATGAGGGTCAGATCGAATTTATCTTACCGGCCCTCACCTGTCCCATAGGATGCGGGTGCTGTTAATACACTCGCACCTTCTCAGTTGTATGCATGCATGGGTTCGTCTTTGGGACAACTGACCAGCGGTACAGTCTGAATACAAAAAAAAAAAAAAATGTCATCGTAACAAGCGAATAAGTTTCCCTCCCTACGAATATGATGACAGCGTGTCTTAGTTCTCCAATGACAGCGTGTCTTAGTTCTCCAATGACAGCGTGTCTTAGTTCTCAAACGACAGCGTGTCTTAGTTCTCCAATGACAGCGTGTCTTAGTTCTCCAACGACAGCGTGTCTTAGTTCTCCAACGACAGCGTGTTTTAGTTCTCAAACGACAGCGTGTCTTAGTTCTCCAATGACAGCGTCTCTTAGTTCTCCAACGACAGCGTGTCTTAGTTCTCCAATGACAGCATGTCTTAGTTCTCCAATGACAGCGTGTCTTAGTTCTCCAACGACAGCGTGTCTTAGTTTTCCAACGACAGCGTGTCTTAGTTCTGTAACGACAGCGTGTCTTAGTTCTCCAACGACAGCGTGTCTTAGTTCTCCGACGACAGCGTGTCTTAGTTTTCCGACAGCGTGTCTTAGTTTTCCGACAGCGTGTCTTAGTTCTCCAACGACAGCGTGTTTTCCTTCTCCAACGACAGCGTGTCTTAGTTCTCCAATGACAGCATGTCTTAATTCTCCAACGATAGCGTGTTTTAGTTCTCCAATGACAGCATGTCTTAATTCTCCAACGATAGCGTGTTTTAGTTCTCCAATGACAGGGTGTCTTAGTTCTCCAATGACAGCATGTCTTAATTCTCCAACGATAGCGTGTTTTAGTTCTACAACGACAGCATGTCTTAGTTCTCCAACGACAGCGTGTCTTAGTTCTCTAACGACAGCGTGTCTTAGTTCTCCAATGACAGCGTGTCTTGGTTCTTCAACGACAGCGTGTCTTAGTTCTCCAACGACAGCGTGTCTTAGTTCTCCAATGACAGCATGTCTTAGTTCTCCGACAGCTAGTCTTAGTTCTCCAACGACAGCGTGTTTTAGTTCTCAAACGACAGCGTGTCTTAGTTCTCCAACGACAGCGTGTTTTAGTTCTCCAACGACAGCGTGTCTTAGTTCTCCAACGACAGCGTGTCTTAGTTCTCCAATGACAGCATGTCTTAATTCTCCAACGATAGCGTGTTTTAGTTCTCCAATGACAGCGTGTCTCAGTTCTCCGGTGACAGCATGTCTTAATTCTCCAACGATAGCGTGTTGTAGTTCTCCAATGACAGCATGTCTTAATTCTCCAACGATAGCGTGTCTTAGTTCTCGAAGGACAGCGTGTCTTAGTTCTCCAATGACAGCGTGTCTTAGTTCTCCAATGACAGCATGTCTTAATTCTCCAATGACAGCACGTCTCAGTTCTCGAAATGACGATACCTCTTGGACAGCGGGTCCAAGTCGCTGGCAATGTTTTTCAAGGATTCAAGATTTGCATCCTTCTTTCTCCTCGCGTCGAATTCTCGTCACATTTGAACAGCTCAGCCCCGTACCTGCCGCTGCTCTTCGTATCAGAAAATTGGATCGTATGGCCGGTTTCTCCACCTTCACGTTCCGCTACCGCCGCTCTTTTAGTCCGACGTTCTTTTTTTTTTTTTTTATCGGCGAGACTGTACCGTCGTGTACCCGCATGTCGAAGTGTCACACGCGGGGGCCCCGGCAGGACAGTGCCAACAGCAGAAGAGAAGAATACGATCGCGGTCGGCTCGGCCATGCAATACAGCGGTGACGACGAATGAACGAAAGCCAATGCGGTGTCGGCATAGAGCCACGGGGAAGGACATCGCGGTAGGTGCGTCACATAAAACCGGGCAAGGCAAAACTGTGTACCAGAACAGGTACACTTCACTCACGGTGTTGAGGACCCGACGCGCGGTGTAAATGATACATTCCGGGTCTAGGAATGGCATTCCGGCGTTGGGAGTAGAAGTGTACCAGGCCCGGTTATTCCGGCAGGGCCGCGTGCCGGATAGCCCACAATGGGACACATGTCAAAACAATGGTGACACAGGTGGCGCGTAAGCCCGCTCCTCTTCTATCGCTCACTTTTCATTCTTCCTCTTTCGTTTTCCGTCTCCATCTGAAAAGCGAGACCACGACGAAAAATGGCCCAGGTTGCCTCACCGTACGACTCATTGTCGAACGGGCGCCTCATCCGCAACGTGCGTTTCATTATTCGCCTTATTTGTTTTTTTTTTTTTTTTTCCTTCGACGTCACTCGGCTTCGATCATCGGCCGGCCACTTATTTGCGAGCTCGATCATTAAATTCTCGTAATAAGGTCGGCGATACGTGGTTCCTTTATCTCCTCGTTGGTGAGTTTCTGGATGGGAGGCGCGCGCGCGCGCGGGGATGACCGTGAGCTTAATAAAGAACAAACGCGGCTGTGATGGTCGAAACCGTGGATTTCCGGCGGAGACATCGCGACCGGGCAAAAGCTTGAATTGTCGCCCGATCCCGAAGCGAACGACGAAGAGTACACACACACCCAGCTGAGCATACTATTGCAGGCTACATAGTGATACATGCTCGGTGTATCGTATAATATAATACACACGGGTTTTGTGCCGACCGCCCACGCGATTCCGCCCGGAGTTTTCTCGCCCGTCGATAATCCTCACGTCCGCGCACGATGCCACGATGAACGGAGAGCTCGGGAAGAGGAACCGAAGAGAGGCAGAGGTCGCCGCGATAAATCGTCCGAAATATCAATCTTATATTTTCGGTGTCTCCGCGGCGAGTACCCGGAAGTCGAGGTCTTTTCGCCACGGATCGCGGGACACTGGGAGACCGGGCCCGCTTCGAACTTTATTGGTGTATCGTGGGTCGATGAAGTACGAGAGCACTGCCGGAACTCCATGGTTTCGACCATCCACGGCGCGTTTGCTCTTTATCAAGCTCACGGTCATCCCCGCGCGTCTCCACCTATCCGGAAACTCACGAATGAAGGGATTAAGGAACCACGTATCGCCGACCTTATTACGAGAATTTGATGATCGGACTCGCAAATAAGTGCCCGGTCGATGAACGAAGCCGAGTGACGTCGAAGGAAAACAAAATAAAGCGAATAACGAAATACACACAGAAAAAATTATTTATTTGACCGGCGCCACGCTAATAAATATTTGTTTGGTTTAAATAAATATTTATTTAATTTTAATAAATGAGAGCTGGGCGGTACTTAAAGTACATGAGTACTTATTTGGTACTTAAAGTACCAAAGTACTTCAATAAATTACTAAGACCAAAGTACTTGTACTATTTTCTTCCCAAGCACGGTTAGATCAATGTTCCGATTTGAAATGTTAAATATAAATAGGTGCAAAGTACTTTGCGCATGGCTTCCTCATTTATTACGATTTTACGCACAGCTTTGTCTACGACAAAGTTCGTTGATAGATTTTTGCTTCCTCAAAAAGGAAGTTATTTAAATTAAAGAAATATTTATTTGATTTAAATAACTGTTTATTTAAATCATAATAAATATTTTACGTAAAGCAAATAATTATTTATTTGCGGGTGCCCGATAAACAAATTATTTCCCTGGGTGCACGATACGGATGTGCGCCCGTTCTACAATGATTCTTAACGGCGAGGCAACTTGGGGAATTTTTCGTCGTGGTCTCGCTTTTCAGATGGAGACGGAAAACGAAAGAGGAAGAATGAAAAGTGAGTGATGGAAGAGGAGCATTCTCTGCGGCAGTTGTCTTACCATTGTCTTGACTTGCGGGAGGCGAAACAAGTTTACTGAGCGACGAATATGAAACGTCGACAGTTTGGTAGAATTCGAGTCACAGAGAAAACCAACGATGCATCGAAGATTACGGCCGCATAAAGACGAAATAATCTCCAAGCGGCTAAAGTCGGGACATTTTTATTTTCACTTTAATTTTTAATTCCCTTTAATTTCCACGTTTTCCAGGCTTTTCCTGAATATAAGCGAAGCGAGGCGGGTGCGAGATTGGTGAAGAGATCGGAAACGAAAGAATTGCCGAGAGCTCGTCTCGCTCTTTGAACGGGCGTGTAGACCACGCAGCGATATACCGGAGTGTCGCTGGACGTGGAAGGGTAAGAAGGTGGAGGCGTGAGGGCGTCTCTCGTTGCCCGCGTACAACAGTGTACAACCGTGGAGTGGATAGTGTGTCGTGAAGGTGCAGACGCAGGAGAGGAAGAACACGAGGAGGAGGACGAAGAGGGGGGGGGGGGGGGGGTGGAAGGGGAGCAGACAAAAATGACAATCATCGTCATTTTAATAATATGCAAAGGTATAGTCGACTTCCACGGCCGGGCAAGTGTGGCCACAATGGCGTTATATAATGACAAAGACACGCCGGGTCTCTCGGCGAGCGCGCGCGGGCTCACGGGGCCTGGTACCTTTCGCCTCGACAAAAGGCGCGGCGCTCCGCGGTGTAGGGTCATCCTACCGGACCGGAAGATGTTTTGTCCGGCAGCGTCGGAGAAGACGAACGCAGACGAATAGGCTCTGGTTGGTTAATGTTACGAGTCCGACAGCGTTAAAGCGTCGCGGAGAGCGTCACCCAATATTTCTTTTTTAGAAGCGCGTGCGGGTAACGCCTCGTGTCAAAATAAAAATGTTACGACGTCCTGGAGAGAGCGGTCTCATCGTCACTGCCGAGAACCTTTGAAGCTTCTCGGGATCTCCCATTTAAAAAAAAGTAAAATTAATCCACCTACACTGCTGTTCATGAATTCCTGGATTTCCTTGCGTCTCGCTTGGATGTCTCGCTTGGATGTCTCGCTTGGATGTTTCGCTTGGATGTCTCGCTTGGATGTCTCGCTTGGATGTCTCGCTTGGATGTCTCGCTTGGATGTCTCGCTTGGATGTCTCGCTTGGATGTCCGCGTGGATGTCACGCGTGGATGTCTCGCTTGGATGTCTCGCTTGGATGTCTTCCTTGGATGTCTTCCTTGGATTTCTTCCTTGGATGTCTTCCTTGGATGTCTTCCTTGGATGTCTTCCTTGGATGTCTTCCTTGGATGTCTTCCTTGGATGTCTTCCTTGGATGTCTTCCTTGGATGTCTTCCTTGAATGTCTTCCTTGGATGTCTTCCTTGGATGTCTTCCTTGGATGTCTTCCTTGGATGTCTTCCTTGAATGTCTTCCTTGGATGTCTTCCTTGGATGTCTTCCTTGGATGTCTTCCTTGGATGTCTTCCTTGGATGTCTTCCTTGGATGTCTTCCTTGGATGTCTTCCTTGGATGTCTTCCTTGGATGTCTTCCTTGGATGTCTTCCTTGGATGTCTTGCGGATGAAGGCTTGGATGTCTTGCTTGGTATCTTCGATCCCGTTGAGACATAGAGCAAGATATCCAGGAAGATTAAAAAAATCAGAAAAACCAGGCACTCATGAACAGCAATGTACAACCGGGCTTCATTCTCGATAATCGTACAATATCTTCTGCCTCAATGCACGCTCTTGTAACATTTGACGTTACGCTGTATATTTTATAAGTGAAATGTTGATGCATCATACAAAGGTAACAAGATTCACACCCACTGATCGGAATGTATCCGAGAGTCCGTGGCGCACAGCCGCGCGGGTTCAGCGTTAACCCACGTGAGTCCGAGCCGAGTCGGTCGAGTCGGGCCAAACGGAGAGTTTGCATCGCGAGAGTGCATGCGAAAGTCGTGTTTCCCCCCGGTGCAACAGAGCGCACGGTATTCGGTATTTTCACTGTGTGAGTATGTGTCTATATGGGGGCAACGATAGGCGCTATTGCTCCCGCTGCCCGCTGCTACATCTTTTGTGGTAGTCCTACTCGTCGGCGTCCTCTTCGCGATGCTCGACTCTCTCGGTCTCTCGCGGATGGTGAGCCCGTCGTCGTTGTTCTCGTCGATACCGAGATCCACCTCGAGGCGCCGATCCCTCTCCGCGTCCCGAAGAATTGTGTGCGAAACCGCTCGAGGGAAAAAGAAAATCGAACGCCGGTCTCCGTGTAATCGGTGTAGGGCGCTCGAGAGTCGAAGAAAACAATGCGAGGCATCGAACAGAACAAACACATAGAATCGAAGAACCGGCTTGTTTATCGCGGTACGACGGATCCGATAGTTTCTAGCACCTCTCTCGAATTAATCCATCGCACGGAGTCGATGCTAATTAGTGTTATTATTAGCGCTCCGCGGAGGACCGCACGGGCCTCTTACAGCGATCCTCTCTCGTCGGTCACCGATTCCGGCTGCCGAGTTCCCAGCTTCTCTTTCTTCAGCCACCGCCGATCGCGTCGCTCGGCGAAAGAGGACTCGAAGAAAAGAGAAGGACGACGCTGTGGTGCTCGTATATACACTGTACTCGCATAACGGCAGACGATGATCTTTCACGATCGATCGTTATACGAATATATCGGGACACACGAGGTCTCGTTACTCCATACCCCGAGGACTCCGCTCGAAGAATCGGCAGAGTTAGCTGTTACGTGGATCAGTGAACTTTTAGCCCGTCGCTGATTCGACGTGTTGCTCCCCGGCGCTGTCTGGCGTATCATTGGGACTGGCAATGCTGTTCTCCCGATAGCCCGGCATACTAAATTATCGCGGTACAGGATTTTCGATCATCGTTCGAATCGATCGGCTCGTCTCCTCGTGCAATCCGACATCCTTCTGGTTTCGCTATTCGATGCCCGAGCCCAGCCAGGCCGGCCGATGCGGCGAACGTGTACGCGCGTCGAAGAAAAAAAATTCGGACAATAGTTTCCCGAGCGTCGGGGACATTTAAATGTATGTATTCATACGCTCGCTGTATCGCTTTGACGAGAGGTGTGGTCAAAATTATTCAAACTGACCCGGACTCTTTTTTTTTCTTTCTGTTTTTTTTTTTTTTTTTTTTTTCTTTTTTGTTCTCCTCCTCTCTATATACTCTCTATACTCCCCGACGGTTCTCCTGTCGCTCGCTCTCGGTGTGTCTCACCGGGCTCCGCTGGGACACTTTCTAGCCCCGGCCCGCGGGGAACAGCGCCCGCTGCACCCACGTAATTCTTTTTAATATTCTGTACGACGGTCGTTTCTCTCTTGCCCTTCCACTCTTTGACTCTTCGCTTCGAGAAACCGCGCGCGCGCGCGCGCACACCGGATCCTTCCGATAATTCGCATCTCACAGCGCCTAAATTACTCCTCACTCTGTCTACTCGAACGTTTCGTAACCTGCAATCTTCGAATTATCATTTGGGGGAATAATTTTTTTTTTTTTAATTTATTCTCAAATCTATGCACGTAGCACCGATACGGACAATCGCTGGAATGGAGAAGCGTCGACGAAGTTTTTACGTGACCAAACGCTTTGTTTATTCTGCGGTTATGGCGGGGAGGGACTGAGGGAAAAAATGCGGTTTCAGGTAATTCATTCCTGTTGGCATAGAAGAAAAGATCACCGGCCACCCAGCGCACGAAAATGCCTTTTCCTATGTAGCAACTATAATAGCGGTAGCCCGGCAGCGGCAGCGGAACATAAACAGGGTGTCCGGAGGACAGTGGCCGAGAAAGAAAGACAGAGAAGCCCTAGTCTGTATGCCGAGGCATGTTCTCGGCTGTGCCCGACCATGACATATGGGTGGCGCAAAAACCACCAATACTGATTGATTGGCCACGCCACACCACCCCTGCGACAGACCTCTTTCTCACTCGACGGTCACGGATATTCCCCGGGAAATACCGGCTCAACTGCAATCCACAAAATACATTGCCCTCCCCACTATTTATCTTTGGTCCAGTAAAAAAAAAAAAAAAAACAATAATCTTTTTTGTCTAATTTTCATCGCGACGCATTACCGAGCGATATTATTATTATTTATTTATAGAAAGAAAGTTAACGACTTATAGAATCTGCATCATATAGTCAACATTAAGTAGACAAGTGTTTATGGAGTCTATTTTTTAATCGGATGATCGTCTCCTATTTGATTACTTTGGCTCGTAATGCGTTCCACGCATTCACAACCCTGTTCGATAACGTATGTTTCCATAGGTTTCTTTGGTATAGTCTCGTCTCCAATTTCACCCTCTGTCCGCGAAGATGCGGATTTCCTGAGGGTTGGAAAATGTCGAGCGCATTAATTGCCAAATTAATCACTGCCCATAATTGACCATTGCATCATTAATAACTGCATAATTGGCCATTTAATAATTTGTACGTATCGATGAGGTCGCCCCTCTTCTTTCTGGCTTCGAGTGTTGGTAGGCCGAGTCCGGTCAAGCGCTCCTCGTATTCGAGGCCTGTTCGATAACGTATGTTTCTATGGGTTTCTTTGGTATGGTCTCGTCTCCAATTTCACCCAGTGTCCGCGAAGATGCGGATTTCGTGAGGGTTGGAAAATGTCGAACGCATTAATTTCCAAATTAATCACTGCCCATAATTGCCCATTGCATCATCAATAACTGCACAATTGGCCATTTAATAATTTGTACGTATCGATGAGGTCGCCCCTCTTCTTTCTGGCTTCCAGCGTTGGTAGGTCGAGTCCGGTCAAGCGCTCCTCGTATTCGAGCCCTGTTCGATAACGTATGTTTCCATAGGTTTCTTTGGTATGGTCTCGTCTCCAATTTCACCCTCTGTCCGCGAAGATGCGGATTTCCTGAGGGTTGGAAAATGTCGAGCGCATTAATTGCCAAATTAATCACTGCCCATAATTGCCCATTGCATCATTAATAACTGCACAATTGGCCATTTAATAATTTGCACGTATCGATGAGGTCGCCCCTCTTCTTTCTGGCTTCCAGTGTTGGTAGGCCGAGTCTGGTCAAGCGCTCCTCGTATTCGAGCCCTGTTCGATAACGTATGTTTCCATAGGTTTCTTTGGTATGGTCTCGTCTCCAATTTCACCCTCTGTCCGCGAAGATGCGGATTTCCTGAGGGTTGGAAAATGTCGAGCGCATTAATTGCAAAATTACTAATTGCCCATAATTGCCCATTGCATCATTAATAACTGCACAATTGGCCATTTAATAATTTGTACGTATCGATGAGGTCGCCCCTCTTCTTTCTGGCTCCCAGTGTTGGTAGGCCGAGTCCGGTCAAGCGCTCCTCGTATTCGAGCCCTGTTCGATAACGTATGTTTCCATAGGTTTCTTTGGCATAGTCTCGTCTCCAATTTCACCCTCTGTCCGCGAAGATGCGGATTTCCTGAGGGTTGGAAAATGTCGAGCGCATTAATTGCCAAATTAATCACTGCCCATAATTGCCCATTGCATCATTAATAACTGCACAATTGGCCATTTAATAATTTGCACGTATCGATGAGGTCGCCCCTCTTCTTTCTGGCTTCCAGCGTTGGTAGGCCGAGTCCGGTCAAGCGCTCCTCGTATTCGAGCCCCGTTCGATAACGTTTGTTTTCATAGGTTTCTTTGGTATGGTCTCGTCTCTAATTTCGCCCAGTGTCCGCGAAGATGCGGATTTCCTGAGGGTTGGAAAATGTCGAACGCATTAATTGCCAAATTAATCACTGCCCATAATTGCCCATTGCATCATTAATAACTGCACAATTGGCCATTTAATAATTTGTACGTATCGATGAGGTCGCCCCTCTTCTTTCTTCCAGTGTTGTTAGGCCGAGTCTGGTTAATCGCCCCGCGTATTCGACTATTTCTCAAGATGTCTGGAAGTTTTGCGGCCCTCCGTTTGACTCGTTCGATGGTGTCGATGTCTCCCCGGAAGTACGGTGACCATACGATCTTTGCAAACTCAAGACTTGACCCGACGTGAGTTTCATAGATTTCGGTGAAGAGGTCGTTGGTTATTTTCCTGAGTTATTTGCCTATCCTCGTTAGCGAAAGATATTTTATTTTTGTTCTTTGTTTTTTTTTTTCGCAACAATCCTCAACGCTCCCACCGGCATCTCGTGAATGGCCGATAAATTAACCGTTATCATTTACATCTCTCGATTAATAACCCCGGGGGTCGCGAGATGAATGTATACCGCGGGTGACCCCGAGCTCGACCCAGCTTCTGTCAATTCCGTACCACTTCTCCTCCGCCTCCCGCACGTTCTCAGCTATCCTGCGCTCTGTGGGTTAAGCATAGCTGAATATACCTGAGTCGCCCGAGAGAGCTCTCTCTCTCCTCCGTCCCTTTCGCGTTAGCGTTTTCCGTTCTCTCGCTGGCTCCCTCGCTCGGGCTCGCTGCAACGATACACTTCTTCTCTAGGCCTGGACCGTAGCTGCGAAGATGTTCGCACGATCCGGCATCCGTGGAGACGGGGACGGCGGCGCGGGGCGAAACGGCGACGATGCATCTGCACGAACCTATCCCGAGGCCCTCGCCGGGCTCACTGGCTGCTGCACCACAACGACCCGGTAGTCGTAGGTGGACGCGGTCCACTCATCGCCTCCTAACTCTCTCGACTCCTCTCGGTGCCTGTTTCCTTCTTCTCCGTTCCGCGTGTCTCTCTCGGTAAGACTTCCCTCGGCCCGATACCGTTCGATAGTTCAGCGCCGGTTCAACACCGGTAGCCTCAATTAAAGTTCCCCTCTTCGATCACACAGATCTCCGATGCACTTTGAGCCACGATGAGCCTTAAACCACGTACCATTATATCGACAGCTCGGCGAGCGCATAGTCATTCGAAATAATAATCAGCTCCGTCTTTCGGCATTCGATCATTGCCGTTCGCCGATATATCTGACTCGGTTTTAATCCGTGCCCGGTAAATATTTCACAACGAAAATATATCTTACGAGAGAAGCCGATCGATCAGCGAGGAGTATCGTAAGTGGGTATTAAAATATTAAACACGCGTTGGTACGAAGAAATTCAATCCAGGTCTCCTCGGTCTATCAATAATTTATCCTGAATCACGGAGCAGCGACTCATCTTATCCAGCCATATTTTCACCGAGTTTCCATCGGCTCGTCGAGCCGGGCGAATGGTACGTATAAATAGCTGTATATAAACTGTACAAGCGCAGCACATTTGCGGAGAGTTTCGCACGATCCTGAAGCCGGGCCACGTTCGTCACGACCTGTGGGCTTACGGAGTGTACCCACGCGCGCTCGCTACGTCCCAGACTCCTCTCACGGTAGTTGTAGGTGGACGTCGTCCAGTCTGCGGCGGCCGATCGTTTGCCAGGCGGATAAGCATAAGCGCCACGGTGCAGTCACTCTACTCACGGTAGAGTTGCATACTCTCTCGCGAGCCGTTGCCGTTGATGCTGGCTGCCGCTGCCGCAGGAGCCGAAAGTTCATAGGTACGGTTAAACCGGGACGCGCACCACGATTGCCTCGACCGGGGCTCATCTCCTCGGTGCTTAGTAACTCTGCTCTGGTACCATAGGCTCTCCAGTTGAATTGGCGGCGAACGAGAGACGGATAGGAAAAGAGAGAACGAGAGAGAGAAAGGCAGCGGTGACAAAGATGGGGATTAGCGTTCGATCTATCTGCAGTCCTCGAGTACTTCGAGTTTTGCAATGATAGTAAAATTACCCGGTTAAAAAAAATAGATAGACTATTCGACCATTCGACCATTCGACCATTCGACCATTCGACCATTCGACCATTCGACCATTCGACCATTCGACCATTCGACCATTCTGCCATTCTGTCATTCTGCCATTCTGCCATTCTGCCATTCTGCCATTCTGCCATTCTGCCATTCTGCCATTCTGCCATTCTGCCATTCTGCCATTCTGCCATTCTGCCATTCTGCCATTCTGTCATTCTGTCATTCTGTCATTCTGCCATTCTGCCATTCTGCCATTCTGCCATTCTGCCATTCTGCCATTCTGCCATTCTGCCATTCTGCCATTCTGCCATTCTACCATTCTACCATTCTACCATTCTACCATTCTACCATTCTACCATTCTACCATTCTACCATTCTACCATTCTACCATTCTACCATTCTACCATTCTACCATTCTACCATTCTACCATTCTACCATTCTACCATTCTACCATTCTACCATTCTACCATTCTACCATTCTACCATTCTACCATTCTACCATTCTACCATTCTACCATTCTACCATTCTACCATTCTACCATTCTACCATTCTACCATTCTACCATTCTACCATTCTACCATTCTACCATTCTACTATTGATCGTTTAGATGATTTAACGATTTTAAATCTACATTGTACGATGGAGACACATAATACATCTACCAACGGTCTATCGTAGACCAGAGTTATTTCGCGCAGGTACAGCGACAATGAAAATTATTAATTACCCTACCATAGATAATATTAAATAATTCAAGATAACTCGTAAGGGGGTGACTTATAGTAGAAACCAGTCGACATATGGAATCAGAGAATAGAGCTACTCTTCTTCTCTCTTCCTCAGCTACTTTCCCTCCGTCTCGATATCCTTCCCCGGTGTTCTCTCAAAAGTACTCGGCCAGAGTCTATCGCAGTGAGACGGAGTCTGAGACGCTCTAGGAAAGGGAAGAGGCTCGGAGAGGCTGTTCGCAAACCCTACGACTAGCCGGATGGCTTTAATCCACGAGCAGCGAGGCACCAGGCGAGTTTAAAAGACAGCGACACACAACACACGAATCGGCTCGTGAGCCAGCGAGAGAGCCGACTCGCGGACGCGCGGCCGCTCGCGGTTCCCGATATATAGGGCAACCGTAGTCTCACGGTTTTCGCGCGCGCTATTCATCTGCATGCAGCCGAGATGCCGCCGACGCGCGAGACGATCGCGCGTATAGTTATACAGTCACAGTAGATACTTTATACCCTACTCGTTGGCTCTTATGTGTACGAAACGCGCGCGCCCGACTTTTTATCGGCCAGCTTCTCCGACACTCTCGAGAGTCGCGCGCGATCCGCTCGGTAGCAAACAGACACGACATATATCGAACCCCCTTCTTACATGTGTTTATATATTTTAGAGTATCGGCGTTGTGTATGAAATCGCTTTCGATTAGATTTATTAGAATAATTATGTACACGCCGTCGAGTCGCTGCCGGCCCGAGCGGGACTCTGCCGCAACAAACGGTGATTTAATCGAACATTAATGCGACGCGGTTACATGCGCGAGAGACTTCTCTTCCGCCCTCTCTGCGAGGCAAAAAATAAAGACGGGAGATCGTCAATTCCGGAAGGAGACGGTAGAAACTCGGAGACGAGTGTTACGAGCCTCGGCTATCTTGTATAGCATGAGGAAGATTAACACTTTAAGAAATGTTATGAAATTTACAATACCTTTAATGCACAAAGTTACATGAAATATACAACCACGGTATGTGAAATTAGAATTCATATACATTGTATTTGAATTTTTTTATAATTTAATCTTAAATGCAATACCTGTGTATTGAAATTACCGGTGATGGCATCGAAAATTAAGACATCCGTGTATGAAAATCATGTTATTATCACAAATATTATACAAATAATATTGTTTTTAATATAACGCAATATTCTTACATACGTGTCAATGAAATTTCATTCACTGTATATGCACAAAACTTCGTATACATTTATGAATTTTCAAACAGACATTTTTTTTTACACCGTTAATAAATTCTTCGGGATGCAACCCCGAGCGCTGCGAGTGCGCGGCCACCAGCTCTACGAGTTTCACGGGGGAGTGGTAGGGAGAGACAAAGATTTAGAGAGAAAATAAGTCTTACTCTAGCTTAACCGCCGACGTAAAGAAATATAATAGAAGTAGGAAGCGAAAACGTCGGGGGCTCGCCTCTGGCCGTGTGCACGCAGCGCGCGGGCCCGAGAGGGAGACACGACGGACACGAGGGCGAGCGAGCGAGACGGGTGGAGAGAAAAATCGGCGGGGCACATTACGCGAAATCACAATGTTTAATGAAAATCGCTGAGAGGCCGAGTTGCCCGAGTCCGAGAGACCGCGGGATGCTGGATGGAGACGAGAGTATCCACAACTGTGCATCGTGTAACCGTGGCTCGCTAAATCGTGACGCGGCGAAGCGGTATTCAGATTGCGCTCTTAGCGGTTTCGCGGCGATTTTTTTTTTTTTTTTTCTCTTTTTTCTTCCTTTTACAAACTCGCCGAGTCCACGAGGCAGGAGCGCGCCCGCGCGAGCCGACAAAAGCCCGGGAGGATTTCGCCGCGAGACTACGCCGAGCCCGGCGCGCACGCCCGCGAACTGGTCAGAGTACGATTCGCCGGATCGCCTGTGAAACACTGCGCTGTGTCGCACGATTAATATTTTTTTCTATCGATTTTTTTTTTTTTTTTTTTTTTTTTTTTTTTACTGCTCGGAATGATTTTCACCGAGTCGCTAGACAATGCAATTGCGAAAGCGCGGCTTGTCCTTCGGAATTTTAATAGTCCCGTACCGTAATGACGCAGGACACGAAGAAGAGCCCAGGAGATTATTTAGCGTTATTATTTAGCGCTCCGATTTAAATTGCTGCGTGTTCGCGGAGAGATAGTCGGAGGAGCCGTGCGAATATCTACCCGGCGAGGCGCACACCACTACGACAAGATCGGTATCACAATACGGATGTATCATACGTCACGCGCGCTCTCCTCGCCTGAGAATGTCGGTAGACACGTACGTTACACCTATGGTAGACGGAGGCATAACTATACACAACTTACGTCTCGGCGCGGAGATCCACACGGGCGCGTGAATACGTTTCGCCAGCTCGTCCATATAATGTATACAACATAAAGGATATATCTATATGATATATACCCACTAGATATATATATATATATATATATATATAAATACGGGCACGGTGTGGATCTATGCTCGTCAGACGAAAACCGTTCGTTCACCCTTTCTTTTTCTACCTCACCGATAGTTCTCTCGTCGGTACCCTCACGGAAATTTCGATTGTATCGATTTTCTCCTCTCCCCCCACCTGGCGAGGTGTACTGGTCGACATTTCAGAAGACTCTTCGACTCTGGCACACTACTGAGAGAGAAAGAAACAGGGGCAGGGGGGGGGGGGAGGCGGTGACGCGATGAGCGAAAGATCCGGGTGATCCACTGCCTCCGGTAGGGATCCATAGATCTCAAATAAAGTTCTGCTCCTCCATACGTGAGTCGCTGGGCCGCGGACAAACGATACTCGTTACACTCCATCGATCGGGGATCGCACGCAGAAAAAAAAGGCTTGGTAACCGCGGAACGAGAAATCGTTCGCGTCGACGATTTTGTCGATCGGTACCGATTGATTGACGGGTTCGCAGTTAACTAATTCGGTGAATCGGTTAATATATTTTTTTTTCGGAGCACCAACTTATCGTCCAATTCCGGGAAAGACTGAGAAGTTTGCTGGGACGTTCAGTACTTTTCGACGGAAGTGATAATAAACATGAAAAACTTCCGCGCCGGACGAGAAATCGTTCACGTCGACGATTTCGTCGACCGGTCCCGATTAATTGACTGGTTCGCAGTTAACCAATTCGCCGATACAGGCAATAATTTTTTTTTTTTTGTAGAAGCAGCTTGTCCATTTCCGGGAAACACTGAAAGTTTGCTGCACCCAGAAAAAAAATTTAATTAAGTAAATAGTTACTTAAATGAAATAAATATTTATTTAAGACAAATAAATATTTTACTTGAACCAAATAAAAGGTGGCCGTCAAAATAAGTTATTTTTCTGGGTGTCTCACGACCAGAACTTTTCGGCGGAAGTGATAATAAGTATAAATAATTTCCGCTCCGGACGACACACCCAGAAAAATAATTTATTTGACTGCCACCGTTTATTTGGTTTAAGTAAAATATTTATATGATGTAAACAAATATTTATTTGATTAAAATAAATATTTATTTAAATTAAGTAAATAGTTACTTAAATGAAATAAATATTTATTTAAATCAAATGAATATTTTACTTAAACCAAATAAAAGGTGGCCGTCAAATAAATTTTTTTTCTGGGTGCAAACTGTTCACGTCGCCGATTTCGTCGATGTTCCGATTAATTAGCTGGTCCGCAGCTGCCTAATTCGCTGAGCCGGCCAATAATTTTTTTTTGTCCGAACCAGCTTATCCTCCAACTCCGAGAAACACTGAGAAGTGTTTCCGTCACGACCAGAAACTTCTCGCCGGAAGTGACGATAAATCCAACAAAAAAAAGGAAGAAACGGTGACTGTTCTCGATGTGACGAACAGCCCTCCCTGAATTCTCGTACTCCGTCGCCGTCGTCTTTCGATCGAAGGAGACAGAAGTTAAACTTCTGGTTGCACCGCGTTGCTCGGGGCTCGCTGGCAGTCAGGCCAGCGGAGAAGAGAGAAGCCGGCAAGCCGTTTGCCGCTGCCCGATCTAGCGAAGTGAAAGTTAGATGTGTGGGCACGGGATGCGCACGAATTCATTTTTTCGGCCTCGCGTAGTGCCTCGCGAGGTAGAGGACGGATTTTTTTTTTTTTTTTTTTTCATTCTCTCCTCCACTTCTTCTTCTCCGACTGTGAGCCGTGTGCGCGAGCGCGTGGTTCACCGCTCGGCTCTCGACCGGCAGTTCCCATGTACCTAGCCTATATGGCCGGTACCGAGATCTCGCTTCCACCTATGTATACGTGCCGTGTACACGTGTACGTGTACCTCGTATATGTACCGGCTTTGGCAACGTACATACAGGGGCGCAGAGAGAGAGGTACCGATAGGACGTGTGCACAGACGGCGGTATAACCGCGTGTAGAGCCCGGCTCTGGGTACTCCTGCGGCTCGCGAGCGCGGTGGCCTGGCTCCGTGACTTATCGACTTTGTGCCTCTGACGTGTCGTGTACACGGGCGCGCACCACCGAGCGCCAGCCTCGAGAAGAGACTCGGCCCGATTCCTCGATACGATGATACTGGCCGGGTGCCCCGCGCGCGAATCTCGCTTCGCGTCAGAGTTTCCATGGCCCGAGCGCGGCTATCGAAGACACGTGGGATCCCACGAAATGCTCGAGATCTCTTTCCCTTTACCGCTAGAGTCCCTCGCGAGTAAACTGCGTTCGATCTCTCTGCCATGTATTTATGTCAATTTTCGGTACGGGGGTGGGGGAGGGGGGGAGGGGGTTTCCGGCAAAGGGTGTTTTTTTTATTATTTTTTTATGGGTGAAGAAAAGAATCGGTTAGATAATCCTATGTGATCGTGAGATTGGGCCGGTGTTGTTATGGGCCAAAGATAATTGACAAGCTTAGGTATCGAAAAAATTGTAGATACACGTTTTTTGGTTTTTTTTTTTTTTTTATATAAAAAATGGGACTCGTTCTACAATTTATTGTATTCGAATGTAGGGTTTTTTTTTTCTACGTTATTGGCGCAGCGTTAGCAAGCAATTTCATGGGTGGGATTCTTCATACATTTCTTTTTTACTGATTATAAAAAAAAATGATGATCAAATTTTTTTTAGCCTCAATTTTCCGATCGTATCATATAATATGAAGAATTATGTGCACCCAGAATAATTATTTTTTTGTCGGGCACCCGCAAATAAATATTTATTTGCTTTAAGTTAAATATTTATATTATTTAAATAAATATTTATTTAAAGTAAATGAACATTTATTTACATCAAATGAATATTTTACTTAAGGCAAATAAATATTTATTTGCGGGTGCCCGACAAATAAATTATTTTTCTGGGTGTGTACCGTGTTCGGTCTCTCTACCATACATTTATATCAATCATCGTTCAGGGCGGGAGGAGGTGTATTCGAATTCCGACTAAGTGTGTTTTATTTAGTAGTAGTAGTAGCGGATTTATTGACAATATTCCAGATGGAACAATTTTTTATACATAGCATTACATAGTGTAAGTTGTCCTAAGAATATAAATATATTGTCAATTGGCCATCGACCTTAGTCCTTCAGTCATTGTTTTATTTATTTTTCATCAGTAAACGAAAAATCGCTGACGATCGTACGTCCATAACGGTGATGCGATAGTCTGACAAAAATCCAGGCCCGAGTATTAAAAAATAGTAGGAGTTAAATTTTGTTGGTTTCTTTAAATCAAAAGATCAAACTCCTACAATTTATTATATTAACACCTGGGGATTTTTGTGTACCTTATTAAAACGACGTTAGAAACCAATCAATCGCGTGAAAGTCTTTACGATCTTTTTTTTACCGATAATAAATAATTAACGCAATTATCTCGTCCCAATTCGATCGTATAGTGTGATAGAAAGAATTACGTAAAGCTTGTCTTTTTAAGTATCGAAAAAACGATGATCAAAATAACACTTTTACAATCTTAGTTGCTAGTAAAGTCTAAAACACCCGAGCAGCGAAGAGATACATCGTTAAACTATGGTGCGGCACGCGTCCCGCGACCCGCGCGCAGACTCTGAACTCCAGAAACGAGCTTTTCCTCGCTCTTTTGCTGGGGTTGACGAAAACAATGTCGTCGCTGGGGGGATGAGAGGGCGTTGGTACACACCGTGTGCGAGGCTCGCCTGTATCGATCTCGGAACTCCCAACGGTAGGAAACAATGCATCGACGACAGGCTAACAAATGGTCGAGCCTCTTATCGCGCTGTTCTATACGTGGATGAGCCGGGAATGGCTCGGGCGTCCGCGTTACGGTCAGTATACGATCGGCGAGACGAAAACCATTAGAATTATCACCTGACTAGAGCCCAGACGAGGCGAGCCAAGGAAATCAGCCGCAGTCCATTTGTCCTTGTGCTTGCGCAACGAAATTTAATGTACCGACAATAAATGTATTCCCATCGATCGTGATATAATACAACGAGTTACGACATTCTCAAGGCGTCCACCTATGAAGAAGCCATTTTTTTTGTATTTTTTAAAAATATAATTCCAATAATTATATTTGCCGGAAGTAAGAATTTATTTTTAAGGTAGCACTCGCGGACGGTTCGACCTCACGTGAGTTCGGAGAGAATTGGAACAGAATTGCGAACACTTCTCGATGGGATAAAGGTGCTGATAACATTGATTTTGCATAATAATAATTCCAAAATTTTAGTAACAAATTAATTTTAAAAAAATTGTTCAACAAATCCCCTGGCAACTTAGCTTTTTGTTCATGTAAAAACAATTTGTTCATCTCTTTGAATAGGTATGAATTTTTTTCAGAATTTCGTATCATTTTTAAAAATTACGTTTTTTCATTAACTGAAAAACGCGATTTTCAAAAATTACACGAAATTCTAAAAAAACAAATAAGTATTCAGAAAAATTAACAAATCCATTTCATAAAAAAAAAAGGTAGGTTACCAGGTGATTCGTTGGGAAATGTTTGTCATTAATTTGTTTATAACATTTCGGAATAATTATTATGCAAAATCAATCTTTTCAGCACCTTCGATATGGTTAATTTTTTAAAGATTTTTATCCCATCGAGAAGTGTTAGCAATTCCTCTCCCAATTCTCTTTGAACTCACGTTGAGTCAGACTCTCCGCAAGTACAACCTTAAGTTCACTTATGCGCCGCTTCGGGAAAAAAAAAAACGGCTGTGGGATTCGCGTTCAACTCGAAAAAATACATGGCAATATGGTTTTTGATGATAACTATTTTCGATACGTAATAGAAGCTTCGGGCGTTGCATTATCCTCCACGGTGCAGTACTATTCGCGGTACCCGTGCATCCAGATTCATTTTGCACTGCGGTATAAGTATATACGTATCCAATCAGCGAGTGTAATGGAGATCGATAGCCGTAAGACGATCGATTCTCCTCGCTTCCCGCAGCCCATACGTCTCTCGAAATAAACGTGCGAGAGACTCGATTCGATGTCTAGATACACCGCTACTATGTACCAAGACTTATAGCACAGCGTCTCTGATCTATCCCCGCGATGCTGATAAATGTTTGTAAACCGAAAAACGGAGTCTTACTTTTTGTCATTTTTTTTTTTGTTTTTTTTTTTTTCGTTTCGTTCTCTTCGTGCCACGTTGCATTTTTACAATGTGTATAACAAATCCCACAACGTGGCATACAGCCGAGTCTCTTATCGTTGTGCAAACTACACGGAGACGACGATATAGAAACGAGAAATGCCCGAGCCGGCGAAAAGCCCACAGGGACACGCAACGGGTCTGTTTCTGTTCTTTAGCTTTTACGTACAACGAGAGGCGAGATGAAATAGCTGCACTGTCCACTCGTGGCCCCACCTGTACCCTTATCTATCTCGACAAACAAGTCGTATCCGTCGTGATTCCGGGAACGTCCGTTTCGGAACTACGAGAACCGCTGTCCGGTCCGAGGCCATTCGATTCCCTACCATTATCCCTCCCGACCATTATTATTGTTGTTGTTATTATTATTATTATTATTATTATTATTATTATTATTATTATTATTATTATTATTATTATTATTATTATTATTATTATTATTATTATTATTATTATTATTATTATTATTATTATTATTATTATTATTATTATTATTATTATTATTAAACAGAGTTCTCGACAACGTGGCCGATTGACCGGAAGTCTCTGGCAGCGAATCGTATATCGTTCGAGCGAGCGGGCGTCCAATGGAATCGTGACACGTATGAATCTCCGTTAGCTAAAACTCAAACTGTGCCATGCCGCGAGTAATGTACCAAAGATTCCCAGATAGTAAGAGCGCAACGCTCGTTCGTGGTAATCGAGACAGGAGAAAGGAGGATTCCCAGAGGATTTAGGAACGACGGCCTCCTCCGGTCGCTCTCCCGCTGCAAAGAGGCGTTCGTCCGTTTGCGCAGAAACGAGCAATGAAAATCGGTTGATGAGACAGTCGAGATAGCGGGCGAACTCGTGCGAGAAGCGCACGGCGAGAGTGTGATAATGAATAAAGGATCGGTAAGTGCAGCGGCATTGGCACAATAGGAACAGATCTAATGGATCGAATGGGAAGAAGTAAAAGAGCGAAAATGGAACGGAGGATTCGGTTACTAAGGTTAAACGCGCTTTACGAGGGTGTCCGAGTGTCACACAGTTCGGTCTTCTTCCTTTACTCAAACTTTTTTTTTCGTTTTTTTTTTTTTTTTTTTTCGGTAATGTCAGGGAAGAATCTCCGAGCCGGACCCTGACGAATTACGGATCGTTTCACGCCTATAATATGCCTGCTCACGTCGCTGCTTAAACCGTGCGGGCATTATTGAAGGATCCGGACAGCGAGCGCGCTCTTGAACAGTAAGACGAGCATAGGCCGAGAGAGAGGCGATTCTTCGTTCACGGGGGTGGCTGCGACGAGCCAACGGAAACTACAAAGAGTCTCGTCGATCCTCGAGCCCGGACAGTCGTGGTGCGAATAATGCTTTTCGGGATTAAGGACAGCGTCGCGCTTTGGACCACCCAGCGTAGAAAAAAACTAAACGACGGAGAGGGGGAAAGTGAAAATGGGAATAGAAAAATCGCAGATAGATCGCGGATCAGACACCCTCTGGGTAGATTCCCATAGAAAAGGGCCCGGTAGAGTCGGACGCTTAAAAACAAATTATAAAGCATTTTTAACTCCACTTTGAAAAATGTCTGTTTGAAAGTTCATGAATGTACATGAAGTTTTATGCATATACAAGTACATGAAATTTCATTCATACATATGTAAGAATATTGCGTTACCGGTATATTAAAAACAATATTTTTTGTACAATATTTGTAATAAAAACATAATTTTCATATACGGATGTCTTAATTTTCAATGCCATCAACGGTAATTTTAATGCACAGGTATTGCATTTAAGATTAAATTATTAAAATTCAAATACAATATTTATGAATTCTAATTTCACATACCGAGGCTGTATATTTCACATAACGTGTTGTAAATTTCATAAATGTATATGAAGTTTTATGCATATACAGTACATGTAATTTCATTGACACGTATGTAAGAATATTGCGTTACCGGTATATTAAAAACAATATTTTTTGAACAATATTTGTAATAAAAACATAATTTTCATATACGGATGTCTTAATTTTCAATGCCATCAACGGTAATTTTAATGCACAGGTATTGCATTTAAGATTAAATTATTAAAATTCAAATACAATATTTATGAATTCTAATTTCACATACCGAGGCTGTATATTTCACATAACGTGTTGTAAATTTCATAAATGTATATGAAGTTTTATGCATATACAGTACATGTAATTTCATTGACACGTATGTAAGAATATTGCGTTACCGGGATATTAAAAACAACATTATTTGTATAATATTTGTAATAATAACATAATTTTCATATACGGTTGTCTTAATTTTCAACGCCATCACCGGTAATTTTAATACACAGGTATTGCATTTAAGATTAAATTCTTAAAATTCAAATACAATGTATACGAATTCTAATTTCACATACCGAGGCTGTATATTTCATATAACGTGTTGTAAATTTCATAAAATTTTTACACAGCGTTCGAAGATAATTTCGGTGGCGCAAGTGGCGATACGTTCGCTTATTGAACTTTCCACGAGGTCGTTGAAGCGACGAATTTTTTAAAATTCATTCCATGCCTTCTGGTTTCCGATTGATGGATAACTTGAATGGCCGAAGACTGCGACAGGAGCGTTGGAAATTGATCGAGAGCGAGTGTGTTCCGTGAGTGTGAGGGAAAGCGAAGAGGGCCGATGTGCGCGAGGTTCCCATGGACCCATAACTGTTCGATACATTGCCCAGCTTCGAGGTACCCAATATTTGAGGATATCTCGTTTCAATTGAAAATCAACATCGACGCATCGAAGAGCCCAAGGGTGTGCGTGTGTCGGGTTAACACATACACGTCGTGCAGTAAAAGACGAGGCGATGCCCGAAGGTGAAACGGGAACCGCGATCCGAGGGAGTGAGACAAAGATCACCGGGCCCTGTTACACGGTAAGATTCTAATGTATAAAAAAAAAAAGAAATAAAGAAAGGTCCGCGTTTGCCCCTAACGGATTCCGGGGTGGCGAAAGAGCCGAGGGTCGTTCTCCGCCGCGGTGTCCGGGGGTACGTTGGGAAAAAAGAAGTGGAGAAAAAAATACGCCGTGCCGCGGAGAACGTCGTAAAGCGCGCGTTGAAGAAAACTATGCGAGAACTCCGCAGCAAAAAACACGAAGAGGTGGGGGAAAAAAAAAGAGAAAAAAAAAAACATCGGTGTTCCGTTTTCCTTCGGCGGTCTCTCCCAGCGGCGTTTGCGTCTCATTTCATCTCTCGCGTGTTCGCCGCGCCAACATCGGCGTCATCGCCTCCGCGCCAGTCCCCGAAGCTGGTCCCCTTATCTTTACGATATTTGCGACTATTATCTCGTGGCATACACGGCCCGGGATTTCATTCTTGATGATGGCGAGCGAGCGAGTGCGCGCGGTTCTCGTTCGTTTGCGGTTCGGAGGGAACCGACGGAAAGGGAATCCGGAGAGAACGTAACGCTTTCTTGTTATCTTCAGAAAATTAATCTACCTGGCCCGGGCTGGCCATTCCGTGCTCGGAGAGAGACGCGTCGAGCCTCGCTTCTCCACGGTTGATAACGAAACGCCGAGAAAAATAACGGTTTCGGTATTCAAATCAATCCGAGCACCGCCTGCGACGACTTTATCGCATCATCGTTACGCAATCATGGCGGCTAATTGAAGATGTCAACGAGGGCGAAACAAGGCCGATCCTCTCGCTTTCGTGCGCGCACGGCCGCGTGTAGCGGACGGTAGGGGCAAAATGGAACCGTTAAGAGATTCATCAAGTTTCGTCATTTTGCCCCACTCTCTCCTAGAGACACGCCGCTTATGCCTCGCTATACACAGGGTAAATTGGGGTGAGATGGCCACCCGTAATATCTTTTTACGTAACAAACGAATGGCGCCGCTTGCACGGTTTTTAGTTTATGTGGATACAATGCGATTGCACACAAAATTTTAAGACTACACGTGCAAGGATCAGTTCGAGCGGAGAATCCCCATTTCGAGGTAGCCAGACATTTCTCGAGCTATATTTCTGGCTCTTTGGAGACATATTAAATTATAATTTTGCTGGTAAATAAAAAATGCGGCGCTGAAGGACTTCGGTCGATGGCCCGTTGACAATATCTGGATCCAATTAGAAATATATTAATGTATAAATGTCTAAAATATGTAACGATCGCCAACGCATCGTATGTACTGATAATTAATACACACTTACTACGACTAAAAAATGCACACTATAGTTGGATCTTTCAGGACAAGATTGGCGCGTGGTAAAGCTATTTAAAAAATTCCTTCCCTAAATTTAAGCAGCGGCTATTTTTCCGAGAAAATTGGTGATATGGCCACTCATTTTCCGGGAGACATGGCCCATTTTCTTGAAAAAAAGCCGCTGCTTAAATTTGAGGAAGGAAAAAAAAATAGGTTTACTACGCGCCAATCTTTTCCTGAAAGATCCAACTATAGTGTGCATTTTTTAGTAGTAGTAAGTGTGTATTAATAACAATACATACGATGCGTTGACGATCATTACATATTTTAAACATTTATACAATAATATATTTCTAATCTCTTTAATATCTGGGATTTTAATATCTGGGCGATATGCCCAGATATTGGGAGTGAAGTGGCCACGTCAGTGGTGGTGGGTCACTAAAAAATGCGGGGCTGAAGGACTTCTGTCGATGGCCCGTTCACAATATGTGGATGCAATTAGAAATATATTAATGTATAAATATTAAAAATATGTAACGATCGTCAACGCATCGTATGTATTGATAATTAATACACACTTACTACTACTAAAAAATGCACACTATAGTTGGATCTTTCAGGACAAGATTGGCGCGTGGTAAAGCTATTTAAAAAATTCCTTCCCTAAATTTAAGCAGCGGCTATTTTTCCGAGAAAATTGGTGATATGGCCACTCATTTTCCGGGAGACATGGCCACTTGCTTTTCGCGGGATGAAATGACCACGTCCGTGGTGATGGGCCACTGCCCGCAATAGCAGACTATGGCCATATCACCCCGATGTTGCGGGTGAGATGGCCACGTGGCCATCTCGCCCGCAATACCCGGGTGGTATGGCCAGTGAAACCATTTTCGTTTTATTTTGGCATCTGAAACTTTAGACGCAGGCAATTACTGTCTTTCTGTAGTTTATTTAGACAACATAAAATATAGTAAGACATGTTTTGTGTGATCCCGTTGCTTCTCCAGGCCTAACTGACTACCATTATTACCGTGGCGATGTCACCCGTAGTGTCCGTGTGAGACGGCCGATCGCAAATATTTACTTATAGGGGAAAGCGGGGCAGAATGGCACATCGCAAAACGCAATTTTCCAATAACTTTCGGATGGTGCAAAACGTCCGTGGGGCAAAACGGGGTTGAAAATCCGGATGTATCGTTGGGACAAAATGAGTCACACAAAAATTATTGGAAAATTAAGTTTTGCCCTCACTGTCCCGTTTTGCCCCGCTCTCCCCTAGAGCTACAATTGAATCACGCATCGAAAATATCGAAAGTTCCGAGTGAATTACTCCAGTTTGAAGTTTCCACTTGGTTACAACAAAAATGTTGAAGTTTTAATAATGTCAAACCTGCAGTTTTCGTGGTTTAAAGAACCATAGCCGTATCACCCCGACTTACCCTACGATTTTCTAGATCTCTACCAATGTGACGATACACACGCCCGTTCGCTTTTCCCGGTACGGTAGTCTGCTTTCGACAATGAACCCGAGTCCACTTTAAAACAATGGCCGAGCCATCAGATAAATAGCTTTTTCAATACTGGAAGAGAGACAGTCGGTGCGCGGTCCTGTCTGTGTTACATGAGGGCTGTCCACCGCAGAGACCGATGTCACGCGGCGATTAACTTCAAACGTGCCTCCGTCCACTCCTCTCTCGCCACCCCTTCGGCGAATCTTTTTGTCGCAAGATGTCCATTTATATCTTCAGCCCTAATGACTGATCTGTACTCGTGTTTATGCAACAGGGCTAAAAAAGAAAAAAGTAACGACGATTCGACGCATTAATTCGCGACTCGAGCTGCTCGACTCTACGGTAGCGACGCCGACAGGATAGTCGCAGGGCCAGTTTCTCACAGAGAACGAGACGAAGACTCCGAGGCATCACAGAACTTTCTCCGTACATCGTAGATTTTTTTTTCTCATCCCCCCCCGCTCGGTGCATCTAGCGCGGAGAGCTCGTATCTGTATAGGTCGCCGTAGACGGGGTCAGGAATGCCCTTAATAAAGTAAGCGAGCAGCGCGGGGAATTCGCCGGCTCGTTAGCCGCTCGGAGATACAATATAGATTCACCCATGCATACGCATCTGGTATCCGCGGATGTGCATATGCAGCGATTATATCATAACTGCACGGGCAGAAAAAAAAAATTATTTGACGGCCACCGGTTATTTGGTTCAAGTAAAATATTTATTTGATTAAAATAAATATTCATTTAAATTAAGTAAATTAAGAAAATCAAGTTATTTGTATAGAAATTATATGAATGGAGTGTCACTCGATCAACCCTGCGATATTTCTACCTGAAGATCTAAGATATGTAAAAACACATACGAGCGATATCCGCGTACGCGCTTAAAAGCTGCGGCGGAAAAAAACTTCACGTATGTAAAATAGTTTGTACTTAATCGATTAATAATAATAAATGAAAAATACAATTGAAGGGGTTACTTCAACGAAATAAATATTTCTTCAAATGAAATAAATATTTTACGTAAACCAAATAAACAGTGGCCGTCGAATAAATTTTTTTTTCTGGGTGCAACAAGTCATCCGCGATGTCGCAATGGAAAACGAATTAGAAAAAAAAAAATTCAATAAATACCCTGATTGCGAGTAATTGAATCTATGATCAATCGATCGATGGCTCGGATAAGATAAAGCTATCGGGCTCGCGAAACGGGAGTACGTAGGGAAAACCGGTAGCTCGGCAACCTGTCAGCATTCGTAGCGAAGCACCTTGCCCGGCAGGAACGAGAGAGGAGGAAAGAGATAGCGGCTATCCCAGAGTCCGTACAATTAACGTTAATGAAACGGAGTACACCTCTCTCTCTACCCGGTGTCTCATCGAGAGTAGACGCGAACGGGCTCGGCTCGGTTCGTTTCCAACTCGGCGAGATCCTGGATAAGAGGCGGCATAGCGGCGGAGCGCGGGCGCACTCTGTACCGAGATGGTGCACCGTGGGGCACACACACCTACCGGAGGAGGAACGCTACGATACACGGGGTTCGGTATGGTACGTGGAGCGAACGGGGTACGGGGGAAGGCGAGTGCCTCTGTGTTCCGGTCACCCGGTCCCCACGGTACCGCCAAGTTTCTCACAGTAGCCCGGCGCGCGTACACTCTGGCTCGTATACCTGGTGGGTCGAATTGGTCGATCATCGTTTCCTTTTTTTTTTTTTTTTTTATTCTTAAATTTTTTTTCATGTTGGAGCCACCGAGCGGATTGGTCATTGAGGGGATGCTTCGACTGACTCGAAATCCCGAACGGAAAGAGAATAGTCATTTGTATGGCAAGGGCGTTGAAAGGGAGTTCTCGACGAGTGTGAAAAAAATGCCGCAGGTGTCGAAGGCGAGTGCGGCATTCAGACCCAGAGAAATAATTCATTTGACGGGCACCCGGAAATAAATTGTTATTCGGTGTAAATAAATGTTTTCATTGCTTTAAATAACTATTTATTTAAGTTGAATAAATATTTGATTAGTTGATTAGGGAATATCAAGAGGAATATATAATGTAAATAATCTTTCGAATGCATCAGCATCCGTGTCATGTAAAACATTGTCGATAATTACATTCACTGCTACTGTTTATTTAAGCCAAATAAATATTCATTTGCGGGGGACCCGCTTAATAAATTTATATAATTTATAAATTTATAAATTTATATAATTTATTTTTCTTGGTGCACACGAGTCAGAACTCTCAGTTTTCTACGCCCATGCCATCCACATAGATTTTCCTAATCAATTCACGAAAATCACGCTTAATGTTCCCGTGAAGTGTGCGTAGAAAGGCACTTTTACGCACCAGTGCGAAAAAGTGCCTTTTTGCGCACAATTCACAGGAACATAAAGCGGTATTTTACGTGCATTCGTTAGGAAAAAGTTGTTTTGTCTGATTAAAAAAAAAAAAAAAACCTCGTATTAGTTACAGTACGGCAAATATTTCCACCTTCTTTTTCATAACAATGTTCCCACAATCCTTAAGCCGTCTCGATTATCGCGTAACGGATCGGAGCCTCTCGATCTCGGGGCATCGAAGTTAAGAATCGGTAGTCCCTCATAATTCGTTGTCATCCAAACCAGCGATTTTTTTTTTCGCAAAGAGGGGGGAAAGGACGAGTGCGCCAAGTACCAGAGAGTGCGGCACTCGGCGCTGAGTCTCGGCGCGAAGGAGGATGTGAGGGCGTGAGACTCCGCGAGTGTGGGAGAGTACAAGGCGCATTGTGGCTAGAGTTAGAGAGAAGCGGGAGCGCGGGGAGCTCACTGGCTGCTCTCTCGCTGTACGTACACCGGTACACGTACCACACGTACTTATCTATACGAGAGTACATATATCGACGGCCGAGAATCAAAGGGGCGTAACTCGCACAGCTGTAGGTTTAAACTTAGGCCCTTCTGTTTCTCAGCGGTTGACACGTACGTGATAAATATGCATGTATGTATGAGTCTACGTGCTCGAAGTCTCATTTCTCGTGTGAACTGACCACATGGGTCACGTACCTATTATCATTTCCCTCGCGATGTCGAGAAGGAAGGGGAGGGGGGGGGGGGGGGGGGGGGTGAGGGGTAAGAGGTGGAGAGTACCTAAGCGAGCGCGCAGGCGAAGAATGAAATCTAGATCGCCGGAAGTCGCTCGTAATTAACGCGCGAGCCCCGGCTCACCGTTTCTCGGCGAGCGTCTCGGGAGAAAAGTAGGGGGGCCGAAGGAACGAACCGGCGAGAGGCGATCGCGAGACTGAGGGAAAGGAGGGTTTCGGGCTGAAATGGGAAAGAGCTGGCGACGGGGGAGATGCGAAGACGGTCTTCGATGGCACGCGGGAGTTTGAGGAAAATACTCGGCGAGAATCGCGTTGGCCAGGGGACAATGAGCCGCGGTGAGAAAAAAAATGGTCATACGGGAGCGGACGTAGTTGCGCCGAAGCGCGTGGATCTGCCGAACGACCCGTTACGAATTCTACACGTCGATGACCAATCTATCGCGGTAGAATATTGTAACTGTATCGTTCAAAATTCTCCGATGTTAGGCGGAGAAAAAAAAATAATTTGTTGACCCAAGGAAATAAACTGCCTCGAGTGTACTTCCTTGTCCGACAGCCGTTTTTTGCTCAAAGTCAAGCGGCGCATTGTGAACTAAAGGTATTACTTGCGGACGTTCTGAGTGCTCGTGAGTTCAGAGATAGTTGAGAGGGGAACTGCGAACACTTTTCGATGGGATAAAAATCTTTAAAAAATTGAGCGTATGGAGGGTGCTGAAGAGATTGATTTTGCATAATAATAATTCCAAAATGTTATTAATAAATTAATGAAAAAACAAATTGCTCGACAAATTGCTGGTCTAATAACAACCAGCTAAATTACTGGCTAGCGCGCCAGCTTGTAGTCCACGAAGTCGCGGGTTCGATTCCCTGACCAGGCCTCTGGGTGTTTAGTTTGTAACTTAGTCGCCGTAAAACCAATAATAATAAATTGCTCGGCAACCTATTTTTTTTTTTTAATGGAAAAAAATTTCTTAACTTTTCTGAATACGTTTCAATTTTTTCAAAAATTACACAAAATTCCGAAAAAAAATGTATAAGTATTCAAAAAGATTAACAAATCGCTTTCATATGAACAAAAAGTTCGGTTGCCGGGTGATGCGTTGAAAAATGTAAAAAAAAAAAAAAGTGAATTTGTTAATAACATTTTGGAATTATCATTATATAAAATCACTCCTTTCAGCACTTCTATACGCTTGATTTTTTTCAGATTTTTATTCCATCGAGAAGTGTTCACAATTCTCTCTCAATTCTCTCTGAACTAAGATGAGGTCGGACTCTTCGCAAGTAGCACCTTAACGCTGCAGTCGTTTGGTTCACCTAATTATTTTTCTCCGCGTTAGTACGAAACGTCCAGCAAGGAGAAAAGATTTTCCAGCCGGAGAGGGTCGGATACTTACGTCCGGGCGGCGAAGCAGAATGACGCATTATTGCAGAATCCCTCGTGCGGGTTCCACGATCGGGGTATATCTGGATTTGTATGTAAGAATCAACAACACACGGGGACGTGAATGAAATCACTCGGCGAGTGTTGGAACGACGATGACGATGACGTTTCGACATTGAGGACAAGGGGGGGAACCGTAGTTTGTGACTGGTATGGGAGTCTGACAGTGCCGGAAGGGTTGCCCCCGCATCTGAGCGGTACTAAGCGCTCTCGGGCACGGACGGACGAGCGGACGGACGGCGTATTTTGACGATCAGCCGGGCACGCACACACGCGGGGTTGCAGCTGTTGTTTTGTTGAGTTGCGCAAGCGGGGTGGCTGTCCGACGTTACGCTACGCTTCGTGTTGTAGGATAGGCGAAGATAGAAACGCACGCGCGGGTGATGACGGTCCTTCTTTCTTTCTCTCTGTTTTCCGTACGCAGAACGCTCACTGCTCAGGGACACAAGCATCGGCCGTGTGCCCCGTTCGTCCGGCCTTTCCATTATACGTCGTCCACCTTTTTTCATCCCACCCCCTCAAGTACACACGGCTGGACGGTAAGCCACTGTCGGGTTATGTGTGTACGTTACACTGCAGCTTGCGTAATCCCTGTAAACCCGTTTAGTCTCCCGTGCGCGCACTATGACATGTGCGAATCTTCGCCGCAGCTATTGTTGCATAAATCGCTGTTTTTCGGGACTTCGTCCAAATCGAAACGTCAATTATCGTCGATAATCGACAATTGTAAATTTAATACAATTGTAAGTTTAATAAAAATATTGTAAATTTAATGCACCGGACTGGAGGTTTTTATGCAAAAATAGGTACATTAAATTTAATGTAGAATTTTCATTGACAATTATCGGAGTTTTAGAGTGAAATTAAGGTAAAATACTGGAATTAAAGTACTTTTGTGGTAAAAGTAAAGTAAATTATTCAAAGGAAAGTATTTGTAAAGTTTTTAATATACCGTACGTCAATTTTTCGTCGCAATTGTACGCGAAATTTGCTATACCAGTTTATAAAAACTTCCAGTACCGGCACATTAAATTTCATACTTTTTTTTTTTTTACAATGAATGATTGGAATTAAAATGATTTGTGTCTTCGTCAATTGTCAATTTTCGGCGACTAAAAAATTCTTATAACTAAAGCATAGATAGAGTATAGAACAGAAGCATCAAAGTTCACTCATAGCATTTTTTTTCTGCGCGTGAAATCTGGTAATTGTATCGCGCACACTGTTTTCCAGAGTGAAATTTGCGATTGGACATCCCGTTGCAAAGTGCAGGACATAGCGAGGACACGATGATAACAATGAAGAGAAGGAAAACAAAAAAACAGACTAAGAATGGAATAAAAAGTCGTTGGTACGAGGAGTCACGGAGCAGAAGCGACTATCACGGCTATATCTTACCGCACAAGGGTTTTTCACTGGGTGAGGCGCGCCAGGGTGAGTTACCCCCTTCTGGCCTCTATACCTTGCAGCGGATGCCACGGCGCTTCTGCCGGTGCGATGAGAAAAAGACAGAACAAAAAAAAAAAAATGAAAAAAGAGCCATGAAGAAAGAGGGTTACTGGCCTCGCGTCACGTAAAAATCCCGGGGGCTGGAAGGCTATTAATATATTTTTTTCGGCTCGCACCCCTATTTAGCATAGGCCAAGCGGATGGTATAGAGAGAAGGACGGTGGAATGAAAAATAAAGAAGGGGTGGCAAAAAAAAAACCGGTAGAGACACCCCGATAATGCAACCCTTTGGGAATGGCATGAGAAAAAAAACGGCCAACCAACGCAGCGGGGAAAGCCAACTAAACAACTTTTCCGGATCTTATTTTTACTCGCCTCTGCCTATGCTCGCGTGATAAAACTTGCTCGACAATGTTCGCCCACGGGTCAATTGAAAGGGTCGAGGCTTTGATCAAGTACTTGATATATGTACATATATATACATATATGGCAGATATATGTACATATATCTGATTCGAGAGCTCGCGGATAAAGTGTCATTGCGGCATCGCGAACCTGGCGAAAAAGCAATTTCGTTATTACTTGGAATGTAATTAATTCGACTCACCTCAGGGCTGGTGGTCGTCCGGAGCCAAAAGATAGAAAGAGGAAGAGTAATTAATCCCCGCGTTGGCGCAGAGAGCTCCGCCGAGCACGGTGATCCAAACAACTCGTTCTCGCTACGTTACGCCGCGGCCAGCTTGACAAATGCGAGAGGGCCCACCCTTTTTTCGCTGAATCGCCTCGAGCTTCGACATCATCCACCTACTCGGCGAGCGTCAAAATACGCGGTACCGTACCCTGAAACACAGACGAGGCGATGGAGCCATTAGTGCCGTGAAGTTTTTACGCCGATTGGATCGAACTTTATCCAAATCCCTCAAAGCACTGGACAGCATGTTCGAAATTACAAGAAGGGGTTGAAGTAAAAAACATTAATTAAAAAATCAAACGTTTATAGTACATACACTGAGAAAAGAGTATATTTGAGGCATTCTTTATCAACCGAGCCACTTTTTTCGACCAACCTCTCGGATGTTTTTTTTTTATTTGCCAGTTTGTAATACTACTTGAGAGAGGCTTCTGTGATTTTTTTTTTTAGATTTTTAAAATGCACCGTTCAGGATTTACGTTTTTTTTTTTAATATCGGTATATCTCAGAAAATATTGGTCGCACAAAAAATTTTTTACTACACAAGTATCGTAGGTCCCACTGTGGGATTTTTTTTTCAGGATCTTCATACAATGCCAAATACCCTGTAAAATTGGGACCAGAATCGAAAGTGTGTTTCTAGTAGAAAAAAAAATCCTACATTTTTTATTTTACGAAAAATGGGATTTCTTGTCTCGGGAAAATTTTGACTCTAACATCATTCGAAAGTTGATGAAAAAGTAAAAAGGTAATGTTCCTAAAAATGTTTTGAGCGACCAATATTTTCTGAGATATACTGATATTAAAAAACAAAAACCGAAATCCTTCACGGTGCACCGTAAAAATCTTTAAAAAATCATAGACGCCCCTTTCAAGTAGAACGACAAACTGTCAGATTAAAAAAACGTCCGGGGGGTCGATAAAAAAAAAAGGCCCGGTGATAAAGAATGCCCCATTTAACTTTAATAAATCTTTTATTGGGTATGGCAAAATAAATATTTTTTATTGTCACGAAATACTAGTTGAGCGAAATATTTTTATGACCAAATTGTTTAACAGACAATCAAGACAAGACAATTTTTCCAACGATGAATATATATTTATTTCGTCGTATCAAACAAAAGATTTTTTAACATTAAGTCAACTCTTTTCTCGGTGCATAAAGTTAACAGCGGCCTCGATTTTTCCATCTGAATAGCAATCCATCCGGATCTATGACTGCCGATGCGATTCGCCAGAATCTCCATACGCTTGTGCCCATGAATTCGTAACAGAAGCTTCGTGCATCCTCCCTGCTCCGTGCAGCTTTGCTCCGCTCGTCGCTGGCTGCACATGTCATTACCGCTATGGACCAGGGCAACGCACGAGTAATTTGACTAAGGCAAAACGAGCTCTCCATTCACGTCGTCGCTCTATGCTCGCAACGATGTCGGAGGGAGATAGAGAACAGCGTTTTCACGCGGGATCTCTCCCCCAATTGCCCACCGCTCGGGCAAAGCGTTTTATTCCCGGCAAAATCGATCGCTACTGGTATTCAGTACCACACAGTGTCGGTCGAGACCAAAAGCGATGCGTTTGCATATGGCCTTCGCATATGGTCGAACGGTAAAAAAAAAAGAGGGTGGTTGCACAAATGACCGAAACAAGCTACGAGGAAAATCTATCTCCGGTGCCAACAGCTTTGATCCTACTTTAGCGATAGAAACGGCGGGAAAAAAACCCTGCAGTCACGTAACGTACACCTCGATGTTGTGCAGCAACGTCACTTTTTCGTGTTTTTTTTTTTGCAAGGCTTTTTGACCTCGTTTTTTTATGTCATCATTTATAGACGTTACAAGTGTCAATGGGGAGAGGTTTGATGTAAAATCGTCCAGGCAAGGATTTTCATTCGTCCTTTCGGCACCTTCAGCCTTCTCCTTTGGCGAATGAAAAACCTTCATACATTTTTAATTGCACAAATGACCGAAACAAGCTACGAGGAAAATCTATCTCCAGTGCCAACTGCTTTGATCCTACTTTAGCGATAGAAACGGAGGGGAAAAAAACACTTTTTCGTGTTTTTTTTACTAGGTTTTTTGACCTCGTTTTTTTACGTCACCATTTATAGACGTTACAAGTGTCAACGGGGAGAGGTTTGATGCACGCTCATCCAGGCAAGGATTTTCATTCGTCGTTTCCTCACCTTTAGCCTCCTCCTTGGACGAATTAAAAATCTTCATAAATTTTTAATTGCACAAATGACCGAAGCAAGCGACGAGGAAAATCTATCTCCAGTCCCAACAGCTTTGATCTTACTTTAGCGATAGAAACGGAGGGAAAAAAACCCTGCAGTCACGTAACGTACACTTCGATGTTGTGCAGCGACGTCACTTTTTCGCGTTTTTTTTACAACGCTTTTTGACCTCGTTTTTTTATGTCATCATTTATAGACGTTACAAGTGTCGAAAGGGAGAGGTTTGATGTACGCTCGTCCACGCAGTAAAAAATATTTCTACATTTAACAAAACTTTTTAGTCCACACACGTCCACAATTATTTTGTTGTTAAATTTAGAAAAAATATTTGTAAAATTGACAGACATTGCTGTAAAATGGACAAGATTTGTTTGTAAAATTAACATGAAAAGAATTGTGGATGTTTCTGGACAAGAAACGTTGGTACCTATTTTACAGTGCAGGCAAGGATTTTCATTCATCGTTTCTGCACCTTCAGCCTCCTCCTTGAGCGAATGAAAAACCTCCATAAATTTTTTATTGCACAAATGACCGAAACAAGCTACGAGGAAAATCTATCTCCAGTGCCAACAGCTTTGATCCTACTTTAGCGATAGAAATGAAGGGATAAAAAAAACCCTCTAGTCACGTAACGTACACCTCGATGTTGTGCAGCAACGTCACTTTTTCGCGTTTTTTTTACAACGCTTTTTGACCTCGTTTTTTTATGTCATCATTTATAGACGTTACAAGTGTGAACAGGGAGAAGTTTGATGCACGCTCGTTCAAGGAAGGATTTTCATTCGTCGTCTCCGCACCTTTTGCCTCCTCCTTGGGCGAATGAAAAACCTTCATACATTTTATATTTGATTTCCCAACGAACCGCGCGAAGAATACTCAACGAACATAACGTCGCGACGAATAAGTAATACACCGGTTCGAAGCTCTCTCACATCGCCGGTTCCCGTGCGCATGCGCCGACGTACATAAATTCAGATCCTAAACCGCGCGCCCGTCTCGAATTACATCGAGTAATTTTATAACCGTAAATCGGCCTCTCAACGATCTTCCGTTCCGGGTTTACAGCGACGCCCGAATATCACGGAGAACTGAGAAACGAACACGGAAGCTGCGAACGGTCCGTGAACTCGTTGGAGAAAAAAAAAAATAAATATAAAAAAGACGACCGCCCTGAGTTGCAGAAGAAAAAACAACAGACCAAGCGAGAAGAAAGCGCTGGAGACAAGGGATCACGGGGATGGTTGACGCGGGATATACCGGCGAGAGGCGAGCAACAGCCGAGAGAAAAAAGTCGTGTATAAATTGTATGCAAAGAGGTGGAAAGACGAGCACGCGGGGTCCTTAATTTAGTTAATTTAGATTTTATCCGTTAGACGGTGGGGTCGAGGACGGAGTGGAAAAAAAAAAAGCTTAGGAAAAACAGTTTTTGCGGCGGAGTATAACGAGGGGCTGAGGAATACCGAATGAGAGTGAGAGAGGGAGATCTGGCTCGTCGTCGGAAGGCTTGCGAAAAAGCGAGGGGGGGAGTAGGGGGGGTGAATATAACAGTGAGAGAATGAGAGGCACCGGCAGCGGAGTCTCCGATACACCCTGGGTAACGGGTTAGCGATGAAGGGGGTTGAGAATTATCCCCTTGGAATTATTATATACTTATTTAAGTTCGTGCGCTGCGGAGACTGCGAGGGTCCGCGAACGGGACGTTTTTTAGTTGTTTTTTTTTTTTTTTTTTTTGCTCCTGCCCAGAAAGTTCTCGCCGAAACTTGCCATTCCTGATCTCGCAGGCCGCAGCTTCTTCTTTGAGTTTTTTTCGGTGTTTTTTTTTTTTTAAACCCCCGACATCCCCGAGCGGGTTTCTCGCCGTGGATTGTACTGTTGCTCGGCTCCTCTCGTCGTCCTTCTTTCACCTGCTTTATTGTAATCGGTGTGAAATCATAACCGATCGCGCGGGCCCTCTCGACTCCCGTGCCCGAGATTTACCACCGCGCGCCACGATTCCGCGTGTTTTTCAAACGCGCAAAAAGCAACGGGCTCAACGTCGCCGCTACTGTTGCCCGAAGTTTACCGGCGTGCGCGAGCGAGACGCGATACTCGGGACGGAAAAAAAAACAACTAAAAATGGGGTGGAAGAAAAAATGTGCCTACCGGCTGCTGCGTGGTTAGGTGACGAAAAAAAATTTACGGTTTTAAAATCACGCGAGAAATTATTATGCTCGAGAGGAGCGCGTGTGCATGCGCGGATGTGCGCGCATCCGTGGACCGAAAGGGGGCACGCTGATGGGCATTTCTTCACGCCGAACTTCTTTACGAAGGCGCAAGCCGTGCATGAGAAAATTTTGTCTGGAAATTAAAAAAAAAAAGCTTTGAGCATAAAGCAACATTTTGAGAAAACGATTTGCAAATTTCAATTTTCTACTTTTATGAGGAAGCCGTATGAAAATTTCAATTTTCAACTTAAAAAAAAATTACTATGTTAAAAGAATGTTGGCGCGAGAAAATACATGGAATTATGTGCTGCCGAATTTTTTCTTTTTTTTTTTGGCACTACATTTTTATCCAAGAAATCCGAATGATACCTCTTTATCTAGCTTTTACAATCCCGTCATATACTTCATCTTGTGTACTTCTTGCCGTAGAACATAACAAGCACCTGCATTTTCGCGCATTTCCATGGAGAAGCAAAGAAATCGTTTTTTAAAAACACGCAAAATCACTCATTTTTGCAATATTGGTTGTAAAAATTGTCGAAAAAGTTAATCTCTTCTTCGCACTGATCACGAATCTACCACTTATTTAGCTTCTTCATCAATATTTGAAACGGAAGTTTGTTGTGAGGTACGATTTGTTTTAATTTTTTTTCAAAATTTTATAACATGTAAACCGTTGGATCGATTCTTCCCAAATTTAATAAGGAACATGGGTCCATAATAACTTATTTGTGTCGAATTTTTCAGGCCAATATTTCAAAAATTATAAAAGGTAGAGCGCAAATTATATTTTTCGAGATACTGAAAATGTCACAAAACCGAGAACCCTCGACCGATTCTTACCAAAGCTTGAAACAAAGCTTCCTCTAAGAGGAAGCAAAATTAAGAAATACATAAATGAAACCTTTTTTTCAGATAAAAAATAATACTCATGGCTCACTATACGCGCGCACGTCCGAATAAATCCCGAGAGTTTTATTCTATATATCGGATTCGAGGGCCGCTCGAGAAACAATTTATTCCTGTGGGCATCGGGAATTCGGGGGAATCCCCGGGACGTGTCCCTACGATACTTGACAGGAAACACGCGACCGGCCGGCGCGAGATGACCATCGATGGTCCTTATTGCACATACGCGCAGGACAAAACACACATACGGAAGGAAACCCTGCGACGCGCGAATGTGACTTCGCACGGGACACACCAAGGGTGCAAGACAGAGCAAAGGGACGAGCAGAGGTGCCAAGGGGAGTGAAAGTTAGGCGCGCGAGCTCGCTCTCTCGGGTGGTAAAGCGTGGCTGACCCCCCCGGTATCGTCTGAGGGTGACTTACGTCGAACATGTGCAATTTGACCTGTTGACCCCAGCTCGGACCTAACCGGCAAAGAGCGCACAGTCAATCCGCAGATACACACACGAGGCCGCATGGAAATATATTTTGGGGTAAAAATAATACAATTTACGGGATAATGGGACGGGGGGGTCGAGGGGGGACGATGCACGCGCGTACTGTATTCAAATGGGGCGACGCAGTGCACGAAAAAGAGAGACGGAACGGAAAAGAACCGTATGAATACAGGCGACGGGTCGGAGGGGATGAGGGGTGAGAACAATGCAGTCGCGACCATGCACCCAATGTCCAGTCGAATCGATCGATACTCCACTCGGCCGGAGATTTAATATGAATACGAAAACGAGGCCCGAACGATCTCGGTCACTTACATCATTTTTTTTATGCTTTTTTTTTTTATTCATCCTCGCCACTCTCTTCAGCAAAGTACCGCTAGATGGTTTTTTTTTTTCAGTCACTTCTTTTACTTCCCTTGCCGCTCGCCCGGGAACGACGTCCGGCTTCTCGGTGAGCAGAGGATTGAGGGGGAAAAAAAAATTGTTCTTCCGTATAAAAAAACAGGACGAGGTCCTCCTCGTTGAGGATATTCTCACGGGTTTGCGTCAAGCTGGCAAACTCCTCAGCTGCGTCGAGAGCGAAATAAATCGTCGATGCGACTTACGTTGAATATTTTTTTATACAATTTTTTTACAATTTTTGCGAATATTCGTGTGAATTTTTTAAATCTCGTGCGGTTCTCACGCATTTTTTTTGCACAATGCCTTTCTCTTTTGTGTGTGGCTGTTATATCGGATCTCTGGTCCCGATGCTGGCCCGGGTCTTAAGACTCGGAAGTGGAAGAAGTCGTTGCCGTGGCTAAATTAAAATAGCCTCGACTGCACATCCGTCGTAGGGGGTTGGACAGCACAGGCGTCCAAGACCCCAGCTCGTTACCGGGTAACTATTTTTGTTTCGAGGGTTCCCTCTCGCGCATCTAGCCGAATGTTTCGTCTACGCCAGCTCGGAGAGTCCGCGGTCCGGCCCGGCCATATACCATCGCCCAGAGATAAAGGACCCTCGCCGTGAGGATTTTTTTTTTTTTTTCTTCACCCTCGCTCGACTTTCCCAAGACGCATTACACACACGGAGTTATCGTTCGCGGGGCTCCCCCTGCCCTCGTGACGTCTTCTCATCCGCTGGAAATTATTCACGTCCACACCCGCGCCGCGCCCGAAATAAATTGTAACGCTAAGGGAAAGTGAGAGAGCACTTCACCCTCGAGAGAGCAATCCTCTCGAAGACGTTAAGTGTCCCTGTACGGCGCGGAAGAAACGCTTTTCGAGTTCCCAGTCAGCCTCGGAGAGATTGAACTCATCACTAATGGTTAAGGTAGTCCTTTCGTTATGTCCGACGCCACCTAAGTTTGCACGGTGAAAAAAAAAAAAATTGTTGGGACAACAAGAATTTTGTTACCACGACTCATTTACCTGGTTAACATAGGGACATTAAAATATTTTGCTGTGGCAGCAAATATTTTGCTGCCACGACAATAAATTCTTAACGATCTCCATTTTGTTAGAGAAACATAACTATTTTTGTCCGTGTGAGAGAGGATTAAGAGAGAATTACAAACACTTACCGATCGGATGAAAATCTTTAAAAAATCAAGCTCATGGAAGGTTCTGAAAAGGATTGGTTGTGCATAATAATTTCAAAATGTTACTAAGAATTCACTGAAATAAAAATTATGCAACAAATTACCCGGCAAGCTAATTCTTTTCTGTTGCGGAAATGATTTGTCAATTTTTCTGAAGAGATATGAATTTTTTCAGAATGTTATGTAATGTTTGAAAGTTGTGATTTTTAACAAATTTTAACATAAATAAAACGCAGTTTTCAAACATTACATAAAATTCTGAAAAAATTCATACGAATTCGAAAAAATTAATTCTCATTCTCATGAGAAAAAAAAAATTAGGTTGCCGGGTAATTTGTTGCACAATTTTTTATTTCAGTGATTTGTTGATAACATTTTGAAATCATTGTTATGCACAAACAATTTTTACAGCACTTTCCATGTGCTTGATATTTTTCATATTTTTATCCGATCGGGAAGTTTTTGTAATTCTCTCTTATTCCTCTGTCAAACTTAGACGGCGTCTGACATAACGAAAGGACTACCTTAAATGTCAGGTGTGGCGGGGCAGAACGGAACCTTGGGGCAAAATGGACTACAATTTAGCAATTTTTTTAGGACGCTAAACAAAAAGTCTTATCTGCAATGGAGGACACGGGTCCGTTTTGCCCCTCTCTCCTCAACCACAGTGACGTAGACCGCGAAATGCGAATCGTTCAATTGATAATCAATTAATTTGCCGTAGGAGCCAATTAATTAATCTGCCGAACGAAGCTGGTACATTGAATGCCGTTCGAACGGCTATTGAAAGAAAAAAATATCGTTTCAATGGCGGAATAACCCGACGATATTCCGAAAGGCCCACCCGTTAGGATCATTACGCGCGTACGCGTCACTGGTAGGTACGTATCTACGTGTAACTCTACCTACCTGTAGGCCAGCGAGCACGCGAATTCGATCAAGCGATAATAAGCCAGCCAATTGCTAAACGATAGAAAGCCAGCAATGAGCATTGAACGAGTATTTTACGTATTCCCCCGGTCGCAGTCAGCGCTCCTCTCCGTGCGCGAACGTATATTTATTGCCTGTTCGCGGGTGAGAATCTATCGCCTCGTAATTAATTGTACCTTTATCGAGGAGAATAATTTACCGCACAGTGTGCGTACGCTACGTGTTCAGCGCGAAAAAAAAAAAATACAAACCACGTTGGTCAGTAAATTTTTTGATACCCTTCGATTTTACCAACTTTTTTTTTCTTCAAGTGTTCCCCCTTCTCATCGCAAACTCTCATCGGAAGGAGAGAAAAATATTATCTTTGGCCGTACCGGAAACCGTTCGCATCGATCTAGAGCCCAAAACCACCGAATCGCTTACCAGTGAGGTCAAAAAAAAAAAAAAACTGACTGCGTGAAAAAATAATTATCCTTACACACAAACCGTGCAACTCGGTGCCTCGCCCGAGTTCCACTTTCATGTCTGCCCGAGATCCGGCTATTTCTTTCTTCAACCCCTGTGTTTATTTTTTTTTCCTTTCCAATATACGAGTTAAGTATATTTGTTACACGAACGGAGTATGCCTCCTTTACATTTTATCGTCTTTCTCTGCTCCATTCGAGCGTGGCATAAGCCGCAGTTGGGGGGCGGGGGCGGGGGTTGGGGGGGGGAGGTTTTACGGGAGGACATAACGGGTGAATCGGACGTATCGCGCGAGGAGTAGTAGGGGGGGGGGGGGGGGGGGGGGCGAGTAGCAAAACCAGAAGGCAAAAGGGGCATGGAGAAGTAGAAGCGGTGGCGGAGAGCCCGAAGGTATTGACCGGTGGCCCTCTTGGCACAGCTCGGTACCAAGGCCCCCCAAAGCCGCAGCAAACCTCCGCGCCCGGTGCTACTGGTGTAGCACTGTACTCCCAATGGGCTATCCGTGGCTGGCACCGACTATCGAACAAACTGACCAGTAGTCACGATATCCGACCACCCCTTGCTCCGGCGCTACCCCCTTCGCTCTGGCCGCATAGCTGCTACGTACCGTGTGTGCTCACCTCGAGCGACTTTCACCTGTTAAGGATGTTTGGGCGAAAAGGCGTTTCTGTTCGATCGCTTTAAAACTTTGCTACATTGTAGGGAAAGACACACTGAGTCGTTTGCAATTTTTTCAGATTTTTTGACCGTGTAGTTTTTTTAGTAATGCGTGTACAAACCTACATAAGGTACCGTGTAAACGCTTCGAAAATCGGCCGGTAACGACAGAATTTAGCGATTTTCTTCGCCGATTTCTGTTAGACTCGAATAAAAAACCTACCACGGCGAAGGGCATGTTAGCAGACAGATTGTGTCCGAATTTAAGGAAGATTCACCGTTTTGTTTCTGAGATAAATTCGATAAACGAAAGACCCTATCTGTGTCTAGCCGCTTGCTTTGACTGCGTTTCTCATTTGCGCACCGAATATCGCGGTCAGCGGAGCCCCTCTCCCGTTTCCCTTACATTCGTACCAATATTAAATGAGTTTCACCAATATTTATCGGAGCCATGGAAGAGTTCTTCCTCACCCTTTTCCATCTACCGATATTAAAGATACGCATCGAAAGAACATCCGTTTCCCGTGCCCTCAACTTGCATCCTCCTTCACACAGGTGCTTTTTTCCCCCAATATTCGCAGCCCCGTTAACTAAGCTTCACCAATATTTATCGGAGCCATGGAAGAGTTCTTCCTCACCCAGGTGCTTTTTTCCCCAATATTCGTAGCAACGTTAACTAAGTTTCACCACTATTTATAGGAACCATGGAAGAGTTCTTCCTCACCCTTTTCCATCCACCGATATTGAAGATTCGTATGGAAAGAACATCCGTTTCCCCTGCCCTCAAGTTCCATCCCCCCCGGGGCTTCCTTCGTTTTTTTTTTTTCTCACAGACCATCCGCATCCCGGATAGAAAAGATGAACCTCTTCACGAGGCGATGCACGATGTACACGCATACTTACCGGCAATAATACGTGAGAGGTCGAGCGACAGTTGCACGAAAGGGGAGATCGGTATAGTCTCTCGTCCTTGGTGCACGTCGTGCGTTTCCGAAGTTCCACGAATATCGAAGGGAGGCCTCCCCCCCCCCCCCCCCCCCCCCCGATGCTTTCTTCGTTCCTCCCCGTTCATCCGAGCAGCATCACCGGTGAGCTTCCACCGCCACGCGGTGACGTGGCCAACGGAAAAAAGGGTTCGTAAAAAAAAATGATCGGCCAGGATCTAAGATATAAAAAAAGATTCTGGGGTATCCTCCCCTCGCGGACGGGGTATCCTTTCCCCGCGAGGGGTTTTTCTTCCGAGACTCACGGTGGCGTCGCGAGTGAGTGCAGGGTTTTTGCAGCTGGCCCCGATCCGACCAAAAGGATTCTGGGACCCACGGGCCACGGGACGAACCCCAAAAATTCCGAGAGAGGGAACTTCTATTCTTCTTCCCTGGCCGAATAAACTCGAAAGGACCTGCTGCTGTAGCCGCCGGCCCTTCGATAGCGAACGCTTCGTGCGGCTTGATCGTCCTGCGACCTGCCGGGACCCACGAAATCCCGGGAACACCTCGCACACACACGGCCGATGCCCTCGATTCTCGTCGAGGGTCTCTCATCGAAACTGGAAGGAGGGAACGAGCGAAACGGGAGAAAAATAAGCTCTCTCGCTTTCGCTCGCGACAATGCTCCGGTCTAGTGCAACCTCCTGCATCCTGGATATCCCTGGGGCATCAGCCGTCGAGATTTCGGGATGGACCGCGCAATAATACGCGGCACAGCGGCGCCCTTTTCTCGTACGTCGCGGGCCACTCCGCACGTTTCTCCGTCTCCATCGGGCGGACGCTCTTCAGATTCCGACGATAGGATTTATCCAAAGAATCGCGACCCCCTCAGCTCGGGAGAAACCCTTCGAACGGAACATTTTTGTGCTCTCCGAGGCGTGTACGTGGTACTTCTGAGAATCTTTTTTCTAGGTGGAATCAGGTCATCGCTCTTTTGATATTGTACACACGATATTATTTCATTGGACTGTGCCAATGAAAATTTATGATTTTATGTGATTTTGCGTCTCGAGGATTTTTGGGCAATGAGAATTTTCTTTTTTTCTTTTTTTTTTATGAAGTACTAGCAATTATCGCGCGCGGATTCCGAACCTCGATAGTTTCGAGACCTCGATAAATTTTTGTTATTATAAAATAATTTAATGATTATTAAATTATTAAATTAATTACTAATTACGCGCGCGTAATTATTAAATTCGTATGAGAGAAGAGCCTGGACAGATTCTCTGATCGGTGTATTTAAAGATAAATACATTTTTAATCCGGACGGTGTCGTTTATCAGACACTTCCAAGAAAACGTCGTAATCCGTGGCGTCCGCATTATAGCGTTCACGTCAATTTACAGTGTAACATTAACCACACGACTGGCAAACACATGGTCCGATTTATTTTACCGAAATTGGTAATCGAAAGACTTCAGCTCGAGGCTCGTACGGCAGCCAATCAGGGAGCATCTCTCAAGCGACAACAATACATTTCGAAAAATGCGAGTTATTTTGGCCACTGATTTTTTGAAGAGGAAAAAAATAATTTAATAATTATTAAATTATTAAATTAATTACTAATTACGCGTGCGTAGTTATTAAATTAGTATGAGAGAAAGAGCCCTGGACAGAGCCTCCGATAGGTATCTTTAAAAATAAATAAATTTTTAATCCATGCGGTGTCGTCTGTCAGATATTTTCAAGAAAATATAATCCTTGGCGTTTGCATTATACACAGTAAAAAAAAGTTTGTACCTTTTAAAGCAACTTATTGTCCACGAACGTCCGCAATTTTTTATTTGCTCATTTTCAAGTTTTACAAACAAAAGTACAAACTGAAATTGTTAATTGCACGAGAAACAAAAGGGCAGGTTTGAAATATTCAAACCTTAACAAACGATTTTGTCACTTATTCAACAAAATTATTATTACGAAATTTCGTATTCCGATTTTACGAAATTATTTTTTACTGCGTAGCGTTCACGGTAATTTACAATGTAACCTTAACCACACAAATGTCAAACACATTTTCAGTAAAATAAACATCCGGTTTATTTTACTGAAAATTGGTAATCGAAAGACTCCAGCTTCGGGCTCGCACGGCAGCCAATCAGGGAGCATTTCTTAAGCGACGACAATACATATCGAAAATGCGAGTTATTTTGGCCGCTGATTTTTCGAAGAGGGAAGAAAAACCATAGCGAGTCTTCGATATACAGGAATATCGTACCGAGTGTACAGTACAAGCGACAACAAAGTGCCCATTGCTTGTCCGACGGGATTATGTCACATGGTCTAGCACCGCCGCCTCTCGCTCCGATGGAATTCGTTTCGTGGGCCGACGAAAGGCGGCTGCAGCGGTGCGCGAGACGTCGTGAAACGATCGCAAATTGCTCGGACAATTTTCTATGGGATTGAAAACCAGCGACAACGAGGGAGCCCCCGAGGCTTTCTTGGCTATCGAAGCGAGTACACGATTGGATTACAAGCGACACGATATATTATACCGTGTATAATACCAAAAACGCGATTTTACCCGACTGTGTAAACTCTACGATAGTAAAAAAAAAAAAAAAAAATACACATACACATATTGTCGACGTCCGTTCCATTATACGAGAACGTAATATTCTTCGTTTCGATTAGGCGTCATCGCACCTGCCGTGGCGACGAAAATAAAAAAGATGCCTAAGCGGCACAATATGATTCACTCTTTGTCCGGGAGTTCGCTATTCGGGCAATTGCTAATGAGGTCGACCATTTTTTATTTATTTTTTTCGCGGTATAAACCACGTCGCCAGCGTAGCTACCCGACGAAAGACACTGTGTAACGTCTGTGTGTGATTGCAGTCGTCACCCTGATAAGCCGAAACGAGGGAGCGAGGGGGGGAGGAGAGCCCATAAAACTTACGACTCGTGGAAGCTTATCGCGAACGAAAAAAAAAAAAAAAAAAAAAATTCGGACCTGTGAAGAAAAAGAAAGGGTTGAGTAAAAAAAAAAAAAATACTCCAGTCTAAGGGAAAGAGGTCTTGCCTCGATCGATAGGTGTAATCGCGTCGTCATTGGCTATCTTATTAGCCGCGATCGGCATCGAAGAAATCGGTCGATCGGTAAGTCAACGAGTCGATTTACGATTGTTCCACTTATCAGCGATCCGGCTCTCGTTTCCGTCCAAGGATGACAATATTCCCCGGGGCTTTGGAGAAGCCTCCCGAGCCTCGTGCGGTGATTAGTAATTAACGACGCTACGAAGACATCGTACGGAGATCCGTCGGGCAAACATACAGGCGGCGCAGCGAAGCACGCGCGTTACCTGATGGCCAATGGAACCGTGTAAAGTGTTGTTCGAGAGATAGAACGGATGCGAGACGGACCCCACCTCGTAGTCGTCTCGACGCTGACGTTAAAGAGGCGACGATGTTGAAACTCATCGCTCGCTCGCCCGACATCGTTTACTTGCCCGGCCGGAAGGGGGGAGGGCAATAAATTCACAATTTAATTCCGAAATCCCAACGTGCATTCGAATGGGAGCTCCGGCACTCGGGTGCCGGAATTTTTCGTGTCGTGGTCACGCTGGTAGGCGATGCCGGAGCCAGCGAGACCGCGGAGCTTGAGAGCATGGAGGCAAACAATTGTACAAACAGCGCCGTATTTCATGATAACACACATGTACAAACAGCCTTACGTAAAGCTTGGCAATTATACACGATAATATAAAACTGGACTAGGTGAAAATATGCGGAGCGTTTCGTTATACATATTTCGTTTGTAGACACACGGGCGGAGGCCAAGCTAGCTGCACGTGTCGCGACACTCGACGGGATTTCGGGTCATCCGAAATTGTCGTGCGGAGGAGCGGGCGAGAACGTGATTTAAACTAATTCGGGATCTTGTTGAATTATAAAAACACGTCTTATCTTGGGGTCGAATTTGAAGACGTTAGTTTGAGCTTAAGATCGAAGTGGAGATCTAAGTTTGACAGCGATTTCATTCCGTGCTTATTGATCTATCTTAAGTTGGAACTTGATTTCGTGCTTAAGTTTGATCTTACGTTCGAATGTAAGTCTGAACTCAAATTCGATTGTAGTTCGAGTTCGATATTAAGTTCAAGCCCAAGTTCGACTTGTAAATGACACTTAAGCATGAAATCAAGTTTGAACTAAGAGCCGATCTTAAATTCGAACTTAAGATGGATCTTAAGCACGGGTTGACTTTCAGCCCAAACTTCGATATTAAGTTCGAACTCAGAATCGATCTTAAACTTGAACTTAAGATAGATCTTGAGCACGGATTGACGTTCAGCTTGAACTTCGATATTAAGTTCGAATTGAAGATCAAACTTAAGCACGAAATCAAGTTCGAACTAAGGTTCGATATTAAGTTTCAACTTAAAGTAGATCTTAAGCACGCAATGATGGTCGGCCCAAACTTCGATCTTAGGTTCGATCCTAAATTAAAAATAATGACTTAAAATTACAAAGAATGACCTAAAACTACAAAGAATCAATTCTAACGTTGATTACAGAATCTTACAATTGTATAAGATTTTGCCGATGCCGGCAGAATTGTATAAGGACGCTGATGAAGCTATTGACCGTATTTCAATCGCACAGTGAATAAAGATCGATTGATTCAATAAATGCCGGGTGAATGTTATCAATGGCGTACTTTCCTATTTAAACTTTATTTGTAATTCCTGATATTTCATACTCGATCGTAACAACATAAAGCGATTCGCGACGTTTCGCGTTCACTGAGGAAAATAAATTGTTAAATTAAGCAAATGCGCGGTGACATAGGGTCAAAGGTTATTTTGTTGGTACAACAAGAATGTTTATTTCAATCGACAAATTTCGAATAAATTGACGCAAATAATCGTTTAACAAAACAATGCTTTAATTGTACCAAACAAGTAACAGCTTTGAACGTATCTCACCGCAACTTTTTGTTAATCCAACCAATTTTTTTTTCTCAGTGTTGTTGTTTCAAAATTTGGTGAAATTTTTGGTAATGATGAATAAACTTAAAATAATAAGACACGCCGTTGAGGAATTATCGCCGCAAGTGTTGACTCGCCGAGGCTCACATCCGGCCGACTGTTGACTCGTCATCGTCGGCAGGAAATTTTTTGAAGACACGTTTTCCGACGTTTCGCAGCGATCCCCTACCTCGACGCCATCGATTCCCCAACGACCGCGTCGTTAGGCTGAACCCCTTGCACACTCGTACACCGGATTGCCGTCTCGCAGGGGCTGTTCCTAATGGGACCCGCCACTTCCTCGATCGAGATTCGCGTGTATCGCGACACTAATTATCGGAGGAATTACGGTTGATTGGTTCGATCGACGACACGTTACCCCCACCACCAACATGTCATCCCTCCATTAAAAACTCCCAAATATAATCAGTCGATTGAACATCATCGCTTAACTACACCCAGAAAAATAATTTATTTGACGGCCACAGTTTATATGGTTTAAGCAAAATATTTATTTCATTAAAATAAATTAAGTGAATAGTTACTTAGATGAAATAAATATTCATTTAAATGCAATGAATATTTATTTAAATGAAATAAATATTTATTTAAATGAAATAAATATTTCCTTAAATGAAATAAATATTTATTTAAATCAAAGAAATATTTATTTAAAGCAAATAAATATTAATTTAAATGAAATAAATATTTATTTAAATCAAATAAATATTTATTTTAATCAAATAAATATTTATTTAAATCAAATAAATATTTATTTAAATCAAATAAATATTTATTTAAAGCAAATAAATATTAATTTAAATGAAATAAATATTTATTTAAATGAAATAAATATTTATTTTAATCAAATAAATATTTTACTTAAACCGAATAAACGGTGGCCGTCAAATAAATGATACTTCTGGGTGTATATACATTTTTTTGTTATTCTGCAACTATCCCAACCGATCACTCCGGAGCAAAAAAAAAAATCTCAAAGATCCCACCGAAAGCGAAGCTCGCAAGCGCTCTTCCGAGTCTCCCGGAGGGGATTCTCGGTGAGCGTTTATCCAGAGACGGTCCGCATTGCCCGCTCGGCGAGGCTTCGTCCTGCCGAAGGAGAAAAGGATTCCGTGGTCAGCCAGGAAAGGCACGCGCGCGCTCTCCCACGGTAAACTCTGGAAGCCCGTTGCGGGAGAACCGGTGCGGTTTCCTGCCGGGGGAGCATGCGCCGGCTGTTAGGCATCTGTAGTATCGATCGTAGTTCGAGTTCCCCCGAGCTGCTGCTGGTGGGTAAACGCGTCGAGGGTGCTCCCGCCGAGGGAAGGGACGAGCCGCGTAGCACGTGTGTGAACGCAGCCTCGCGCGTACCTGTGTTGGAGCCTGTGGCTAGGCAACCGAACTTACACGGGATTACCGCGGGCCCGGAGAGCCCCAAAGCTCGCCCCCCCCCCCCCCCCCCCCCCCCTCAAAGGCATCGCCGAATGCAAGGTAAGAGTCTCTGAAAGGGGATTACAGCTCGGTGTTATTGCCATCTTAGATTTTACACACTCAGAGGCTTCATCTTCATCCGCGATACTCGTACGCGTCCCTTCCGAGCGAAGATCACGGATGAAGAAAAAAAAAAAAGGCTTTCGGAGCACTGTTTTATTTACTCCACTCGCGATGCGATCGGGAAGAGAAATTGCCGTTGTCTCTCGACGAGTGACATGAAGAGGAGGCGCTCCGAGCTGTGCATTATACAACGGCGATATTAGCGGAGTTGAGGAAGGCGCGGGACGCTCGTGCCCGCTCCTCGCGGAAACTTTTTCAAGGCCACAGTCGGAAGAGTAAAGTTCGCCCGTTAAGCTACCCCCAATTATCCCGCGCCCGCGAAGAAGGCGTCGTACTCGAAGTCGAGAGAGAAAGGACCGAACGGGAGGGGGAAGAAGAAAACGAGCAAGGAAGAATAACAAAGGGGGCAGCGATAGAGAGAGAAGTACACAGGACGCTAAAGTTTCGATTTTACAAGGAGCATCGGCCGACCCGCGAATAATTTGAATAAATTTGAAAACGAGTGTCCCGGCATTCGCGCCCCGAGGCCGGAATACCCGTCGCGGCGTTTGCTTGTAACCCCTTGGCCCCATCCCCGATTCTCCCCTCCGCCCGTCCAGGTTCTCGCGGCAAATCGCGAGTTCACTTTCAACACTTTTCACCCAGTTGGCGGAGCGCCAGAGAGACGTCGGGCACCGGCGGCCGCGCGAGAGAGACCGATGCACGGGAGGCAAGGAAAAAAAGATGAAAAAAAAAAAAAGAAGAAGATTCTTCGCGGTAGGAACTTACTTTTCCGCGGGAGTAGGGGGTACGAGTAGCGAAACTTCCCCTTTAAGGATCGAGCAGCGGTGCGAGCAAGCGGGCACCGTCGCGGCCCGTTCTCGTGGCTCGCGTCATTTTGCTCCGGCGAAGGTCTTTCCCAGTGAAAGTCTTAAGAGCTCGGTGTAACTCGTTACTTTTTTTTATTTTTTTTTTATTCACCAACCCCATCTCCTCCGCCTCGGTTTCAGGCGGAACTTTTCCTTTCGTCGCTCGGTGAACGAGGGAAAACAAATAATCGACGCCTTATCTTGCATATAATTGCGGGGTTGAGCGCTAAGCGGTGAATCGCGTCGTATCGCAGAATCGATCAATTTGCATTGTGAAGTAACTCCGACGTGGATTATCCGACGAGCGCGACGGAAATGAGTCGATTAGGTGATATTTAGAGGAGAACTGGACGAGGTTTGAGGGGGGTTTTTTTTTTTTTGGAGGGGTGCGGAGACGAGAGGAAAATAGAGACTCGGAGCGTGTGTAGAGTTTCGAAGCAGTTTTGATGCCGAGGGGTGTATCGTAGCCGGGGTGTAGAGGAGTGGGTGGCTTCGTGCCGTTTCGGAGCGGGAGAGGCGGGCGGTTTGAACGACGCGGTTGAAAGGTCAGCGTTGTCCAGAAGAGTGTGTCCCGAGGTTGCCGCTGCTGGACCTGCGCGCGAGTGTGGAAGGTCAGACGCGAGGACCGGATTGGCCGGGACCAGAGTCCGGGGGGCGGTTCTAAGCCGGTTTAGAGAGGTAGTTCTAGTGGCATAGTCGTAAAGTGCGAGGGAGAGACAACGGCGATAGAGGGAGAGGGTGTTAGTCACCCTCGGAGCCGCGCGCAACCCCCGAATACGAATACATTTGACCATGGATAGCGGCGGCGCGGCTGGCTACGGAGCGGAGGACTCTCATTGACCCGTGAATCGGCTCGCAGGTGCGGCGAGAATGAGAAATTCATTCCTCAGGGACTTTGCGGCTCGGACAGGCGGCACGTGGTCTTCACCCTCGAGGGTCGACGGAAGAGAAAGAGGATTGAAAGAGAAAAAAAAAAAAAGCAGAAAAAAAAAACGTGGACACGAAATAGAATTATAATAACTCGGATGCCGATGAGGATGCTCCATCATTTTTTCCCCTGTCAGGTCGATCGAGTGGTCAACCCCCTGGGAGGGTTGATAATGGTACACGAGAAAAATATGATTGGAATAAGCGGCGACTGGGACGATAAGAATACCAATAAGAATAATAACGATATTGGTGAAGTTTGAGGGTGGAATAGAGCGAAGGGACAGAACGGGGGTGGGTCGGGGGGGGGGGGGGGGGGTGAGAACGGTGGCAGGGCGAATTCCCGATCGTTTTCCACAGGGGGGTTGACGAGCGAGCGTCCTCTCGGCGAATGGTCGAGGCCGCCCAGCCGCCAAACAATCGATATATGCGTTCAAAATGGCCGCCGGGATGCCACCCACCTCTGGTGGAAACGTGCCTTCATCCCCCCCGGTGGAACCCCTCTCCAAGCGTCCCACGTTCCCGGCAAGCCAGCCAGCCATCCCGACGACCCTCTCACGTATGCTTCCCAAAGCTCTTTAGCTTCGGGACTCTCGCTCTGCCGCAGCTACGAAGCAGAGGCTGCATAACCAGCCCATTCCCGGGATCCTCGAGGGTCCAGAGAGGAGAGAGGGCGCAGCTCGCCCCCCCCCCCCCCCCCCCCCGGCCCTGGGCTCTCTTCGGCTCTCTCCCAGTATTTCCTCCTCCCTCCTCCAGCCCCTTCGGTACTCCTTTACAATTTCTCCCAGTTCGGAAGGGTGAGGACCTAAGGACTACGTGGCTGCCTCCGGTGCTCGTCCCTCGACTACCCCTCGCTACCTTCGCTCTTGAAAAATCATTCGTATCACGTGTGGAGTAAAATAGAAGCTCCGCGAGACATTTTCGACGAATTATCCACGGTAGAGAAAATAAAAAATGCTATAAAGATATATTTCAGGAACGATGCTGGCAATTCGAATGACAATCGAATCCACCGTATACGTCATTTGTATATCGGATCGTCGCTTCCGATCGATGCGGATAAATTAAGATGAGCGATAGTGGTGACGATCGCTTGAAGAAAGTTGAGAAGCGTGCACGGGTGAAAGTGAACCGAGAGAGGAAAGAATTTAGCCGGTAGACGAGGAAGTTGGGGGACGTCGAGGATCGGGAGAACGAAGGCGAGGGGATGGTTTTGCTGGCGGGTCTCTCGCCAGTGCTGACGGTTTATTAAAATATAATGGCGTTATCAGAAGGAAGTGAGCGCGGGTTATGGCCGAGGTAAGCGAGTCGAGCGAGCGAGGGAGAGGCGTCAGCTTTAAGAGGGAAGTTTTCTTAAGTGTTCTTAATTAGAAGGTACCTGTTGCTTCGGAAAAAACGGGGTCACGGCCGCCAGCACCGTCTCCTCACCCGACAACCGCCGCCCGTACCCAGACCTCGCGAGAGTCATTATTTTCTTCTTCTTCTTCTTCGTCTACTTCTTCTTTCGCTTTCACCTTCTTACTTCCATCGGCCGTACCGGCGCCACTTCTTCGCTTCCTTACTCCACTTGTTACCTTGGCGAACCGCTGCAGAGACCCACTCCCACCGTCGTCCCGCTGCACTCCGCGTGGAATATTTAACACTCGGCGGGCTGCGGGAGTGTGAGCGACCGAGAGTGGTCGTTTAAAGAGTCTCGACTATGAGAACCGAGGAGAACGGGGACAAAAACCCCCTCGGAGCGAGACACCCGCCGACGTTCAACGTCGAACCATCCACCCGGGGTAAGTTACTTCGCGAATTAATTTTTCTTTCCAGCGGAGTTTCGCGGGTTTGAGTTCCACGTGTCAAACGACTTTTCAGCCAAGGATTTTTTCTGTTTTTTTTTTTTTTTTTTTTTTTAATTCGTGTCGGGCGATATCGCGTATCGAGAGAGTAGTCAGAGGAAGAAATCGAGCAGAGAAAAATGTGTCGAGGTAGCATCATCTCGGGGTCGTAAATAGGCCTGAGACGCCGAATGACGGAGAAGGAAAGCACGTCGATGATACACGCGGATGCAGCAAATATCACCGCGGTAAGTTACTTTGCGAATTAATTTTTCTTTCCAGCGGAGTTTCGCGGATTTAAGTTCCACGTGTCAAACGACTTTTCAACGAACAATTTTTTTTTAGATTCGTGTCAGTGCAATATCCCGTCGACGAATCGGTTACCCGCACTGAGAAAAAAAAATCAATTCAGTCAACAAAATTCGCGCTTGCGGGTGGCGAAGTAAACGTTTGGTTGATCGAACGAAATAATTGTCGTAGTAAGTCAAGAAACACTTGATTCGATCAACGAGGTATTCCTTTCGATCAACGAAACATTTGTTTCGCCACGCGCACATTTTGGTGACTCGATTGATTTTTTTATTTATTTTTTTCCCCCGTGCGGGTATCGAGAGCAGTCAAAAGAAGAAATCGAGCCGAGAAAAATGTGTCGAGCTCTCATCATCTCGGAGTCGTAAGTAGGGCGTAGACGCCGAATGACGGAGAAGGAAAGCACGTCAATGATACACGCGGATACAGGCGCGGCAGCTGCTGCGTAGCTTCCGTTCCACATACGAACGGTGGAAGGAGAAGAAAAAAAGAAATACATGTCGTGACTGTGTATAAGCGATGAAAAAAAAGATGCAAATTCGTTTTTCCCAACGGTTTTTTTTTTTAGCCGGCACGATTGGGGATGGGAGGAGAGCGAGAGTGAGCGAGAGAAGAGAAAGGAAGCGTGAAGGCCCGGTATACCTCCGTCAAATAAATTTGAATATCGATGCCTATTGAATCCGATCGAAGGGTTCGACCGAGTTTCTTTTCACGGGCGAAAGGGTTGCAATTTGAATATTCTCGCCGGGGTAACTAGGTATCTTGGGGCTCCTGGCTCTTCCGCTCCTTCTCGCTCCGGCCTCCTCCGTTTTCTTTTTTATACCCCTCACTCGCTCGTGCTTCCTTTTTTTATTATTTGTATACTTGGCGAGAGGCATTGTGACGGGTACGAAAACCTAACACCCAGTCACCGGCCCCGAGGCTATTCTATCCATTATTGAAGTAATCAATGTTATTGTGGGGTCGTGGCCCCGTTTCCTCTAATATGCGCCGAGAGTCCACTGTGTACATGGTATATGGGACAGGGATTTGGAGCGATGGGCGGGAGCAGGTATTTTGCAAAGCTGTTGCAGAGAAACATCGTCGTCATATCTCCACATGAAAAAAAATGTTTCGAACATATGCGCAAGATTATTTCCGTGGAAAGTTCTATATCTGCCCCACCTAACTTCTTGGAGGTCCTAGAGTCGGATGATGGACTAGTTGTACACAAAAAAAAAAAATGATTAGTTTAGTTAACAAATTGATTAGGTGAGCCCACCAATTAAATGTTTGACACTTTTGATTCTTGACTCTTTTTCTATGCAAGCAAAGCGTTCTTCGAGGTCATAGGGTTGGATAATGAACTAGTTGGACCAAAAAAAAAAAATGATTGGTTTGGTCAACAAATTGATTGGGTCGATCAACCAATTAAATGTTTGACACTTTTGATTCTTGACTCTTTTTCTATGCAAGCAAAGCGTTCTTCGAGGTCATAGGGTTGGATAATGAACTAGTCGGACAAAAAAAAAAATGATTGGTTTGGTCAACAAATTGATTGGGTCGATCAACCAATTAAATGTTTGACACTTTTGATTCTTGACTCTTTTTCTATGCAAGCAAAGCGTTCTTCGAGGTCACAGTGTTGGATAATGAACTAGTTGGATCAAAAAAAAAAATGATTGGTTTGGTCAACAAATCGATTAGGTGGACCAACCAGTTACACGTTTGACACGACAAATGTATGGTCTGGCGCAGAAATTGGGTGCGTGCAACTGAGTCTCTATTTCCGTGCAAGAGCGTTCCAACAGCAGCCCAGGAAAATGCTAATCAGTCAACCCTTTTTTTTGTTCAGGTCTCTCGGATTACCCGAATAATTATGCGAGACTCGGAAGTAACGGACTCGAGCTATCGAGACGTTTCGCGGGCCATTGAAAAATCTAGTTTCAGGGCACCGCGTATCGGATAGAGGCCGGAGATCTGGTATTAGGGCCGCGGGTGCGTCGGCCGTCGGACGGGCCATCGAGGAAGAGAGGGTCCTCGAGTGGAGTACGAACGGCGACAGAAAAAAAAAAAAGCGAACCAGCGCTATCTCCAAAATCGACGTGGCCCATCGAGTGCCCTCGAAGATAAGGATCGTGAATTGAATGAGCAGAGCGGCAAAGGTGCGAAGCCCGAGCATGCATGGCTGATCTCATTGTAGTTACTGGCTGACGTCTTAACTAAGTCCCACTACTGTGCGCTACCGCTGCGTGCGCGAGCAGGCAAAAGGGGTGTGCACCGTTGAGCTTTACTGATACACTCCTCTAGGAGATCTACCGGTCGCGAACGGACGAGCGAATCGCTTTTGCATCTGCCGCGAGAGATAGGCAATCGCTGATGGAAAAAAAAAGGCTTGACTATGTAACCACGAAAAACTCCGCTCTGAAGACTCTATACTGTACTCAACGTCACGGAAACAACCGTCTCAGTTCATAGCTGACCGAGCAAACTGAAGTGGAGCAGTCAAGCGAGCTCCAGGAATGTTCCATTTGAAAACCCAACTTTACAGTGTTATCAACACAAAAAAAAAAAAAAAAAAACACCGACAAAGATTTTTTTTAAATTTCCATTCTACTTTCAATTCCGCACTGAGAGAAGGATCTAGTAAACGTGACTATATCGCTCGAGAGATATTACCATAGCATATAGTAGTAGGGAACTAGAGCGGATTTATAAGAACTACCGGATTTATAAGAATTTTCCGTAGATATAATGGTAATTTTTGGAAAATCTGAGACTACGTGCTAGGTAATTTTTCTCAGATGATCGGTAGTTTTTACTAGATCCTTCTCTCAGTGTCTCTTACATATGATATTGAAGCATGGACGGTAAGACTGTAAAGGTGAAATGTTATCGTTTCAATTCCGTATGGAATTGCAAGAATTGAAATAAGAATTTTTGTGTTTTCTCAGCCCGCACGCGAATTTTACTAGAGTTCATTGATATTTTTATCTCCATGGCAGCAAAATGATGTCATAATGCGACCCGCAATCGTTAATTCTCTCTCATTATTACGACAGTCAGTGCCGATGTGTCCAATTCGATTTTCCAGTCACAGACCGTCAATTCATCGACTTCAGTGTCATCGCTCACTCCGAACGCCGAATTCTATCGCCGTGTATGAGTTTCGATCTTTGGGACACCGGAGGAAGTGAAACCATGTATATCGACAATTCTCGTCAGCGAAACCACTGCCGAATCATTAATTATTATACCCACGAGGAATATCCGGCCGAGGACGACAGTTGCGTTTGTGGATTAAAATCCCATTACTATGACCAATATATAAGGAAAGGGAGACGGAACTAGCATAATATAATATACGTGTATATAGGGTACGCGACGGAAATAAGGGAGACGAGTGGAGAGGGAGGAATGGGTTGAAAATAGAGGGGGTCGATGAGGAACCCGAGTGTTAAGTTCAGGTAGTCACGGAGTTCTCTCGCGTTTTCCATACGTCAGGGCCCACGAAGGGGGGCCTCGACCCCACCTGGGTCCTCGTCGCTCTCCGTCCCATTCTTTCTCGCACGCATACCCGTAAAACACTATGACAAACAGTCACGTAAACAGGCAGACTGGCATGCAAAAAGAGAGTGAGAGTGTGACGGCCGAGAGACGCGGAAGAGCGCGGGGACCGCGCAGCCACATGCTGGGGCCCCGCATGGAATATGCATGCGTTACGTATTCAGGAATATGTTAACCCTTTTGGTTTAGTCCTTCGATTGGCACTGCACGAGCAACACCTTCGACTTCGACGATTTTCCCGTGAAAACCACGCGATTGGCAGCTTTCTCGCGAGTCCAACGAGGTGAGTCCTTAAAATCTTCCTCGATAAGGTAAACGTCCCAGTAATCGACCATGTACGAGTAATCGACCGGTCGTCGATGAAAGAGTGATAAATAAGACGGTGAGTGTGACATAAGTTAACGCCACTCCCGCCGAGGTATGTACAACATTGTATGAATTTTTGAGGTTTGTAAAATCATAACAGTGACAATAAGAAATTGGGGAAACTTGTGGTGAGCGAGCCGAGCGTGACTTCGCCGGAAGCATTGATTTGGAGATTGAGGTGCGTGACATCTGATTAAATTCTGCTATTACTAAATGAATGTTCGGGCAATCGACCTACTGTCGATCACTAGGACAAAATCGTGGATCAAAAAATGTATACAAATCACGTATTGTTTTTATAAATTAGATGATACAAAATAATGCAAGAATTAATTAATCGATCGAACTGTACGAGGAGTAGTTATGGACAGGGGTATTGGGTTCTCTATAAATAATTAAACAGTAAAATAAATCGTGTCGATAACTGGGCCGTGCATATCTACGACTGGGCTGTCTATCTTGTAATCCACTTTCTTCACGAAAAATATGGCGCCACAATTTTTTTAATCCGCGCGTATAACCGTGATTTTATATACTTTTAATCAAATACTGAAAGTCTTACGTACTAAATTGTTGTCTTGTTATTATTATACCGTTAAATAATCCGTTTGTCATTTTCATTAGTGAGCAAGTGAGCCTCCTGTGCACAAGAATAAAATACGGGTGTCGATCACTGGGTCATACACGGGTCGATTACTGGGCAAACCATGACTTTAGTGTATGTCCATGACTGGTGCATTGCACTTCGCAACTTTCATGTTCATTTTTCTCTACAATAAGATAAGGTAGACCAAAAGTTAAGCGTTATATTTGTTGACAAGAGTTTAATGATTCATTATAACCTATAATGACACTTATCGATGTCTTAATGTGCGAATTTATTGAAGTTGAGAATTTTGCTTAACGTGTCGATTACTGGGACATTTACCTTAATGTTGGAATTCGCACGATGATTAATTTTAACCTACGATGACACTTATTGATGTCTTAATGTGCGAATTTATTGAAATTGAGAATTTTGCTTAACGTGTCGATTACTGGGACATTTACCTTAATGTTGGAATTCGCACGATGATTCATCATAACCTATAATGACTTCTTAATTACACTTATTAATGTCTTAATGTGCGAATTTATTGAAGTTGAGAATTTTGCTTAAAGTGTCGATTACTGGGACATTTACCTTAACTTTAGAATTCGCACGATGATTCATCATAACCTATAATGACTTCTTAGTTACACTTATTAATGTCTTAATGTGCGAATTTATTGAAGTTGAGAATTTTGCTTAAAGTGTCGATTACTGGGACATTCACCTAATGTTAGAATTCGCACGTAAGAATGGTGGGTGACAGTGAGAAACGTTCAATCGGCGAAGCGATACTGTATCTCCCGAAGAATTTCGAGGTGTGCATTCGTGCCGAGAAAACTCGAATCCCCGAGACTTTGTCGGATAGACGAACTTCCGGATATTTCTCTCGAGACTCGGTGAACGAGGAGGATCGCGAGGCAGCGTATACCGAATTCGATAGTCGCATCACCCGGAATGAACGGAGCGGCCCGTGTCACGAATTCGTCTCGCCTCCTCCATCTTTTGCCGCGTCCTGAGAGACACGACCGCACGCCCGTACATCCGAGCTTGTTTGCTCTCGCCTCCGTCGCCTCCTGCCAGAAGAGAAATGAAACTTTTTAATAGAGTTCCGAGCGTGTTTCCTCCCCCGCGCGACGTCGAGTACCATTGGTTCCGGATTTCTTCTTTTCCTTTGTGGCCCGCGAGCTTCGTCACACCCGAACGACAATTTCGCGCCCTCCCCGGAAGACAAAAATCGAGCCGCGAAAGAATTCGCTAAACCATGCCTCTAAGGATACCCGCGGTGACATTCGAACGTCGAAGTTCGACGCCGCGCGTCTGTCACGGGAATATTTGTCATCCCATCGCGGATGTGCTATTGAATGAAAAATGGATTTTTATCTCATCACTCAAGTTGTTTGTTAAGCATATAATAAAAGTGGGGACAGGAATGACTGGCTTGGAATGACGAAGATAAGACCCCGGATCGATATACTCGACGCACATGCACGGCTACGAGAGCACATATAGTTAATGCGGGCTGGTGCGGGTGTGAAAGTATAGAGGAAGAGGAAATAGAGCCAACGGTGTAATAATCGTTTTACAATATGATCGAGTGCGGAACGTGGCGATAAAGTTTTCGTTGCGCCCCGTCGTCGAAGAGACTACTCTTATTCCGCCACCGCGCTGGTGCCTTTCTCTGCCTCGAAATCTCTTATTGCTTGCGATAAAACGTTTTATACTTACTCGGAGCTAACGCCAGTGTAGGCGTCGCCGGTGCACCGTGAGCCGCGACTAAAAGTACACTTTAACGCGAATGCTCGTGTTCCTCGTGGCTCTTGGTGCCCTACGAGGCGACATAAAAATGCAACAAGACAAAGTGCTGGGACGCTTTAGTGTCTGACTCATTTCTCAGGAGAAAATATAAAAAAAATAGATTGTGGTTCGAGAAAATATCTCCGACAGATGGCGGGGTCGCGAAGCGAATCCGTGCGCCGTCCGACGGCCAGCGGCCCGCTCTGTAAAATGGCGTTTCGCCGTTTTGCTGGCGCCCACCCTCTCTCACGGCGTCTCGGACAACTCGCGCAAGCTCGTCCGGCATGGCGGGTTGGTGAATTTAACCGGCGAAATCATTCGGCTCAATTGAGTCGAAACGCGACTCGTCAGACGGACCCCAATGCCACCCGCGGAGTCTGGCGTTTGACCACTGGCCGGTGTGACTCGCTTGACCGTGATTAATTCGATTTACTTGTTTTCCGCTGGTACCCGCGGCGCGGAGGTCGCGAGAGGGAGAGCCAGAGCGAAGGCTGAGTGATTTTAATCGAGCGAATAATTTCATTGAAACTATTACATTTGGGAGGAGAATAATGTCTCGGCGCTGATAAAAAAAATACGGTTGAATCAACTAAAGATTCGGGCGGGGACGTTCGAATAAATATTTAATCATTTTATAAATATAAAGTAAATCATTTCATTTTATAATTTTATTCTTTTTTATTTTATAATATTTTATAAATGTTTAATGATTTTATTGGCCGAACAAAATATTTTAGTGCCTCAAAAATATTTTGGTGTAATCATCCCAAAAATTGTTGAACCAATCAATCTTCCAGTGTCAACAAAATATTTACTTGAACGTCCCTGCCAGAATCTTCAGTTGATTCAAACATATTTTTTTTTTGTCAGTGTGGCATCAATTATTTTCTTAACGATGCAAAATACCATAATATCCTATCGATTCGGGAGGAGAATAATGTCTCCGCGCTGATGAAAAATACGGTTGAATCAACTAAAGATTCGGGCGGGGACGTTTAAATAAATAGTTAATCATTTTATAAATGTAAAATAAATCATTTTAATTTTATAATTTCATTCCTTTTTGTTTTATAATATTTTATAAATGTTTAATAATTTTATTGGTCGAACAAAATATTTTAATGCCTCAAAAACATTTTAGTTAAATCATCCCAAAAATTGTTGAACTAACCAATCTTTCAGTGCCAACAAAATATCTATTTGAACGTCCCTGCCCGAATCTTTAGTGGATTCAACCATATTTTTTTGTCAGTGCGGCATCAATTATTTTCTTAACGATGCAAAATACCATAATATCCTTTCGATTCGGGGACTGTGCGAACAATAAACATGAAATTATTGCAGCTCAGAAGCTATATAATATAAATATAGTATGGAAAAATATAATACGCATACGCTGAGAAATGTCGCTTTTATGTGAAAATCCGTCGTCACTCAATTCCATCGTACGTCTTCATCCCCGTATTGTTCGCTGTCTGCGATACAGCCTCGATACTTTGAAATACAATAGCAAGTGTCATCTCCTATTCGAAGAATTTTTCTCGACACGCGTACTCTTCAACCACCATAGGTAGTGAATCAGATAAATGAAAAGAAACTCTATAGGGTATAGTGGGAAAAAAAGAACACGTGGAGCAAAATGGACCATTTCCAAAATACACTAAACCGTCTGTACAATACAAAACAAAAACATCCAAAACCTCCCGCCATTCGCCCAGTAATGAGAACCATATTTCCCGTGACTAATTTCGCGTCTTGGCGATTCGAATAATTATTTAACGACGCAAAACCGCCCTTTTTTATTAGTAGCGAAAGACGCTAGGTGCGAGCGGGCCGAAGGGAAAAAAAATAGATAAATCAAGGGCCACAACCTTTTTCACGGTCCACACTATAGCGATGATGCACGCGAGTCGCGTGCCGTAGGTAGGAGTGACCGTACATTATCGTTGCCCCGAGACTCCAGGTCAATCGAGATCCGGTTTTGACCGTTTCCGGTTTTGCGGCTCCGCCGGTAAGACCACTCGGCCGGTCGATCGCTGACCCCGTCGCACGGGCCGAGGTTAGCGGGGTCGAGGGTCAGCCCAAACAACCTCTCCTCGGGTCAGCCCACCGCGTTTACTGCCCTCTGATTTATGGCCCTCTTCTCGCGCATTCCATCCATCATCTTTCGAGAGCACCGTGCACGGTGGCTCGACTGCAGTCGATCGCGCATTAGCGCATACCCTCGCACTACCAGCGCTTAATGATCACATGCATTCGCGGCTCTCAAAGTTTATGTATTACATATACCGCAACCGTGGAGGAATCCCCCCCCGATGTAAAAGAAGCCCGGAGTTTCTGAAATCCCCGAATAATAAGCATGAGTGGCAGCACGAAATGGGAACGGGGGTGAAACGGTGGAAACGCTCCGGCGATTCGGCAGGTGGAAGCAGCTTCAAAGTCTACCCAGTCTGCGCGTCTACCGAGTGGCTCGGCATTGGGGATGCGGTGAGAGGAAGAGAGAGTGAGGACGGTGGCGCCGGCAGATTTCTAAAGAGCAATGTGCCGTACACGCAAATTGGCGCAAATTGGCGCGAGCTTCCGCGCAGGTTCGCGTTTGCTCGGTGAGAGTCGAGCCGAGCCTGCAGAAGACGCTAAGCCGGTGGCAAGCAATTCAAAGTCCTCGGTGCGCCGGGCCAGCAGCCGCATCGGGCCAAGGAAGAAAGATATGTGGAGCGCTCCGGCGAGTGAGCGAGAGGGGAGAGGGAGCAATGACGAGGACGAGAATGGCAAAGAGGGGGAGGGGGGTTTGACGGAAGTGAGAGAGAAAGCGATGGAGGAGCCGGGCTGGAGAGAAACACACACGGTAAGTCGCGAATCTCAAGCTCTCGGGATAGAAAGGGAGGGCGAGGTTGGCTCGTTTCTCGGAGGCGTCTTACGTCTCGCAACCTGCGCCTCGGGGACCACCGAAGGAGTAGAGGAACAGCCAACAGGCTCCCACGTTCTTCCTTGTAGAGAGACTGTCGTGGAGGATACTCGCAGTCTGTGAATGTACACGCTATGCTGCACCAGCACCGCCGCCGCTGCTCCTTGCTTCTGATGGTGCTACGTCGGGGATGTACGCCAGGGTGGTTTTGGCAAGCCCGTCCCTCGCAGCCTCTCTCCGCAACCCCCCCGCAGCCGCAGAGTTCTTCTGGTACCGCTTCCTCCCTGCCCCCCTCATCCCTCACACCCTCGGCAGCCCCGGCTCTCCGCCCTCCGCGTCTCTGCCAGCGAAGGGCGCAAACGTGACTCGCGGTGGTTCAACCCGATACGAATATGCACCCTCGGGAATTTTCAAGCGATATTATATACTGCCTGTCTTGCCGCGCGCACGAGCTAAATATACGCTGAATTCAACGGTACGGAGCTTTTGCTATCAATTGCATTTTGTATTCACACCTACGTATTACTTCCTTGAACCTCGTTTCATGTGCTAATCGTTTACCGCGCGGGTCAACAATTTTTTTTTTTATATACTTCGATATGTTACTTGTCAGCAGCAGAATCGGCCTTAGTTGCCGATTTTTAAGAACTTATTTCTGGCGTGAATTTTTTTTTTTTTTAACATCATGCTAAAAGAGGGATGGAAAAATGACGAGTAATTGACAGCGACTTTTACTCTTTTTTCCTTCCATTTTCGTTCGCGGTTATCGGCAAAGGACGAAGCAGAGGGACGTCTCTCTCCCCTGCGAGGCGAGCTCGATTCCTTTCCGAGAATTCCCCGGATAGAGGAGAGACGAGCGATGTACAGTATACATGTACAACACACATATCCACATGCACGCATACGTACGGAGGTTCGCGAGAGCGAGTTCGAAACTGCTTCGCCGGGTACTCCTTATTGACTGGCGGGGAAATATAGAGAGGAAGCTAGGTACGGAGTGAAATGGAACAGAGCGGAGGAGAACCAGCGGCGCTATTCCCGTGAGCCGCATGGGTTGCTTAGGCAACTTGAAATTAATTCCAAACGCTGGAGGTGAAACGGAGCCGAGAGGGGAAAACCCAAGGCGAACAAGACCCAAAATGTAAGCACCGAAAGGAGAAAGATAGAGGTACATAAAACGTGTAAACGATTATCCGAGGAACCGAACGACCGAGGACGGAGGGAAGAATACTTTTATATTTTTGCTTTCAAACATTTACGTCGTATCGTGACGGAGTTCACTGAGAGACCAACTACCGATGGTCTCCCGTAATTGCGACCCCCAATGATCCACCGAGCGTGCAAGACAGAAAATACCTTCCACACTACCCAGTCGAAGCTCGAAGAGTCGCCGACCTGGTGCGGCGGTGGCCCGAAAGCTCTCTCGCCCCGAGGACATGAGAAACATCCGAGGCGAGCCAAAGCGAGAGATCGGAAGAGCGGTGCGAACGCGAGAGACCCGAGGAGGAGGAAAGGAGAGGAACGCTCACCGCCGCTGCCGGTACCATCAGCACTACGGGGAAGAGAACGGGGCCCTGGCAATTTCGACGTGTACACTTACCCGCGGTGAAAGCGGCAATATGAGGTGACTCGGTAAACCTGGCGAACCCCCGGAAACGAAACGCTGTTCGTTGACGCCTAAACTACCGCTGGAAAAGCACCCTCGCTGTTTAAATTCGTTTCGGTACACGGGCATCGAACGATAATCCCGCATACGGTATTACGAAACGTTTGCAGTTTGATAACGAATCGTGTCGCCGAAAAGATTGGAGCCCACCGGACAAGTTCCCAAGTTTTCATCGTCAATGGATCGGGCAAAATTGGTTTTCCACGGATTCGAAGAAACGCGAGAGAGTGAATCTTTCTCGGCGGGCTCTCGATTCCCGGATGGCACGGGCCATCGATCCCATCGGCCCGCGTCCAAAGAGGATCAAAGCCAGCCTCTCCCGACCCGGGAATGATTTCCGGAAGGAGAGACAGCCGAGGACCTCCGCCGCGATCTAGGATGCCAGCCCGCGCGTTTCCTTGGTGGATTGGCATTCGCGCCGGCTACGGTCCCGGCACCGCGCTGTATCATCCAAGCTCGCCCTCCCTTTTCTTCGTGTATCCCTCTCCTCAATCTCCGTCCTACTGTCGTTGAGGAAGTCAAAAACCGTGGTGCTTCGAGCTACGCCGGGCTGCTCCTGCCGGTACAGAGAGAAAGCCCTCGGTCCCGAGCTCCCCAGCCGGGACGTCGGAGGGCCCGTCGACGTCGTACGTCGTCTTAACCGACAACGTAGAAAATCCCCTCTTGGCGAGCCCAGAGGGTTACCATGACGACGAGTGCGCGTGACGTAGCCACCCACCGGCGTGCCCGCTGAAACAAATGAAGGCACGTTCTCCACCTCCACCCGAAGTCTTCTCTCTGGCTGTGCTCTACCTCTTCCTCGTCGTGGATCACCCCGGAGAGGTGGTCCAGATGCGGAGGATGTGTGAGGGAGAACGGAACGAGTAAGACAGATATGTATATATATATATGCGCTATTGAGGCGTATAGCTATATACACGTGGAATAGGGAACGGGGGAGTGAGGCGGAGAAGGACCGAGAGGGATGAAGCGAGGATGCTGTCGAGGGTTGGTGCACAAGACCGGCGAGGACTACGCCGAGGAAACCGGGAGGGAACAACCGATGATGTCCCGAGGGGTAAACTCGGGGAAAACTATTGCCTTCCCGAACCGCCCCCCGCTCCCCGTCACTGCGGGTTCGGCTGGATGCTGCTTCTACTTCGAGTCCCTTGCTCCTCTCTGCTTATCGAAAGAAGAGAAGAGAGAGGGCGAAGAAAACGAAGGGATGGAACATCGAGGCGTAGGGATGTGTTGTATTTGCGGGTTCGCCGCTACGCATACGTACAGATAGGTCTGTATATTGTGTACACAGAGATCGTGAATACGTCAAAGCTACCTTCATAAGGTCGAAGGGCTTCCGCGTTGCGTCTTCTCTGGAAAAGCTTCCTTTTCATTTGTCCTCTTTCACCGGGTTCGCGTTCGCAGTATCTGAACTCTCTTCCATCATTATATTCTTCGCTCGAGACTTCTCGATGGAGACCCAGTGTGCTCGCGTTACTTCGAACTTTCGAAGCTTCGGTTACGATGTAGTTAACGGCGGATGACAAACGATGAACTTTCCATTAATCGCCGAATAATCGATGGCACCTCCCGCAGTTTGAGGACCCAACTACTCCGGTCACGTGTATGTCTCGATGCTCCAAATGTTCTTGTATCCGGGGGTGTCGCGACGAGGGCTCGCCTCCATTATCCTTTCAAATTGGTTATTTTCGGTAAATACCGTTTTGAAAAGCCAATAATGTTGTTTCGCCCATTGTGTCGTGGGGTTTTCTCTCGCCGGTTACCCCCAAAGCTTTTCCGTTCCTCTCGCTCACCCCGTCGCGAGGATTTTCCGTCGCGCTCTCTTTACGTGAAAAAAAAAAAACCTGTGTACGTGCGGTGGGGTGTCCCCGCGGGTTAGTCGGCTCGGGCCCGACAAACGTAATCCCGAAAACGGCACAGGTGATAGGCTCCCGGGACGAATAGCTTCGTGGATAAAGAAAATATCCCATCTACCCCGTTCATCGGGGACGCGCCAGGTAGCGCGTAGGGTGAGAGGAAATCTCTTCGCCTCTCTTTCATCTCGCAGGGGTTGCACGGAATTTGGGTTCCCGATACACTCGATACCTGCGAGGATCGGTAGTGGTGTTTTGTTTTTTTCGCCTTTTTTTCCTTCGACTTTCAATGTATGCCGAAGCCTGCAATAAACTTTGCTAGGGAACTCTAGAGTGACAGTAGAAATAAAGGGGGGGGTGTCTATCGAAGAGTCACAATCTATGTTTTTTAACGATAAAAATCGTCACCTAATCGATGTACAATGGATGGAAGAAAATTAGTACTGTAAAAAATGTCTGTTTGAAAATTCATATATGTATATGAAGTTTTATGCATATACGGTATGTGAAATTTCATTGGTACGTATGTAAAAATATTGCGTTATTTAAAAAACAATATTATTTGTATGATATTTGTACCAATAACATAATTTTCATATACGGGTGTCTTAATTTTCAACGCCATAACCGGTAATTTTAATATACAGGTTTGCATTTAACATTAAATTATTAAAATTCAAATACAACGTATATGAGTTCCAATTTCATATACCGAGGTTCTATATTTCATATAACTTTGCATATTAAAAGTCTTGTAAATTTCACAACATTTTCTACAGTCCAGAGATGACTGGTAGATCTGGTGTGGGAATCTCGTTGAAGTTACAAGAGTAGTTGCCTCGACGAGCGAAAAATGTCGCTCTTTAAAAATTCACAAATGTATACGAAGTTTTATGCATATACAGTATATGAAATTTCATTGACACGTATGTAAGAATATTGCGTTACGGGTATATTAAAAACAATATTATTTGTATAATATTTGTACCAATAACACAATTTTCATATACGGATGTCTTAATTTTCAACGCCATAATCGGTAATTTTAATACACAGGTATTGCATTTAAGATAAAATTATTAAAATTCAAATACAACGTATACGAATACTAATTTCATATACCGAGGTTCTATATTTCATATAACTTTGCATATTAAAAGTCTTGTTAATTTCATAACATTTTCTAAAGTCTAGAGATGACTGGTAGATCGGGTGTGGGAATCTCGTTGAAGTTGCGAGAGTCGTGGCGCCGAGGAGGGAAAAATGTCGCTCTTTAAAAAAGAGGAACACGTTGAGTAAGGCGGTGGAGCGGGCGAGTCGTGACGAAGGGATGAGGTAAGCCGGTATAATTCTGGCGCGGCGATGCCGCGGAGGGATCGCAGGGTGAGAAGAGTCGAAGGAAAGCCACCCTCTTCCTCGTCGAGGCCTCAACCTTGAACTACATTTTTAATTGCGAATTTTCCCCGCCGGGAGTGTCGCTCCTCGGGTGGTTCAGTAGCCACGACGACGAAGGAGAAGTGGAAGTTGCGGTAGTGCCCGACTGCGCGGCTCCTCCAGACGATAACGAAAACAAAAGAGAAACAGTTTTCCGCTGGCAGCCCGAGCAGTTGTTCCTCGTCGCTCCTCCCCCGTCGCCCTTCCGGCTCGCTCTCTTTCACCCGCTCGCCCGTTTTCTCGTGGCTTCGCTCGCGGATTGCCCCCGGAACCCCGCGACGCGGACGTTGCCACCGGGCTCCCGCTGCCACCCCCTCTGCTCTAAGCAACAAGTAGCGCGTTCATTTAAGACGTGTCGAGGTTCTTTTGTTCGTTTACAAAAAAAAAAAAAAAAAGGAGGAACCCGGCAAGAATGAGATAGGCGGGGAGAGCGAGAGAGAAGACGTAGGTGGAATGAGGAAGGTGCTGCAAAGTTCCTCTTAAGGGAGAAAAACGATCCGTCTTCCAGTGCAACCCGTTGGTGGAGGGATAGTGAGAGAAGAAGAACCGGAACAAGAGAGTCGAGACATTTTTATCTCTCGTTTCTGCTCGTAGTTTTGTCCGCCCCAAAGTCCCCGCTCCAACGCAGTGCAATTCGTCGGAATAATGCGATGAAAATAAAAAATATTCAGTTTCTAATTTTTAGTATATCAAAAAAAGGGATGAAAGGGTTGAATAGAGGAGACGTTCGACGCCGATAATCGTCGCAAGAGGAGGGCTCAGGGTTTGGAGGAACAAGAGAGTCAAGAAATTTTTATCTCTAGTTTCTGCTCGAAGTTTTGTCCGCCCCAAAGTCCCCGCTCCAACGCAGTGTAATTCGTCGGAAGACTGCGACGAAAATAAAAAATATTTAGTTTCTAATTTTTAGTATATTAAAAAAAGGGATGAAAGGGTTGAATAGAGGAGACGTTCGGCGCCGATAATCGTCGCGAGAGGACGGCTCGCGGTTTGGAGGAACAAGAGAGTCAAGAAATTTTTATCTCTAGTTTCTGCTCGTAGTTTTCTCCGCGCCAAAGTCCCCGCTCCAACGCAGTGTAATTCGTCGGAAGACTGCGACGAAAATAAAAAATATTTAGTTTCTAATTTTTAGTATATTAAAAAAAGGGATGAAAGGGTTGAATAGAGGAGACGTTCGGCGCCGATAATCGTCGCGAGAGGACGGCTCGCGGTTTGGAGGAACAAGAGAGTCGAGACATTTTTATCTCTAGTTTCTGCTCGTAGTTTTGTCCGCGCCAAAGTCCCCGCTCCAACGCAGTGCAATTCGTCGGAGCACTGCGATGAAAATAAAAAATATTTAGTTTCTAATTTTTAGTATATTAAAAAAAAAGGGATGAAAGGGTTGAATAGAGGAGACGTTCGGCGCCGATAATCGTCGCGAGAGGACGGCTCGCGGTTTGGAGGAACAAGAGAGTCGAGACATTTTTATCTCTAGTTTCTGCTCGTAGTTTTGTCCGCGCCAAAGTCCCCGCTCCAACGCAGTGCAATTCATCGGAGCACTGCGATGAAAATAAAAAATATTCAGTTTCTAATTTGTAGTATATTTAAAAAAAAGGGGATGAAAGGATCGCAGGAGGCCGGCTCACGGTTTGGAGGAACGAGAGAGTCGAGAAATTCTTATCTCTAGTTTCTGCTCGTAGTTTTGTCCGCGCCAAAGTCCCAGCTCCAACGCAGTGCAATTCCTCGGAGCACTGCGATGAAAATAAAAAATATTCAGTTTCTAATTTGTAGTATATTTAAAAAAAAAAAGGGGGGATGAAAGGGTTGCATCGAGGAGACGTTCGACGTGGATAATCGTCGCAGGAGTTCCCGGTTTGGAGGCCCAGTGCATGAGAAAAAAAAAAAAGATGCCATCCCTCTCGCGGCATATGGCATCGGCGCGCAACATCCGGCTAGTTAGCGCTTGCACGATCACATACGAACTTCGAGCTACTGTTGCTAGCTTGGTTGCTGGCTACCAGGAGAATCTCCACGCACACACTTTACATTCGCGCGCGAGCGCGCGTGTGTGCATACGTTTGATGCCTCGGTCGGCGCTCCGAACGAGGCCCAGCATCCCATTGAGCTCTTTCAATGGACCATCTCGCTTCGTTAACCAGTCTGTCGCATTTTTTACCCATCATCCCGAAAGGGCAACCCTTTTTTTTTTTTATATTCCCTCGTATCCCATCTCCACGGCTCGGCTCTCTTTCCCAATTTGAATACATTGTACCCTCGGTCGACATACATATGTATATCCGACCGATAGTTTCACCCCAGCACGAGCTAGGCAGAGCAGCGGTAACAGCCAGTGGCTCAACTACGAGCAGGCACACCTACGGTGACGCTTTTCGTTTCTCGCCTCGACTTGTATCCATCCCGAGTGTACGAAAACACACACACACACACACATGGACTATTCGTTTGGTGTACGCGTTCCTCATACCTTTCTCTCATTTCCTCGTCGCCCTTTCTCGCGCCGATCTCCCTCCAAGAGACGACGGCGCGGAGGAACGTTTTCTACCTGGCCAACCCCGCGGGCCACGTTTTCCTGCCTGGCTTGACCGAGTTTTATTTTTATCTCTCTTCCTCGGTTCCCTTTCCCAACGCGCCACTCTCGCTTCTCACAATGCAACTGATTTTGATTTATATGACGCGAACGACAGTCGAACGAGCCGAAGGGGGGTAGTTTTCGAAGTAGTCGATTCTACGGCGAGGGGTTGCACTGTTCTCCTCGCGTTTTCGAAGGGTGCAACGATCCGTGGAGCGGGATGCGCGTGGAAATTATAAATTCATATCCGTCCTGTCGAGGCTCGTTTCGCTCCGGGGAAAATGAATTTTTGCCTCAACCGACCCGAGCAACGGCGATGTTTCGAGTAGAGCCCCTTTATCGTCGTCCCGTAACAAATTCCACATGCGCTAAATTTATCCATGCATCCGCCGATAAGTGAGACTGTTTTTTTTTTTTTTTTTTTTTTTTTTTTTTTTCATTCATCCTTTTCCAGCGACCTCCTCGGCGAGTCGCCGAGCCACTCATTCTTTACCTCGTACCGGAAGTGCGACTTTTACAAAGTGGTTCTCCTCGCCGAATTTCATATCCGCTCTCGTGTACTCCGTATTCGCGATATTCTCAAGCGAGCCGTGCACCATCACACCCGAATTCCAATCACGAAGCTTCGGGGGACATGGAGTGCATCCTTTGCAGGAAACGAAGAGAGGGGCGCGGCGGGGAGATCTTCAACGATCGAGGATACGAAGGGTGAGGGAGAGGACGGAGATCTGATTTATTCCGATTTGCGCCCGGAGGCGACGAGACGCCCGAGAAGCGGACGTAATATTCTCACGCGAGCACACGAACCGCTACTCTCTATCTCACTCTGAGATCCTGTCCCACCATCCCTCACCGCCAGTCCCATCAATAACTGATATACGAATTCCGGCTAAAGACCGCCGCCCGAGAGAGCAGTAAGCCTCGAAAGCCCTGGTGACACGCATTCTCCATACGAGAGAAGCCTAGCCTGGGTGCGTGTGAGTCGCGTTTCTGTAGCGCGCGAATTTGTGCGTAGGAATTTGTGCAGGGCAAAACGGATCCCCGGGGCAAAACGAACTCGGGATGGCGACTAGAGACAGTGAGAAAAAAATTGAACCACTGTTTCCTGGTTTTTCCTGGGGGAATTGTCATTTTTTCCTGAGCCGAATTCAAATTGAAACCCCCGATGTGGCAAAAAGTTGGGACAGATAAAGTTCGTCTTGGAGCGACATCGTTTTCCGAACTACAAGTGGTCGAATCGTCGTACGGTCGACAGTCATAGGTCCGAACGCACTTCGTCCGAATTGTCAAACTTTCGAAACTTTATTCCTCCGAATCGTCAAACTGATGAATCGTTGCTTTTCCGAATTGTCAGATTTTCGAAACTTTATTGTTCCGAATCTTCGTTTCAGTGAACGTCACTCTTCGGAAATAGTAATTGGTCGAACGTTATTCCTTCGAATCGTAATGACGATTAAATGTATCTGAACGCCATTTTTCCGAATAATAATTTCACCGAACGTCATTTTTCCGAATAATAATTTCACCGAACGTCATTTTTCCGAATAATAATTTCACCGAACGTCATTTTTCCGAATAATAATTTCACCGAACGTCATTTTTCCGAATAATAATTTCACCGAACGTCATTTTTCCGAATCGTTAAACTTCCAAACGTCAAGTCGCCGAATCGTTAAACTTCCGAACGTCAAGTCGCCGAATCGTTAAACTTCCGAACGTCAAGTCGCCGAATCGTTAAACTTCCGAACGTCAAGTCGCCGAATCGTTGAACTTCCAAACGCCAAGTCACCGAATCGTTAAACATCCAAACGTCAAGTCGCCGAATCGTTAAACTTTCAAACGCCAAGTCGCCGAATCGTCATTTATCCGAGTCGTCAATCGAACGAATAGTCATTCATCCAAGTCGCCAATCTACAGATTTACAAAACTACATAATATTAGTGTAGTCTAATCGTCCAGTCTATTGAATATGAATCGCAGACATTCACTACGAATCGATTCGGATAAATGACTTTTCGGATAAATACTATTCGGATAAATTACTTTTTGGTTAAATGGCTTTTCGGATAAATACTATTCGGAAGAATGCTCATTCGACGACTTGACGATTCGTGAAAATGCAGTTTGGTGAAATTAGTGTTCGGAACAATGAAGTTCGATTAAATAACGATTCGGAGGAATAACGTTCTTCCAATTATTATTTCCGAAGAGTAACGATGTTCGCTGAAATGAAGATTCGGCATAATAAAGTTTCGAAAATTTGACGATTCGGACCCTTGATCATTGGCCATCCGACGATTCGGCATAATAAAGTTTCGGAAATTTGACGATTCGGACCCTTGATTATAGGCCATCCGACGATTCGGCATAATAAAGTTTCGGAAACTTGACGATTCGGACCCATGATTATTGGCCATGCGACAATTCGGCATAAAACAGTTTCGGAAATTTGACGATTCGGACCCATGATTATTGGCCATGCGACGATTCGGCATAATAAAGTTTCGGAAATTTGACGATTCGGACCCTTGATTATTGGCGATCCGACGATTCGGCATAATACAGTTTCGGAAATTTGACGATTCGGACCCTTGATTATTGGCGATCCGACGATTCGGCCGATTGTACCTTCGGCAAAATGATCTCCGTTCGTCTTGCCCCAGTCTCGCCAATACGCGGATGTTGCGAGGATCGGGAATGCTCGAGGAGGTGCGTGACTCCTTTCCCTATAATACTCAAAGCACCCTGTATTGCGTAGACATATTCGCCATACCCGTACACTCTCGGAAAGGCTGAACAGTCGAGTGTGACGCATTGGTATGGACTCGCGTACGCGCTACACACATCCAACACTCATGCAAGCTCGGAAATATTATAAGTCAGTGTACACGTCACCATGACGCGAATACCTCCTCACTCCGGCTATACCTGTCCTCGACGGAGTTGCTGCAGACAGACGCTTCCCGTAGACGTGGCGGAAGGAGCCTTCTCGATGCCAGGCATTCGAGCAATAAAGGTGAAAGAATGAGAACTCGGCGGAGGGTGAACTGAACGGGAAAGAAGACGAAAAAAAAGACACGACTGCACATGCGAAGGCAGGATAACCGAGAAGGAACGAAGAAAGGCTCCGTGGAAATTCGAGATAAATTTCTCGCGTAGTCCGTCGCGAGGGTCGCAATATAGAGGCAGCTATTTTTTTCGGATGTAACCCTTTGACTACACGATACGTCTTCCATGACGATTCACGCAAACTAATATAATAACCGTCTCACTGCTCTATTTTTTTTTTTTTCATTCCTGATCCGCCTTGGGCATTGAACCTCTATATATATATATATTCGGAACGGTACCCTCGGTCTTGTCACTCGATCGGAAAAATTCAAACCCGGCAGAGAGACCCCGTGCGGATTCCAGCACGTCTCGATGAAACGAACCGAATCTTTTCTGTGCGAACGAAACCGTGCACGCTACACAATGCATCGTCCTCTCGGTTCGCCGATAGATGTGTGTACGACGTCACGGGACGCGTACGTGTGTCTTCGGTATAAATAAGTTTTGGAAAAGGGTTGGACGGCGATGAGCGAGCGGCGGGGGGGGGGGGGGGGGGGGGGGTAGACGAAGGAAGGGTTGGAACGAAACCGAGGCAAAGGAACGGAGATTTCCCACAAGAGCGCGAAGGGTCGACTGCGAGAATTTTTCGAGCTTCGATCCCTTCCGGCGGGCGAGCGCGTGAAAGGACGACCCTTGACGATTCCCGGAGACTCTTCCACCGATTGTCTCTCATATTCCACTTTGTGCCCTGGCTACGTGTAACTTTTCCGCGATGTCGCGCAGCAACGGAACAGGTGGATCGGATCCGGGATACCTGAGAGGATTCTCCGCTCGTCTGTTTCGCTGAGGTTTATGTCTTTTTTTTTTTTTTTCGCCAATGACTTTGAGGGGGTGCCGGTTTTTATTACTTGTGACGTGCAAGGAGAGTGAAATAGCGGGGCGTTTTCGCTGCTCCGTGGGCCGCGAGTGAGAGTTCATTGGCCGCGGACGCGACGACCCTGGCCCAGAAACAAAAGCTAGACAAGCAAGGGGGTGGGACAGCGCTTGTGAATAATTCAGCTACCGCGCGCCCAACCCCCGGTGGATGAGGAAAGAGTTCAGACACGGCAAAGTTTCGAGGCGCTCGCCCCGCGGAAGCCGTGAACGACGGGGAAGGAACATTTTCCACGGATTGCTGACGCCGACGACCGCTCACTTATCTCCTCTTTAAGAACTGGTGTCGCGGATTTAACTAACGATAGTTGCCGGCGTGTCACACCGTTTTTGTGAGATGAAAAGAAAGCGAAGCAGTAATCGTCGAAGGGACATTTTTTTTTTTTTTTTGTTCTCTTCCGGCGTGGGCCTCGTTGTCGAATATTAAGGAGGTTGAGCCGCTTCACATCAGTCAAATGGGTGCAACGTTTAGAAAGTTGTTCGTACAAACCTTTACGCATTATATTGATTGGAGTTTATGATTATTTGTATTACAGCAGATGGCTTTAACATAGAAACGCACTAATTGCAATGGATTCGCAAAAATATGAACTGGTTTGTGCTAATTTTCGAAAAGTTTCACGTTCTTTAAATGAGTCACTTTTGAGAAGCTGTATTAGACATAATAACGTGTCTTTATTAATGTAAAGGGGCTGGTCCCCGTAAATTAATAAATATATAAATAAATAAATATTGGTTCAGTTTTTTTTTTTTTAAAGAACAATCCGTAGATTTTTCTCGATTCTGATGTATTGCGACGAATTCTCTTACTTGAAAGATGCTTTACGAATTTACCATGAAGATATTGGATAGTATTTTCCGTGTAAAGTTGGCCGCCCTTCATAAACAAACAGCAGTCATTTTTTAACGGAAAATATTATCGATCTAGACGGTAAATTCGTAGAGAATATTTCAGGAAGAGAATATACGGAAGAGAAGCAAAATATACGGATTATTCTTTGAAAAAACTGAATGAATATGTACCGTTTCGAAAATTAACTCAAACCGGTTATAATTTTTGCAGTTAATGTTTTTCTGAGCTAAGGTGCAACACAATCAGTTGCAATACAAATAACCATGACAATAATCAATAGATTAAAAAAAAACTTGTACAACCGACTTAAAAAATGTAGCACTCATTAAACTAGTTTGCTCCAACCTCCTTAAGGCCAGAGTAAAATAAGTGTCAGATTTCTCACGAGTAGAGGAAAAATACGCAGGATGTAGGCCTCGAACAACGAGCGACACACTTTAGATGTCGAATAATGAGAAAAGCAAATATTAAAATTGACGGGCGCTTCTCATGGCAGCCTCGATCTCGCGGTCGTAAAAACTCCGGCGCGCGGTAAAACATGATTCCTTGAATATCACGAAGCGAGTTTGTCGCCCCCGTCGAAGCGCTTACTCTAACGACTTGCCGGCGAACAAGAGGAGGAAAGACGAAACGAAAGGGGTAAAGGGGAGGATTGATAGCAGGGGGAGTCTTAAAACAAGAAATGGCAGCACGATCGCCCGGACCTACCTCAACATTTCCCGTTTAAGTTTCGTCTCGCAGGTCGAACAGCAAGTGTCGACGTTGCTTGTAACAATATTTTCATCTATCGATATTTTATAGAGGTGCATAAAACTCTCTAGTAATATTGCGATGCAAAATGATAATAACACATTAGAACCCCGTTTATCCGAGGTAATGAGGGGAGAGCGTACGTCGGATATGCGAAAACTTGGATAACACGGATAATATAGGGGAAAGCGGGGCAAAACGGGATAATGAGACAAAACGCAATTTTCCAATAACTTTGGGATGGTGACGACGATGGTCCGTGGGGCTAAACGGGGTTGAAAATCCGGATGTATCGTTGGGACAAAATGGGGCATACAAAAATTACTGGAAAATTGAGTTTTGCCCTCACTGTCCCGTTTTGCCCCACTGTCCCATTTTGACCCGCTCTCCCCTACTCAATTCAAACTTGTACCACCATTATATATTTAAAAATAACACATCACTTCATACAAGCATTATCTTCATTAGTTAATTTATTACTTGTTTCCTTTTTTGAGACATCATCGATGTTCTACCATCGACTCTAGAATCGGAACTGATGTATTCACAGCTCGCAATATAAAAACGCAGCAAACTTGTACAAGTTTAAGCGCGTATGGAACAATGTAGCAGTTACAGACTATTCGTTATATTTATCCGTTTTATCCGAGTTTTCCACGACCCTGAAGATACCTGCATGAGATCAAATTTCATCTTTGGCAAGTCTCCGTCAAAGCACTGCTGTAGAAAGACAAAAAAATCGTTCACTTGTAGAATTATATTCTCTAAGTGAACTTCCTCGAGGGAAGTTTTTGCGATGCAGAACAGAGCCGATATGACTCGATGAAATTTAGTCTCATGCAGATATTTTCAGGGCGATAGTTTTATGACCCTGAAGATACCTGCATGAGATCAAATTTCATCTTTGACAAGTCTCCGTCAAAGCACTGCTGTAGGAAGACAAAAAAATCGTTCACTTGTAGAATTATATTCTCTAAGTGAACTTCCTCGAGGGAAGTTTTTGCGATGCAGAACACAGCCGATATGACTTGATGAAATTTAGTCTCATGCAGATATTTTCAGGGCGATAGTTTTATGACCCTGAAGATATCTGCATGAGATCAAATTTCATCTTTGGCAAGTCTCCGTCAAAGCACTGCTGTAGAAAGACAAAAAAATCGTTCACTTGTAGAATTATATTCTCTAAGTGAACTTCCTCGAGGGAAGTTTTTGCGATGCAGAACACAGCCGATATGACTCGATGAAATTTAGTCTCATGCAGATATTTTCAGGGCGATAGTTTTATGACCCTGAAGATATCTGCATGAGATCAAATTTCATCTTTGGCAAGTCTCCGTCAAAGCACTGCTGTAGAAAGACAAAAAAATCGTTCACTTGTAGAATTATATTCTCTAAGTGAACTTCCTCGAGGGAAGTTTTTGCGATGCAGAACACAGCCGATATGACTCGATGAAATTTAGTCTCATGCGGATATTTTCAGGGCGATAGTTTTATGACCCTGAAGATATCTGCATGAGATCAAATTTCATCTTTGGCAAGTCTCCGTCAAAGCACTGCTGCAGGAAGACAAAAAAATCGTTCACTTGTAGAATTATATTCTCTAAGTGAACTTCCTCGAGGGAAGTTTTTGCGATGCAGAACACAGCCGATATGACTCGATGAAATTTAGTCTCATGCAGATATTTTCAGGGCGATAGTTTTCCAACTTATCCGAGTCTGCGCCTCGAATAACGCGAAGGCTCGGATGATCGAAGTTCGGACAAGGCGATCCTACTGTGCATCGAAAGGCAATTATTTTTGCGGCGATGCGACAACCTGTCCTGCCCAGTCTCGGTCGCTAAGAAAAGCTCAGAACTTGCTGAGTGAAATAGCATGGAAAACAGTGTCAGCGGTCTATCAACGAGTTTTCTCGAAAACTGAACGCACTCTTGACTCTTTCGCGCTACGACGCGCAAACGGTGACTGCAAGGGGTCCAGCGGGTGGCTAGGGGGTACACATCGGTGACAGAACGCGCGGGGTACGAGACCAGCAGCCAGCGTGTAAAACAAAAGAACTCGGGGGGCAAATTACGGATTCAAACGGCTCCCTTTTGTCTTTTCATGTTTATTTCTTTGTTTTTGCGCCGCCTGCATTGTTTCAGACCGGTGGCGGACAGGGATGCCAGGGACTGTTAAGGCGCGGAGAGAAGGGGAGGGGCACACACACTGCGGAGCTTTGTCGGAACTCGCCCGGTAGCTTTGTTATTCCTTCGGCTCTTCTCTATTTTTCTTTTCTTCCGCGGCCTCTTTTTTTGTTCGTTTTTATTTTTATTTTTTTTACAGCCTCTCTCACTCACTCGTCGGCAATTCTCTTCTCGTTAACCGTTTTTTATTTTGCCTCATTCTTCAGGACAACCGACACGAATTCTGAAAGTCATAGTCGAGCTCTCTCGCCACCGCGTGCCTCGTGTCCCTGTGACACCGAGTCCGTGTGTGTGTGTGTGCGTGTGTGTGTGTACATGACGGAACCGCTTGCAAGGTCCTCCAGATTTTACTGTCGCTCGAGTCTCCCTTTTTATTTTTTCAACATTCGTCGGAGAAGTACCAAGTTCGGTATAAAACAGCGAAACAGTCGGTGAAATTTTCAACTGAGGGATTAATTTTCTGCCACGAATTATCGCGGTCTCTCTTCCAGGGATTAGTTTCGTGAGGGAATGTATCTCGTCGGGCGGTCAAGTATTGATCGCTATAAATTTAACATCTCGCCTCCTCCTCTAAGCTGTATTATATAACTTAAGGTAGCTATGTCGCTTCGGGCTCGTTTCGCATAAGTTCGAGAAAAATAAGAGAACATTGCAAATACTTATCGACGGTACAAAAATCTGAAACAATTCATGCAGATTAAAGGTACTGAAAATATTAATTTTGCATAATAATAATTCCAAAATGTTATTAACAAATTAATCAAAAAATTAATTGTCCGGCAAATTACCCGGCAACGAAACTTTTTTTCAATGAAAATGATTCGTTTATTTTTTTGAACACGTATGCATTTTTTCAGACTTTTCAATTAGCTTTGAGTTTTTTTTTTTTTTTTATATGGAAAAAATGTGTGAAAGAACACAAAAATCAAAACTAATCGAAAAATCTGAAAAAATGCACACGTATTCAGAAAAATGAACGAATCATTTTCATAAAAAAAAAGTTGGTTTACCGGGTAATTTGTTAGAATATTAATTTTTTGATTAATTTGTTAGTAACATTTTCTAATTATTACTATGCAAAATCAATATTTTCAGTACCTTTAATATGCATGGATTTTTTCAGATTTTTATACAATCGAGAAGTGCTTGCAGTTTTCTCTTATATTTCTCGAACTTGTGCGAAACGAGCGAAAAGCGACATAGCTACCTCAACCGATGCAGAGCCGCTCAACGCGCCGCATGGTTCTGGCGGAAGTCCCTAAATTCTTCGTGATCTGTTACGGGGGGCGGTTAGAAAATAAAATTAATTGTCAAGAATAACCGCCGGTGCGCTCATCGCCCGGAGCACGCTCGTTGATTCCCGACGAAAATCTCCCGGGACGAAGCCGACGATAATAAAGGAGGGATGATAGCGAGCCATGAAAAGAGAAAAGACGGGAAGGCAGTTCCCGCCGTCGCGGATTCCTCCGGCCGCGGTAGCGCCGACTGTGCTGCATCAGCCCTCGCGCTAACTGACAGCATACCTGACGCGACTCAAAGATTCACGAGCGCATCCACCGAGCCCCCAGCAGCGGTACCGAAATAAATGGCTCTTTTGCATTTACTCGGGTACGCTCCTCGGTCTGCCTCTTTACGCATTTATTATTCTGCGAGGTGAATTAAGAAATCAACTTCCCGGAATTGCATTCCAACTTACGGCTCACTTATAAAACCGAGATTAAAATATCCGCTGCCCTCGGATCAACCACCGGCTTGTTTTCGACGAGCGCGGAGTAAAGATGTACGATTGCAATGCCTTTTTTTGGAACTAAAATTGATAATCGCATCAAGCCCCGGCGAAAACCATCGGAAGGGTGGTCGCGTTGATTGAAGGGTTGACTCCGCAAAATGAACTTTTCGCCACCCCTGTTTATGGATTAATTCCCCCGGGAAGCTACCGGAAATCTATTTTCAAAGTCTCATCGTCAAATTCTCTACCAATGCTACTGCGGAGACTTCAAAACAGAATTCGGAGCAACGAACTGGAACCACGTCTCCTTCACGGAGAAACAAAAAAAATGTTGGATTAACCAAATTCACTGAGAAAAAATTACATAGTACAAGCAACAGTACTGACTTTTCAGCATAAGAAAAAGTTCCCAATAGGAACGTCTACATTATGTAGTTATGAGAATAACAGAAATTCATGGTTGCAACCATAATTATAGTTTGACCAATCGAACATAAACTATCAGAAACTGTCTATATAGACGTTCCCCCTGGAAACTATTCGTTATCGTAGGACAAACTGTCCTTCTTCTCGGTGTTCGCGGTCACGTACGTTCAAAGTTGTTATTTGGTTGGTACAACAAAATAATTCTTTTGTCGAACGACTATTCGCTTCAGTCGATTCGAGCAACATTTTAAATTTTACCAACTAAATAACGCCTTTGAACGCAGGTGAAAGTTTTGGTTGATCCAACAATTTTTTGTCCTCAGTCTTCGTCCCCTTCCTCGCGATATCGGGTTGCGGGTCTGCGCGCACGGTTCATCGGGTAGTTAGAGGCGAGTTGCTCCGGCTGCTGGTACCCCGCCGGTCTCTGCATACGGGCCCTCGCGAAATGGTAGAAAATGGTCGTGGGGCGAATTTTCTTCCGGGCGATGGTATCCGTGCCGATTTCCCAGCCTCTTCCATTCGCCGCCCAGATCCGTGCGACGGTACGTTGGTCAGGGGCGACCTTCTGGTACGCTCCGGCTGAGCTGTGTTACCGTATATAAATGTGTGGAGTACATCGTACAAGGGTGCAGCGGGAGCGGTGTAGCCTGGCACAGAGGTAGGGGGTTCGGCAAGGACCACGAGATCAATATGTATATGGACCGCGTGGTTGGGGGCGGCCAGCCGCCCGTCGTCATCTCATTGGCCAACGGCTACCACCGAGACCACGCCTACTCCCACACACGCTGTCTTAACCCTCCAGCGAATCCCCTGTTCACCCTCTCGGGACGCTCCTGACTCACCCTCTCGCTTTGGAAAACCACCGTCTACCCGTCTCGGTCTCTCATCCGCTTTTACCCGCGGCCTCGCCGAACCCGCTCGCTCTGCCTCTCGCCCTGTGCCGCTCTCGCCCATGCCCGGTGTGGCCCCTCCGCGCGGGCGAGGCTTGCATGTTACGCGAGAATCCCGAACGGAGCTTTTGTGGCTACGCAGCTCGGGCGAGAACCAGCCACCCACCCGTCCTCTCGCGCTCCGCCCGATATCCACAAAAAAAAAAAAAAAAAACCCTTACCGAATCGCACGAAATCATCGAAAATTGAAAAGCCAAATCGTCTCCGTGTGCAAGCGTAGCGAGACTCTCTTTGCTTCGGGTTTCCCGAAGCACTCGAGGCAGAGTCATTGGGCAAAGTATACCAATTCTATTTCATACCGGATGTATCCATCGAATCAGCGGAATGCTGTTGAGGATACAGACCCGATTATAGGTGAGATAGCTTGCGATCGCGAATGTTTCCGGCGCGTCAGTCGAGCGAGCTACCCGGTCGAGCGGCAAGCTTCGAATTAACCGGATAATTAGCTTAAATGGCGAGCCGGATCAGCCCGGCGCACCAGAAGCATTAGCCCTCTCCGAGGAGAAATCTCCCGCGCGTGCTCGCTCGCCTTCTGAAACTTTGACTCGCCGTTATACGAATCGCGAGATCTCCCTGGCTAATCTGCCTCCTTCTCGTCTCTCTCATCTCGTCGCCCCACTGAGCCGAAGCGCAACCCTGAAATATTCAGTTCGCGTGTTCCAGTGCTTCCATGCGACTGTGGCTACCCTCGGTAAATTGGTTTAGCTCAAGCCCGCGTGACTCGAGCAACGCGCCTCGGTGGGGAAACTCGCCGTAGTTTTCCTCTTTCTTCTTCGACCCCGAGATCACGATGCGTTTTTTGTTCATCATCTAATTGGCAGACGATTAATAGGGTGTACGGTTGATTTATTTGACGCGTTTCTTGCGTCTCGAATGTCATTCTCCACGTAGTTTGCGCACGAGGACCTTTGTACCAGTGTCGCGAGCTCTCGCACTCATAGGTCGACTGCGGCCTCTCGAAATGTGAGGGTGCGGAACTCGAGTACCGTGCCCACAGGCCGATAGGTCGTCAGCAGGCCTTTAAGACGCGAGCCCCCGCGTACTTCCCATACCTCCGCTTCGTTAGAATATACTTCCCCCCTTCCACCACCCCCCCCCTCCCCCCTCTCCTCCTCCCGTCATTGAATCCGGGTTATCGCTGGCAAGGCATTGAAACAAAGCCTACGAGCCATGGTACACGGATCTGGAGTGGCCGATCTTCGAGCTCGTCCAACAGGAAACGACACCCGTTCAATGTGCCTCGTTCATAGCCAGACTCTCGAGGGGGTTTCCACGCGTGCGATGCCTCCGGATTAATACCTAACCACTTCAATGTCCCGGGCCTAATTGTACCTTGGGAGGCAGAAGCGGCGATTAATTGCCACGTTCTCAACGTAATGGATCTGGTGGAAGAGCGAAACACAGTAAAAAAAAAAAAAAAATGTGTACATTTAACAAACTTTTTTGTCCACAAAGGTCCATGATTATTTTCTTGGTAATTTTAGAAAAAATATTTGTAAAATTAACAGATGTTTGACAACATTGTTTGCAGAATTATGAAGAAAAGAATTGTGGAAGTTTGCGGATAAGAAACGGTTGGTACCGACAATTAAAGTACAATATACCTGTGGCGTTATTTAAAAGAAAAAAAAAGCAAATGGACATGTATCATTTTTGGTCCGTGTAAAAGTGTATTAACGATTGTTGTAAAATGCTGAAAAGATTCGACGGACGAAGAGTGATAATAGTACATTATGCCACAAGGAAGGAAAGTGCATCTTTTCACAGAGTGTGAAGTTTGATGCCCGAGTGAAGCGAAGGCATAAATTCACACGAGGCGAAAATGCACTTCTTCCCTTGTGCCATGCGCTATTTTTTTCTCGACTATGCTAAAAAGTGGCCATATTTCTGTGCATGCAACGGGAATGGAAAGTGGCCCATAATTGACGAGCGGGAGGGAAAGTGATTTAGCGTAAAGGAAAAATGAAACTTTTCCTCCCGCTAAATCACCTTTCCTCCCGCTCGTCAAGAATGGACCACTTTCTACCCCGTTTGCAGGCATGAAATAGGGCCTTTTTAGCGTAGTCGATAAAAAATAGTACATTACTTCACGAGGGCGAAAAAGTGTTTCGCACGAGGGATGTAGGAAATTTTTCGTCACAAGGTGCGGAAATGGCGGTTTTACGCACGCAAAGCGGGCGGAAAAGTGGCCATTTTCGCACCGAGTGATAAAAAACTAATTTTCGTGGTTGCAAGTACACTGCGCGGTAAAACTTAAACTCCTTTATGAAAACAGCGCGCTATGACGAGCTGGTCGGCGTAAAACGGACCAACGACACAGTCGCGAAAGGGCAAGTCCATCGTAGCCGAGCGAAGAAGGCTGCGAAGTCTTTCGGTCGTTTTTTTTTTTTTTTCCTTCTCACCTTGACTCCGTCTCCGGCGCGCTCGGCACCCTCTCCAGACGTTTTCATTCATAATTAGAGAAAAAAACAGAGGAGCCGGCTCCGACGCGCTGCTCACCCGGGCGGCTCGTGCCAGCCGGCGAGGTGGCGTAGTACGCGAGCGTAGTAGAAAGAAAGAGTCAATGAAGAAAGTGCCGGCGGTAACGGGGGGGTGGGAGAGACTCGGGGGCCGCTGCTGCTCAATGAATAAGAGAGAGGGATGGTGTGAGGCAACGAGGAAGTGAAAGCGGAGCATGAGAAAGAGGAGAAGCGAGAAAGATGTACCTAGAGGGCGAACTCTGCCCAAGCTTCGTACAACCGGTAGGCGAGTGCTAAAAGAGCGAGCGAGTAAAGAAACAAGTTCGAGGGAGAGAGACCGCCCCCTGTCCCGGAAGACTCGGGCGAAGGGGGGGGGGGGGGGGGGAGGGGGCAAGAAAACCAAGCTCGCGGTAAGAGAGAACGAGATCTTAAAGACTCGAGCCATTCTGTTAATTTTCTTCTTGAAGTGGGTTAAATTATTTTATGACTTTCTTCGCTCCTGCGCGCGCGTCTTTTTCCCCTCCGACCCTCATCTCGCCACCTTTGCCTCTCACCCCCTCTTTTATATTTCCGTATAATCTTGGCTGTTCGCGTCGTTGTATTGTGTTTTAACCTGGCAGTTACTCACTCACTTGCTCGGCGTTTCTGCTCTCTTTCTGGCGCTGGAATTGTTGCTTCCTCCCGGATACCTTACGCCGCCATCCGAGAACGTCAACCTTGGTATTCGGCGGCGGAGGGGCGGAGAGAGACGAGGCGCCCCCCCGGCAAAGTTTTCGCAACTTTTACCTCTTCCTTTCGTTCGTTCGCGCCAACTAGTTCCCTCTCGCTGTTATGCACACCGTACCTGTAACCGAGTTACTCATTATTACGATAGTTCGACGTTCTCTTCTCGATTGTACAGCTGAGCTGTTTTCATTCATAGTCGTCTCGAGACAACCGACTCAGAAGCTATCAAAATAATTCTCGAACTCGGGTGTTTCGGTCTGCGACCAATATGTTTCGCTCGACGTGACCAAACTGCAGTTAAATCACCGGTGCAGAAATTAATACACTGAGAAAAAGAAATAGTTGGATTAAACAAATGCGCGGTGACATACGTTCAAAGGTGTATTTGGTTGGTTCAACAAAAATGTCTGTTTCAATCGAAAATTTTTTAATAAATTGAAGCAAATAATCGTTTAACAAAACAATGCTATATTTGTACAAAACAAATAACAGCTTTGAGAGTATGTCACCGCGACTTTTGGTTAACCCAACCATTTTTTTCTCAGTGTAGCGAAGCCGAATCGAAGTATTGCCCTCGACATTCGCACCTCGCAGGTGCGATCGGAAGATCGTTGTAGATTATTGTCGTGTTTTTATTACGCCCTCGTCACTTCGACCATTTCTGCACAACGTCCCTGTAACCGAGTTACTCATTATTACGATAGTTCGACGATCTCTTTTCAATCGTACAGTTGAGCTGTTTTCATTCATACTTGTCTCAAGACAACCGACTCGGAAGCTATCGAATTAATCCCCGAACTCCGGTGCTTCGGTCTGCGAGCAATATGTTTCGCTCGATGTGCCCAAACTGCAGTTAAATCACCGGTGCAGAAATCAATAGCGAGGCCGAATCGAAGTATTGCCTTCGACATTCGCACCTCGCAGGTGCGAGCGGAAGATCGTTGTAGATTATTGTCGCGTGTTTATTACACTGAGACAAAAGATTGGTTGGATTAACCAAAAGTACCGGTGACATACGTTCAAAGCTGTTGTTTGTTTGGTACAAATAAAGCATTGTTTTGTTAAACGACTATTTGCTTCAATTTAATCAAAATTTGTCCACTGAGACAAACATTTTTGTTGTACCAAGAAAATACGCCTTTGAACGTATGTCACCGCGCATTTGCTTAATTCGACCATTTCTTTCTCTCATTGTACGCCCTCGTCACTTCGACCAGTTATGCACACCGTGCCTGTAACCGAGTTACTCATTATTACGATAGTTCGACGGTCTCGTCTCGATCGTACAGCTGAGCTGTTTTCGTTCATACGTGTCTGACGACACCCGACTCAGAAGCTATCGTAATAATCCTCGAACTCGGGTGCTTCGGTCTGCGAGCAATATGTTTCGCTCGATGTGTCCAAACTGCAGTTAAATCACCGGTGCAGACATTAATAGCGAAGCCGTATCGAAGTATTGCCTTCGACATTCGCACCTCGCAGGTGCGAGCGGAAGATCGTTGTAGATTATTGTCGCGTGTTTATTACGCCCTCGTCACTTCGACAATCGACTATCGCACCGGCGTTGCGCACTATCCATCCGAGAATAAATCAATCAGATGGAAGTAAGTGCATGCCAACACTGTCGCGATATTACTTTTCCCATGGCAACAGTCCCAGCGATAAATCCGAGCGAGAAGTGGACGAGATTTTGCGTGTGTGTGCGTGTGTGTGTGTGTGTGTGTGTGTGTGTGTGTGTGTGTGTGTGTGTGTGTGTGTGTGTGTGTGTGTGTGTGTGTGTGTGTGTGTGTGTGTGTGTGTGTGTGTGTGTGTGTGTGTGTGTGTGTGTGTGTGTGTGTGTGTGTGTGTGTGTGTGTGTGTGTGTGTGTGTGTGTGTGTGTGTGCGTGCGCGCGCGCGCGGGTGTGAGACGATGGAAAACGGAGATGAAGTTGGGGACGATAGAGCGAGCGAGGGAGAGAGTGCCTTTTCGATTTTCCTCGCCGAGCAAAGCCCGCTCTCGGTTATCCAAATGTATTTACCACGCGGGAGTCTCGGGATGCAAAGATAGAAATAAGATATTCGCGGATAGCGATCTACGCTGTATCGTGTGAATTTGCAAGAGTCAACTCCCTATCAGTGATCAACACTCAATTTGCAGCTTGTCGATAAATCCACTCGGTTACATTATTCTATACGGTTTTTTTTTTTTTTTTTCAGTAGTACTAGTGTAGCGTAATATAATTTATTATCGATGATTTATCGTTCCTACCGAGAGCTACTCAAAAAACATTATAGTATAAAAGTTTTGAAGAAACCCTTGTAAAATTTGTCGGATTGTTCGACGGCAGTCTCGCTCGTGCCGGGTAATAAAATCCTCACGAGCGGAGTAATAATATATTACCGCCTCGCGAGTCCCGATACGGCGAGCACCGGTATAATAACATTTCAAAGAGTGGTTGGAAACTATTGTAAACTCGAGTATATACCTCCGTGAGTGCGGTAGTCCCCGTGCGACAAAGTCGGCAGGGGCGGGGGGGGGGGGGGGGGGGGTTGATAGTAAAAGAGGTCAATAAGTCGGCGAGTACCTATAAGTAGTTTCGCCGAGTTACCGAAGAGCCGTTATACTCTCTTGCCTTTCCCTCTTTAATTTCCCCACCCACCTCCTCCCCATAATCTCGAGGCTATTTCCCGCAAATAACAAAAATAGTGCCTATCAAACATCGACACGCGGTTCGATGACTGTCGAGCGAAACGACGAATGCAAAAAAAAAAAAAAAAATGTCAAACGACCCCCCAAGCTCACCGAGCAACGAACGAACTACAATACAAAAGTTTATCGAAGTAACCGCGGTGAAGAAGAAAATTAAATTGATATCGAAGAAAAAAAAAAATGTAAAACGTTGTGGATAGACTACAGATATGGTGGACGTTGGCCGACGCGGGGATTCGCCCGATTGGTCGAGGCTGTAGCTGTCCAATGGCGCTTCACCCCCGCGGCGAGCGAGGGTGGGTTGCCATGGCAACTCGCACACACGGAGCTGTACACACTCGCACGCATACACATACACACACATACTCGGAGTAGAGAGAAGGAGACTGCGGGGTAACCACCACCCTTGGACAAGCCCAATCGATCGAGGTGTGCTTTGGCCGGACGAAACTCACCCTCTGTCACCCCAATCCCTCCATCCCTCTCTGCATACACACGTACCTCATACACACATACATACGTACGTAGTCGGAACTTATACACAGAGCGGAGACAGGCAGAGGTAGAGAGAGCGGTGCCTGCCTGCCTGTTATTTGAATGTGGGAGGATGGCTGGCTGGCTGGCTGCTGCTGCTTCGGCTGCCTTGCTGCTGGGTTTGCTTCGAGGGAGGGTTGAATGTGACAGAGTGCCACCCCCGTGGCTCCCTTGCTCGTTCGAAAGTGCGGCGAGCGGTCCTCATCCCATACCTGCTTCCCTTCCATTCCTCCCTCATCCTCGTCTCTCGCTCGCTCCGAGGCTCTCCGTGGGTGACGCAGAGAGGGACGGTGAGACCCAGCGAGGGATGCAGCCGCTGGAGGTCGGACGGGGATGGCGTGGACAGAAATCAATATAAGACGGGCCGCCACGTACTCCCGCTCGGTCTATCTTGCTCCCTTGCTCCCGTTTCAACCGATATATTTATCTTGGTTTGTCTCACGTGCTGTTTCTCCGTTCCCTCTCGCTTCCGCTCTCTTCAGCCCCTCCGACCCACCCCCCCCCCCCCCTCCCCCCCGCGCCACCCGAGCCCTTCATCCTCTCGCGGTTTCGCTCTCTCGCTCGCGTTTCTTCACTCCTCTGCGGACTCGCCGTGTGCTCCCTGTTTCCTCTCGCTCGCTTTTCCCGTGCCTCCTCCTCCTCCTCCTCCTCCACTGTTTCCTCTACCTATTCGTCCTCTTGCGCCAGCTCGCTAACTCACCCTCTCTTCCACCGTATCCTACTCCCTCGAGGGTGGACCAACACACGTAGCGTCGCACACGCACTCACAAACACACATATTGATGCCAGAGAGAGAGCCGAGGGTAGCCCAGCCTCCGCTCCGGCAAACCAAGCATTTCTGTACAGAGAGGCCAGGCTTGTGTGTTTCGCTCGATGTAACGGGTGCGCCACGAGAATATGACGAATTATTGCCGAACGAGCTGACAGGATTACGGGCATCTTAGTTCGTCGGACTGCATGCATCACGTCGCCGACACCGCCGAGGTACGAGGGAGAGCGTTATTCGTCTTTCGGTACTGATAACAAAAAATACGGTTGAATCGACTCAGATTCGGACAGGGACGTTCGTCTAAATGTTTTGTTGGTACAGCTGAAAAAATTTGTTGGTTCAACGATATGTTGGGTGATTTCAACGAAATATTTTTGAGTCATTAGAATATTCTGTTCGACCGACTGAACACTTATTTGAACGACCCTTTCCGAATCTTAGTTGATTAAACTGTACACATTAAAAAATCATTTCGTAGAATGGGAATTCGAAATTTCGTAAAAATAATTTTGTTAAATAAGTGACAAACTCGTTTTTCACTCATTTGAAAATACGAACCTGTCCTTTGATTTCCCGTGTCATTGACAGTTTTAGGTTGTACTTATGTTTGCAAAACTAGAAAATTAACAAATAAAAAATTGTAGACGTTTGTGGACAATGAGTTGTAAAAAGTACAATTTTTTTTACTGTGTACTTTCTTATCAGTGTAGTCGTTCCGTTTTACTCAACGGACGAATCGAATCAGCTCGCAGACTCTCCGTACAGTCGGTATTATTTCCGACAAGCTCTCTCGTGTACCGCAGAAAAGAGAGAATGACAATCTTATGAAAATAAATGAGTTGAAGCATTTGAATGTCTGCGAAGCGCCAAGGCTCTCTGGATTAGCAGGCAAAGCCCTTGGTGGCGAGCTTTTACGAGTGCCGAAAGATAAACCAGCCTCCTCGAATCTCATCCCCAAAAGGATCTCGAGATGAAGAACTTTTGTTCGAGTGCTCTCTCGCCGATGTATCTGAAAAAGGAGGATGCACCGGATTATCAACCAGGACGACAAAAATAATTAATTGTTCCCGATCGACGGTGTGTTATCTCGTCGCGATACCAGAAGATTTCGAGGTCACCCGTTGTGCCGTGGCGATGGTGGTGTATAAGATCGATAGGAGGGACAGCAAACGTGTGGGGAGTGAGAGAGGGAGACGCGGAGAGCGGAGTTCGTATCCTGCGGATAAGGGAACGGCATCCATAAATTACGACGCAACTCTGGGCGCAGGGTAAAAGTCCTGTACAAGAGAGAGCGGTACAGTTCGAAAGAGGGACCTCGGCTTGTACACGCCTGGAGCACAACCAGCATCGCTGCCTGCGACCCTCTTGCCCTTCCCGTCCTCCGGAATCGTGTCGTGTCGCCGAGCGACTCTGTATATCGTCCCTACAGGAGTGTATACGCCACTATTGTGCGCGCTCGGCTACGTACGTGTCGGGAAGAGCCTAGATCCACCTCCTCGCAACCCTGGCCCTTCGTTGTCCGCCGCAGCCCGAGGGTAGGCGTGCTACCGAAACTATAAATTTCATCGTTAAGTTGTTTAGACCCGTGGGCCGTAAACAGTTTGCGTCTCCCGTTTCTGGCCAGGGGGTTGATTCCGGGCGACGCGAGTCCCTCCAGTTCGTACCTCTTCCCGTATGTCGCTTGTATCCTGGCCTCCATTTTTCTTCCACTTCCTCCCGGTAGTATAATCCATCCATCGTGGGCCCGGAGTAACAAAGCGTCTCTTCTCCGAAAAACCAGCTAAAAGAAAGATAAAGAACATTTACTCTCTATACCGTTTCATTTCATGCAGAGTGTCGTAGCTATAGCGCAAATGAGGGAGAATCATTAAGGGATGATAAAGAGTATTTTACTTTTCGTTACGAGAGCGAGAGCTCGCGCATGGACACGGCGGGGGAGAGTGAGGCACGATCGGCCAAAGAAAGAAAAACTCTCGTGCGGGTTGCGACGTCGTAGTCATCGTCGACGACGAGGGGGAATGGACGTGGGACGTGTTATATACGTAATATGGGTGGCGAGAGAGAACGGGGCGATGGGGGGGGATGTCTCGGGGGGGGGGGGGGGGGGGGGGTGGCAAGAGACGTGACACCGTTGGCTGGTGAGCGGTGTGTGCGACGCCAAACGCAGGGGTATGCTAGCCAAGGATGGAAGCTGGAGGCCGCTCGGATTCGATTCCTCGAAAACTGTACGTTTTTCTCGCCGATAGAATGGCCGGGACGTCACCTGAATACATTATGTGTTTTCCAGCCCCTGGGGCTAGGATATTGAAATTTTTAATATCGAGGGTGGGCGACCGGCGGGAGAGTGAACGATGGAACGGGTGAGCGGAGAGAGGGTTCGAACGGAAGGCGACGCTGGCTATGCGCGGCACAGAAGAGGAGGGTGGTTTTTTTTTCTTCTTCTCTCTCCACTACTACTATGGCTCGCTCTGTGCTCCGCTACGAACCCGACGGATGAAACCTGGAACTTCTATGGCCTCGCGAAACGTCCCTCACGCATTTACCCAACCCATATCCACCTACTCCTCGTACTCCGTTGATCCCTTCTTTTCTTATATCTCGCTCACGACCCACCCCCCCCCCCCCCCCCCCCCCCCGCCGATAGAGAGGGAAAGACACGTGTGAGTGAACTTTCGTAAATGTGCTCGCCTGGGAGACACACCTCTCACATATCTATCGTTGTTTTTTTAAATTGTTATTTTTTTTTTACAAAAAATTAAACTACATAATATTTTTACCGGCTAGATTAACCCTGCGTGTGTACACGATATCTTCAGAGACACGGTGTGTACACCGAGTCGTTTAGGGGACAGTTGGGTTTTCAAAGTTTTCTAGGGTTTCAATAAATCTGAAAAAATTCTGGGTTACTTCTTGAAGTGTCTACTACATGGCCCAGAAGTTGCCAAAGTTAAAAGTTTAGAACCGTTCTCGATAACAATTGAAGAATAGTCGAAAAAGCGGAGAAAACGCAGAGTTTCAAATTTCGCCTGTTCCTTCAGAGACCCAGTGTAGACACGCGGGATTAAAGACACCCGCGGTACGGTGAGTTTCGTTCGAGGGGTGGATGACGCCGGGGATGAAGGAATAAAAAATATTCGGGGGGCAGCCAATTTGCATACCGGGCCTCGATTTATGACGCGAACCGATGCGTCGTATCGAATCCCGCACACGCGTCGCTCGCACGCATCGCCGGGGTCGATTGGGGATCCATTTTTTAAAAATAAACTGCTATTGCCGATTGTAAAAACCCATTCCACGGTGATATATCTCCGATCCTCGGTCCAACCATCGCGCTCGAGTTTGCCCAATATATATATATATATATATATATATATATATATTATGTTTCGGTAAATTGCCGTGCCCTTGTAACTCGGGCGAAAATGAATCCTTAGAACACGTCGTTGTAAATTGTCCATTGTATGATTCGCATAGAAGAGCGAAGAGAGAGTATTTAGCGAACTTTGAGTTCCCCGCAAGCTTTGAGTTTGCAGAAATGGATGTTGTTATATTTTAGCATCTTGTGACGATCGCGCGTTCGCCCTATCTGAGTAATGTCCACCTCATAATTATCTATATATAAGGTTTACTATAAGGCAATCATTAGTATAAGAATCTTCTAATAGGTTCTAAGAACCTGAAAAAAATAAAATTACTATTATGTATCGGTATATTGCAAAACTACGTTTTCTCGGCGTCCTATCAAGCGAATAAAACCGGCAGGATCGCTTGACCCGAATTTTTCAAATGAAATCAACGGTGTGACTCGTGCCGGAAATCCGTTGACCGACGGGCCGATGCTCCGCCGGGTAGCGGACAGTTGCTCTCGCCGAAGAGAGTGACCCATCCTCGCGGCTACCTGGATCGGTATTATCATAGGCGACCGAACGTCCCGATCCAGTTTCGGGAAAATGGCACGTGCAGGTGTCGCTTCCCTCGGCTGCTGCGAAGCATACAGAGTGGTCAGAAAAGTGTTCGCCTTATACATTCGTTGAATCCATTCTCGAGGGCTACAGCGAGGAAAGAACGCTCTTGCATCACCCTGTACGCACAATACAGACCGTACCTACTGGCCGACAATGGGATCGGTCCCTTGGCTCGTTCGTACAAGATTGTTGAAAAGTACGTTCGTCCGTGGGCTCCAGATAGAAAAAGGGATATGTAAAGGACGAGAGGAAGGCTGCGTATTCTATTATTTTGGCGAGGCTCGGCGAAGGGTTCCTCTGCCAAAATCCTCGTCGGCTACCTGGGGTCTCGCGCATTCGCGAAACCACTCACGAAAAACGGGACGAGAGGAGGCCAGGAACGATAATTCGGTCAGCGATGTTCGCGGACGACATTGTTCAGCCAGCCGTTCGTGACGAAACGGCGCGTGCTCGAGGGATGGAGCCGACCCGACCCTGGGCCAGGAACGAGACCTCGAAGGACGACCCACGCCGGACCTCGGAGGCACGGAGCACGCATAGTGACCGCGGCTGCCTCGAGGCGAAAGCGCGCATCCTCACTCCGGAAGGGTCATCGAATGACCCTGGGCGTGCGGCTCGGTCCCGACCCCTTTGGTGGTCAAAACAGGCGGAAACATGGCCTGACCCTCGTATATCAAATCCACAGGCTAAAAATTTTACGCCCGTGGCGCTCGTGCTGTCCTTTCGGTGTGCAGACTCATCCCCCGAGCCCACGAAAACTACGACGACCCTCGACCTCTTTGGGGGGCTCGCTCCTAGGACACTCCTTCCACCCGTTCATCGTGCCCGATTAAAAGCAAATTCGTAGCGAATAATAAGCGGAAAGTTTACACTGAAGCGAATGTCGTACGGTTAATCTTTCCGTTACTCGACAGTTATGCCGAAAACTTGGAATTTGTAAAGGGACACTTAGACAGCTTTGGTAAGGTGAAAGACAATAATGTGTTGGCCCAAGAAATTAATTGGCCGGACCTGAAAATTGATTGATCGGCAGCCAACTAGATCTGGGCGCATGCAAATGAATCGCCCAGAGGACAAGCAAACCACGCAGCTATTTGGGGCGACCAATTATTTTTCTCCGCTCGAATGCTGAAATTACCACTGTTGGCGACGGATCCACGATCAGAAAGTTTTCACTGCAGCAATTATGGTATGATAGATAGGCGAACATGGGGCAAAACGGGCCACCAAGGATAAAATTGCTCGCGCACATTTTCGTGTTAAAGAGAATCAGATAAAACAAAACTCAGCGTATCTCCGTTAATAACGAAAAAAATAGGACACTGGGGCAAAACGGGTCACTAAAAGAAAGCTGGCTCTGTCGCGTTTTTGCTCTCAGGCGAGTAGAACAAGACGGAATATATTTTCAAACGGAACACCCGTTTTTTTTTTCATAAAAGAATTTCGGAGAAAACGGTTTCAAAATATTTTGTGGTTACGTTGATCTTAAGTCCCACCTTTAGTCCGAAAGCATCAAAAAAATACGAGTTGCTTACATGTCCGTGCACTGATAAAAAAGTACGGTTGAATCAACTAAGATTCGGGCAGGGACGTTCAACTAAATATTTTGTTGATACAGCTAAAAAAAATGTTTAATTCAACAATTTCTTGGGTGATTACACCAAAACATTTTTGAGTCATTAAAATATTTTGTTCGAGCACCTCAATATTCATTTGAACGTCCCTGCCCGAATCTTAGTTGATTCAACTGTACTTTTTTATCAGTGTGAGATGGTTACGTATTCAGTTACTTCTCGTTAACGAAACAGCGCCGTGAAATTGTCCACAAACACAAATTCAGCATACCACTGTCCACGCCTTTCAAGCGACGCAATGACTATAATAAGCTGGTCAGTAAAAAAAACTTCAGAATCATGTGACAAAAAAGTCGTAATTTTACGATAATTCATAATTATCTAAAAGAAATGTTTGTGATTTTTTTCGGAATGTTTATATATATATATATTTAGATATGCCAAACTTGAATTTTTCTAAAACCCCTGTATTTTTATGTATTTTAGAATGAACTTTTTTCGATAGAAAAAATACATAGCATTTTTTCGAAGGTTCATTAAAACTACGTCTTTTATTTTTCGAACACTTTTCTATATGTCTAATAGATTCAAAGACAAACAGCTTTAAAAAAATGTCGGGTTTGGCATCTTAAAAAAAACTATTCAAAATTCCAAAGAAAATGAAAAAACATTTCTTGTAAATAATTCTCGTGAAATTAAGATTTTTTTAAATGATGGAATTTTCGATCGTTCGAAACGGGATAGAATGCCTCGTACAGTAAGCACATACGACTGTCCACCTCTTTCAAGCAACAACAAAGTGATCGACGCGGTCAAAGTTTCGGGCTACCGCCTGGAAAACATAACACGGTAATTGCGACGTCGCCATTTTTTTTGGTGGTCCGTTTTGCCCCAAGTTCCCCATATATCAGTAACTCTAAAGATCTGCCGAAGACTTGGCATTTGCAAACGCGCACGCATATAGCTATGGGGTAAGATAAGAAAAAATTAATTTGTTGTCCCAACACATTAATCGGCTGGGCCCGATTAATGTGTTGAGTAATAATTGATTTATAATCATCCAACGGATTCTCGGCCCAAGTAGCGATTCGAAGCGACAAATTATTTTTCTCCGTTCGAATGCCCCCCGTACCGTGTCGGAGACTGTTCCTGGATGAGAAACTGGGGCGTTTGCAACGTCACAGCAAAAATTTCTTTACCCGTACGTAAACTAGTGTTCCCAATGTTAAATGCTCGAGAGCACGGTGATCTCGAAGAGTTTAACATGTGTGCATCGTTAGTCCTTTTTTTAATCCTCCTCCTCCTCACGTGCGCCAGCAAAGGCCTCCGGATTACATTACCCGTGGTGCATGCGATGCTGCCGCTGCTGTTGCCGGCTTCGAGGTCGTTTCGCGGGACGCCGTTAGCCCGGCCAGAGAATATAGTAGTAGATAGTGCCAGGCCTTACTGGTGGTATATGCATGTGCACACCGCTCGTTACAGAGCTTCCACTCTGCAGATTCAATATTCTAACCAAAATCCCCGGGGCTAGAGGCAGATGCAAAACTTTGCCGGCGCTAGGGCTTCGTGTATGCTGGCTCGACGTTTCGTTCCTGCCAAGCTTCTGGCTGTACGATCCGGCGACGCCGGGGTACCCCGCGAGGGCTTCAGCGAACGGGGTACCAAAGCCCCGACGCAAGCTCAGCGCGCACACGGGGTCTAAAATTTCGCCGTCGTCGGTGGTAAACTTGCAGTCCACACATGGGAGGGACGAGCGCACGAGTTACTTGACGGACTCGACGTTCCGGCGTACAGTTTATCCCAAAAATATACACCGTTGAATTTTCTCGAACCACGCGAGGGTTGCGGACGAGAGCGGTGGTGCCGAGACATCGGGCAACTGGCATTTCGGGACTACTCGCAGACTTGTTAGTGATAATTTAATTGGGCAAGGGAGGATGAGAGTGGGTGGTTTTGCCGTGGGATCCGAGCGCGGGGGGGGGGGGGGGGGTTGTTTTTGCCTCGCTCGACTGTACTTCGGGGAGAAGCGCGGCATACACAGAACGCTGCACACAGAAGGAAAGGCCCCGGGCTATGGCTTCCCATCTTATCCTCTACCTTGTATACTCTGTACAGTTATACACGTTCTCACCAGCCATACCTCGCTCACTCACTCAGTCTATCCTGAGCGCATTCGCGTGTCTGCCTATGTTACGCGATATGGATAGCGAAATTCACTTCCGGAAAGCAACCCATCTACATCCTCTTGTGTTCGGTTGTACAACCGAAATGGAATTTTGGGAAATACGAGGTATTTCGGGAATTCTGTTTCGATATTTAAACAAAAAAAATCGTTTGCACGATTTCGGAATTTTTGAGACTTCGTTCGAGTTTTTGTACCGAGAAACCACTTTAACCTACCTACCATGTTTTATTTATTTTTTTATATCCACGTGTTTTTTTTTTTTTTTTTTTTTTTTATATATCGAAATGGAATTTGGGAAATACGAAGTTTTTCGCACGTTCTATTTCGATATATATAAAAAAAATCGTGTGCACAATTTCGGAATTTTTGAGACTTCATTCGCGTTTTAGTACCAAGAAACTATTTTAATCTACCTACCATGTTTGATTTTTTTTATATCCACACGATTTTTTTTATACATCGAAATAGCATTTGCGAAATCCTTCGTATTTCCTAAATTCTATATTGATACATTTTTTTTTTTTTTAAATCGTTTGCAGGATTTCGAAATTTTTGAGACTCCATTTGCGGTTCAGTACCAAGAAACTATTTTAACCTAACTACCGTGTTTTATTTTATTTTTTTATATCCACACGATTTTTTTTGTTCATCGAAATAGCATTTGCGAAATCCTTCATATTTCCAAAATTCTATTTCGATATAAGAAAAAAAAAATTCGTGTGCAGGATTTCGAAATTTTGGAGGCTCCATTTGCGTTTCAGTACCAAGAAACTATTTTAACCTACCTACCATGTTTTATTTATCTTTTTTGGATGCCCAAAGCGCAAATATACGAAGTGCAAAGTCGTGCTCCAGATTTGATGTTTGACGCGGTTCTAATGAGGTGCGCGCCGGCCCCGGAAGGTTCGCTTAGGTACCCATATAGAGTATACTATAGCCAGCTTTCAGGTAGCTCGGAGTTTTTTTTAATGGGAACGTATACGGTACACCTTTGAGCTTCAACCCTTCGCGGGTCCTTTTAGTTACCTGAGTGTCCTCTCTTCGGGGTCTATCGTGCGCGATTGTTACACGAACTGTTTCTGTTGGCCCGAAAAAAAAAAAAAAAAAAAATGTGTCCGCGAATGATCGTCAATGTGTGCGTGCGTGTGAGCCGGAGAGATTGAAATTCAAATGAGACCGCGAGCATATTCTAATTCCGCGTCTGGCAACCCTTTTTTTTCTCCGTACGAGCCAAGACCCACGCAGCTGCCTCGCACAGGCCCAAATTATATACCGATGTTTGGTTCTTCATTTTTCTATATCCCTTTCTGTATCGACAAGTCGCGCTCGTGATCCGCCACAATCGAGAGAGTCGCCCGGGATTGAGAACAGAAAAAGTGTTCAAAATTCAAATACGAGCCTGCTATAAAGCCAGCCTTGGCAATAGGGGTGCCGAAAGAATGTCGCGATAGTGCGAGCATCGCCTCGTGATCGGGACACGATCGATTTTGCATATGAAAATAGTACGAGAGATAAATCGGGAGGGTTCGTTGGAAGAAAAAAAAAATCCCTCCATCCCTTCGAAACGGCGTCGAAAACGATTATTTCTCTTCCTAAGCCTACTCACCCTACATACATTTATTGCCCGACTCAACTGCACAACCCACACCGCGATGGTTATATGTGCATGCAAATATCGATTTATCTCGGTCGTGACGAGAAATCCCTGAGATGCAACAGCAGCGACTGTATCGTTCGTTGCATCACCCGTTTTCTTCACGGATGCTGCACTTCTTTTCCTCCTTCCATATTCAACGAGGATGTACAGGGAGATCTCGCTTCCTATGATTCAGAAAGATATTGAAAAACTTATCTCTCCATAAAAGAAAATCTCGTGCGTGGTGTGTGTTGGGTGGTCGGTAAATTTTTTTTTTTTTTATCCGAAGATTAAGGAAATACGTCGGTGATATTGGGCGAGGGGGTTAGCGCGTCGGATACGCGTGGCAGTCTCGAAGAACGGCAGATTGACGGAACAAGAAAAGAATAGACGAAGAGGAGCGGAAGAAGTGGCGGGGAAAATGAGAACGGTCTCAGAGGCGCGTGGCCCGTCTTTGCTTGGTTTTGCATAATCAAATCCCCCAACATCGCACCAGAATGCCGAGTGTATATAGTTCGGTATATAACGTCGGTTTTATGCGTGAGAGATAGGAGACAGGGACTCGGAAAATTCGGAGCATGCGGAGCCTCCGAAAAATGCAGTTTACCGTTTCCCCTGTGGATTTCCCTCTGGGTGCTTGGCAGGTGGACCGTCTCCGGCGCAGTAGCGGCGATGCTAAATTCGCCCTTCGCCCAAAAGGAAATTCTCGGAATAACTGAAAACACCCCGACGGAGTTCCTCCATCCATCGGCTTCCTCGGCCTTCGCAGCTTTGTTATCCAGTTCTATATCACACTGATGTGGCTCCTATATTCCCCCTCGCGAATTCCTCTCGGTCGAATGCCGACTAGTTTCTTGCACCTCGAAGCTGGCGCCTTTACGCACAAAATGGACGATCCACGATTCCGAAACCTGAAACCACCGAGAAAACATTGGAACACAGTACAATCCCGATTAACCGGGCTCGGATTAAGCCGCTCGCACACAAAACTACGTACGGAACACAGACAGGCCGTATTCACACACAGCCGTGATTGGCTGATGCTCGCCGCATTGGTGTCCGATCTGGTCCGATCGACTCGTCTCTGTGACGAAAAATGGCGAACGTTGTTTTATGTGCGAGCACCTTTAACCGGTAAGTGGATTGACCGTGCGTCTTTTCAGGTTTTATCTCATGCGCGGGCAAACCAAAGTCACTGAGAACTTAAAAAAAAAGGCTAGCTTATGTAGGGGAGAGCGGGGCAAAATGGCATAGCGGGGCAAAACGGGATAATGAGGCAAAACGCAATTCTCCAATAAATTTTGGATGGTGCCGGTGAAGGTGAGTGGGGCAAAACGGCGTTGAAAATCCGGATGTATCGTTAGGACAAAATGGGACATCCAAAAATTATGGGAATATTGAGTTTTACCCCCGCTGTCCCGTTTTGCCCCACTGTCCCATTTTGCCCCGCTCTCCCCTACTGTAATTGAAAAACATATTCCAAGCTTTACATTCTAGTTCACACTATTCAACAATTAAGTGCAAGTTGTACCAAATGTCATTGTAAATAATCAAAAGAAAGTATCATTAGCCATTATTTATTTACATACTTTCGCTCTCTAGTTCGGATTAACCGGAATTACGATTATCCTCTTCGGTCCCGAGCATGCCGGTCAATCGGGCTTCCACTGTAATTATATCCCGTGTGTCACACAATCGCTGCGTGTATCTGCCAATACAGTTCGAGGGTATCAAAATATTCGTGCCCCGTCGAACCCTCGCATCCTCAACCAAGATTTTCCCAAAGATCGAATTTATCTCGTTACGTGAATAAGGGAGGGGGGGGGGGGGGGGGGGGGGATAAAGGACCGGGGGAATGACAAAGAGTGCGAGCTTTCTCGCAAGATATAGGAGGACCCGGAGAGAGAATGTCTTTCTCCGCGTTATACGTACGTCACGGTCTATAGAACGTAAACGGAGAGTGGGTGGACGGTTTGGTGTTATCGCGGAAGAGCTCGGGGCGTTGAAAATCCCGGGGTTGTGGGGGGCATCCTATCGGTGGACGGATATCGCCCGCGCCCAAAGGGCCGATACCATACGGGACACATGCAATATAGCTATCCCTCGCATGCCCTACTATCGCAGCGCGCTGGAAGGTACAGCGGGATGGAAGGTACAAGATACGAGAATAAAGCGAGAAAAGAGAAGCAGTCGAAGCCACCCCTGCGGACGAGAATACCCCGGGGGTTCGCGCGGGGGGACCCTCGTCAAAATGGACGCTAAGCCCGTATAACTCTAACGGGATTTTCGATCGTGGGCGGACGTGCGAGGGCCGGAATGGAATGAGGCTGGCTGACTGGATGGCTCTTCCCTACCCCCCAGTTCGTGGTGTGTATATATGTGTACGTAAGTCTCTGCCTTATACGTACGCGGTTGGATGGGCGAATCCTTCAAGATGGCGGCCATAAGGGATGGTTGAGGGTGTGCGAGAGTTCCCGGTGAGGCAATATATCAGAAAGAGACCCCCAGCTTCAGCAAGCCCCTCGCACACCGGAGAGGAGTGCGAGTTGTGCTTGGCTAGGAGCTTTCGCCCTCTCGGTCCCCATCTCGCCTCGATGTTAGCCGTTACCATCCCCGTGACACTGCTATCTCCACTCGCTCCCACCTCCCCCCCAGGGTCGCTTCCATTTCTTTCTACGCTGGGCTTATTTTTCCTCTTCGACAGTTCTCCCGGCATGAGCGACAAGGCGAACTAAGCTGGTCCCCGCTATTCTTTGCCCGAATACACCGAAGCACTAACGGGGAGCGACCGAAGGTTCCGCGTGGCAAGGACGTAGAGTCATCCGCGGGGGGCGCCGGAACGTTGGGGATGATCGCGCTCTTCCATTGCCCTGGAAGCACAGGAAACAGTGAATATTCGAATTGGGCTGATTTGAATATTTAGTCTTTCGACCATGGAGGAATTTGGGTATTTCTCGGATTGAGGAGAGTGTAATCTCCCCTTCGCTTATCTACGCGTATCTGTGATATATCTATAATGTATGAATCATGGAGAAGATACGATGTTAAATTGGAAGCGGGCAAATCCGTTGATCCCCGGTGAAAAGCGAGTCGAGAGAGAAAGCAAAAATGGGAGGATGCGAGGGGGTTTTCACGATACTGAGAAATATTAGAATTTTATTGCGGTAGCTTTTCTTTTTTTTTTTTTTAGTACATCGCTTATCCGCGGCGCTTGAGAATTTCTTTGCTCGCCGGTGTTGCTTCGCGTGCGGTGTGCACGAGCTCAGTGCAAAACGAGGGAGAACCGTGGAGCATGAGCGGCGGGTAACCGCTGAGCTGTATGAAAGCTTTTGACTTTCGATAGAACGAAGGAACGAACGAACGAGGGAAAGAGCCATATCGCGGAGGTTTCGGCGCGGTGGTCGCGTTGCGAGTGGAGAAGGAAATCTCACCGAGCGCACATGGGGGGGTATGGAAGGTAATAAAAATAATAAAAAAAAATACCGAAGGAAAAAAATCTTCGAGGCGTAAAAGAAAAAGCGAGGCCGCGAGGCAGTGTCGACTGCGACGTTCCCTCGGTTTTTTTTCCTCGCCTCGTCTCGTTCACCGTCGACGACGATGAGACGAGCATCAGCTGGGCCGCGGAGAGAGGAAAATTACCGAGAAAGAGACAAACGAAACGGGACAGGTGGGAGAGAGTTAAAAAAAATAAGAAAAAACAAAAAAAAAAAATTAAAAATGAAACGAAAAAGAGCGAGTGGAAGCGAGAGACTTGGTCGGACGGGATCGAATGAAAAGCTCCGCGAACTCTCGTCAAGAGCAAACATCGAGCGTGTAATTCGCTCTTTAAAGAACACTTGGACGATAATTAAGCCGACATGGTGTAGAGGCATGCGCGAGGGGGCGGAGGGAAAGAAAAGGAAGTATATGGAGACGGGGTGAGGTCGACGGGGTTTGGCTGTCTGCGGGGAGGGTCGCGTACGTGTGAGTTCTCGCAAAGGAAAAAAAAAATAAAAAAAATGTGAAAAGAGACGAAACGAGTCGGCAAGTGAAAGGGAGCGAGGGAGAAGAAGAAATGACGGTTGAGTGGGTGAGGACGGGCCGCGCGCACTCTGAAAAGATCCTTTTCTGTTTATTTTTCGTTACCCTGGCATGGAAAGACACGTGGTGTGTGGTTTTAATTAGCACCGGGGATGCATTTTCACAGGCAACCCCAGTACGCTCCTTCATATATATGTATATATGGATGTATGTATGTATGTATGTATGTATGTATGTATGTATGTATGTATGTATGTATGTATGTATGTATGTATGTATGTATGTATGTATGTATGTATGTATGTATGTATGTATATATGTATGTATGTATGTATGTATGTATGTATATATGTATATATGAACTTCCCCTTCTTTCCTCGCCGCACGGAGAGTCAAGCCGACTGAAGAATCTCGCGGGGGCTTACAATTTACCTACCCCCGTGTTTTACCTACCACTCTCTTGCCTAACCTCCTCGTATACTCTTTTTTGCTAGACTCTCGCTGACGCTGCACTTTTCTTTGCCTCGAGATTTTTTTTTCAGCATATTTTGCCTTCGGTCAAGAGACCGTCCAAATATACTCTGAATCTAACAGAATCACGTGGAGGTTACGTTGATATAAATATTTTATCTAATGCATTACCGGTTCAATAAATTATTACATTTTTCTACTGATCACAAGCAACACAAGTGATCCTCATCGGCTCAAGAATTGTCTAGGATCGCTAGCGGCCAGAAATAATATTTTTCAAACTTCTCCACTTCAATGGCGTTCATTCACGCTCCATCCCGCGTAAAAAATTTATCGGCGCTGTGCTCGTCTGCACAGGAAAAAAAAAAAAGATCGGTAACAGCATCTTAGCGGGAAGCGAGAGGCCGGAGATGAAGAAACGAGACGAAGTATAAATAGGGAATGTATTACACGGAGCAGGTCGAAACATTGTTCGAGATCACCAACGCGTCGTCAATTTGCCTTACGTTAATCGTCGAGAGGGCCAGTTCGAAAAAAAAACAAAGGATCGACTGCTCTCTTTTTTTTCATCATATTTTGCATTCGGTCAAGAGACCGTCCAGATATACTCTGAATCTAACAGAATCACGCGGACGTTACGTTGATATAATTATTTTATCTAATGCATTACCGGTTCATTAAATTATTACATTTTTCTACTGATCACAAGCAACACAAGTGATCCTCATCGGCTCAAGAATTGTCTAGGATTGCTAGCGGCCTAAGCTAATATTTTTCAAACTTTTCCACTTCAATGGCGTTCATTCACGCTCCATCCCGCATAAAAATTTATCGGCGCTGTGCTCGTCTGCACAGGAAAAAAAAAGATCGGTAACTACATCGTAGCGGGAAGCGAGAGACGGGACGAAGTATAAAGAGGGAATGTACACGGGGCGGGTCGAAACATTGTTCGAGATCACCAACGCGTCGTCAATTTGCGTTGCGTTGATCGTCGAGAGGGCCAATTCGAAAAAAAAAAAAACAAAGGATCGTCGGCTCTCTTTTTTTTCACATCTCATTTCAAAACTGAATGCGAGTCTCCCAGTCCATGTCCCTCAATGCCGAGTTACCGTCAACCGAACCTTCTGAATATCCACGCGTTTTATACATCGCCGGTTTTTATACACCACCCGCCAGTCGCCGTGGGTTAATTTTTTTATTAGCTCGAAAACCACTCGACACTCGTCGCCGTCGTCGGCGAATAAGTCGACTTCGCCGTCGTAGTCGTAGAGGATCTCCCTCGTAAAAAGGATCGACCACCCTCTACCGTTTTCTCCCGCTCCGCCACGGCTTTCATCCGTCCTCTCTCGTTCCTTCGTCTCTCCTTCGTATCGCGCGCTTTCGCGTACTCGGCGTGCAATACCATCCAACTCTGCCCATATCTCCTTCATTTTCTACCCTCTCATTCTTACCGACTTTCCTCCTTGGCTCAACTTTCCTCGCACTTATTTTCCTCCTTTTCACGACTCAAACCGCTCCAACGCGCCCCACGGGTCTCTCCAGTTTCGCTCAGCCTCCCGACGAATCCACGCGCCATGCACGTTAAATGAGCTCCACTAAAAGAACCCAACGTATATTCATAAAGGAGCATTAAATTATCTCAACCGAATTTAAGACACTTGATATCTTTCTTGTGTCCCATTGCGCGAGTCACATGCAAACATTGACTTCTTTAATTTCAATAATTTTAATTAACTCACTCAGTGACTTACCCTGTTGCAGATACGGTGCGAATGGAGCAGCGGGCAATGGAGAATCCATGGAGACACATTGAAGAGACGATTCACTTCTCTATGCGCGAATGAATCTCAAACGTCGAGGGTCATCTCTAAGAAAATAAAAAGAATCTGGGTTAATAACGAATCAGCGCAATTAAGATACAACGCTGAATAAGTCTGTAAGGCTAATAAACAATCTCGGCCTGTGATCATAGAGAGGAGAGTGTAAGAAGAAGTAAAATAAAAGCAATAAAGGAGTTTGGCATAGTCGAGAGTTCTGAAACTCGGTGAAAGCAAGACGCTTACGTTTTTTTTTTTTTTTCTCGCTCACTTTCACTCTTCCGCTATATACACTCTCTTAAACTTTCTCACTCTTTTTGCAAAGCCGTACAGCACTGCGGCAGCGGTAGCAGGTGAAGGAGTCAAGAACTTAAGACCTTAAGCAGCGCCCGGCCACGGGCCCGTGGGGTGCTTAGAAACTCTTAAAGGGCGCTAAACTCGTTTCTCGCGCAAGCACGCGCCATTCATTATAACGAGAGCCAAGACTACGTATATACAGCGTGTACCGAGGAAATTGAATGCCCGAGCGTGCGTCGAGCTCCCCGGTCGTTCGCGTGGGCAAATTTCTTTCATTCGTGACATCGTGTCGACGAGTTCGCCAGTGGACACCGGACGGTTCGGGCAACTCGTTTCGGAGAACAGGATTGACCGGTGCTTCAAGAACGCGGCGACGGCGAACAATTTCCTTCCCCGAAGTGCCCCATAATCGTCGGCATACAAAGCTAATACGATCCTGCGGAGGCAGGACTCTGTCGTCGGTTTCCGGCGTGGGCTTCGGAAGTTGCTCCTTGCCAGGATGGGTGGGGGTGTAGGTACACTGTAAAACAAGTTTGGTTGGAAATTAATGAACGGTGTTGAAAGCTCTTTTACATAAACTGTTTCTGAAATTTCGAGCACATGTGCGCTGCAATTTTACAGTAACATTTTTTTTTTTTTTTTAATACAGATTTTTGTAAGTTTGTGGCAAAATATTTGTAACGTTAATATCTGGTGTTATAATTTTACAAAAAAAGTACATTAATATTGAATTAATGTAAGTAATGAAAGCAAATTTCAAATTCCAGTGCATTAAATTTACAATTAATTTTTACAGTGCACTTAGGTAGTTGGTCGGTTGTGCGCTTTGTTTTTTTCATTATTTTGCCTTGTATATTTTCCTGTTTTCTTTCTTTTATACTTTCCTGGCTATTGTAGGTTAATTTATTGGTTCTATAGTTTAATCTTAACTTTATTATTTATTATTTTCTCGTTGTATGATTTTTTGGGCGCGTTGTCCTTAGGGGGTTTGCCTCGGTACACGAATAAAACAACACTATTCAATTCTATCCTCGGCGTTGTTTGACGAAAGTAAAAAAAAAAAGAGAATATATAAGTACAACGTGGTTACGTGTGGAGCCAGAGTGGCAGAAAGAAAGATTGATAGGTTCGCATGGGGGTGGAGGGGACGAAGATCGACGTGGCAAAGTCATATAGAATTTGCCTCGTGGAGTTTTCTCACCGCGTCAACCCCCCCTCCTCCTCCCCGCGAGGGCAGATCACCCTCGCGAGGCAAAAAGAGGCCTGAATCTTGAAGTGCGCGTCTGGGTAGGAGAAGCCCAATCACCGACACAAATAAATCGTTCTTCGTGCCCGTCCTATTTATCCCCGTCACCATTGCCTCGACCCCGTCAGGAGTGCCACTGTGTGCCGCATTGGGACGAAACGGAGCGAGATCGACTGTTCGAAAATGAAGGGTGAAACGTCGAGATCGTGATCTCAAGTTCGTCAGCACATTATATAATGTAAAATCAATCGTTCCGCAAGGTATTCATTCGAGCAATTAGAGCCCCCGTGCAGCTGTACGATTACCTCTTGCTCGGGGCGTTAGTGGCGATCCTTTTTTTCCTTCTCTCGGCTTCCCCGCCACTCCAGGCCCCGTGTAAATCGACTCTAGGTGCGCGTCATTAAGTGCGCGTAAACTTTCGCCAATTAATCTCCCCGCTAATTATTAAGGCATATAGAGAGAAGAGAAGAGGGGGCGGTTGGAACGAGCGTTGGATGCGAGCTAAAGGGTGGTAGCAAGGAGCGGCCTCCGTTCCTCGCTATTCTATGTACACCATCCACATGCTACGTACCCACATGTACACGCGTGTCTATATATGTACCGCGGGTACGAAACGTCGGTGCCCCTTTCTTGCGCGGTGTTCTAGGCTTGTGGGACGCGACGAGTAAATTGATTAGAATTAAAGGGTTGGGCGCGCGCGCGCGCGCGCGCGCGGGCGCTAAGGGCGAAGGGTGTGAGAAGATGCTCGCGAGGGTTGCCGCTGCTCCTGCTGGTGGTGCTTCTGCTTCGAGAGTTATAGTAGGTACAACGTGCGAGCTTCGCGGTGACCACAGCCTCGACGCTGATTGGTGGAGTCAAGTTTGTGGCAAGATGGCTGCTCCCCGCTTTGCAAAAGGGGGTGCGATGGTGCTCCGCGTCGAGGGCGGCAGGTATAGTACCTACTACACGTACTCTTCCTCTCGCTCACCCTCGGTCTCCCTCAGACCCTCTTCTATTCTCAGTTCGCGAGAGCAGAAGCGCCGATGTTGCCGGGCCTTCCCGCTCCTTCTCCGTCTCACCGTTCGCCTCGTTCCTCCTCTCTATGGCCTCTAAGATGCTTCCAGCAAGCGGCACTATGTGCCAAATAGATGTATGTACGTGTACACCAGCCAACCAGTTCGAAACAATGCCGGTCGTTGCACAGCGAGAGGGAGCCCTGGCTGTGCCCACCCCCAACCCGCCACCCTTCACTCCGGGACTATCCTCATATAACGTCCACCTATACAACCGGTCTCTATCTCCCTCTATTTCTAGTTCACTCGGTAGTTGGCTCAATTCTCGTACCCTCTCTCCCTCCGATCCAAAGTCCTACCTCGTTCAGCCGTATGTCCGTCCTTCGTTCCACGGAAATTCGCCGTCTCTCGTTCCCTAATAAAGCTCTCCTCTTTCCCTCTTGCATCCAATAAGGACGCGTACATACGCGCATCTGTCTATACTCCGTGCACGTGGATACTTGGATGTTCGTTCCTACCGAGGAAAACAGCACCCGCAGGTACAGCGAGGTAAGTACGCTACCACCTTGCGCCCTCTCACCTCCCCCTTCCTCACCGCCGCCCCGTGTCGTACGTTTCGTTCTCTCAAAGAGAATGTGATAATACGAAGAACTTTGCCTAATGAGTTAATAGTAGGTACCTTACTCTATACTTTGCTCTCCACCACCTCGTTTCCCCGGGATTCGGGTGGAGGAGGAGGGAGGTAAATACACGCGGATGCGGAATACACGCGGTACGATTGTATGCGCGCTGTGCGCGTGTGTCGAATGAGAGGGGAAACATTGTCGAGTGGCGTTGTCTGTTGTACCCTTGATTCGACCGAAAAAAAAGCATCCTTGAGTTTTCGTCGAACGACGATGCTCCTGTTCGTACAAAATATTCCCTCCTGAAACAGAGAATTTATCTCGTTAATACGATAGCAGTTGAGGTAGCTATGTTGGTACGCCCGAGTCATAGACATCAGCGCTTATATGACATACAAAATTAATTATATATGGTACTTTGTCTGCATCGATAATATTATTAAAAATAATAGTGTCTATAAAAATGATCGCATTTAGATTGAACCGATTATTTGTTTGGATTTGACTTCGTTTTTACGACAATTAGGGTAGGAAACGTCATTTGGCCCGAAACCGTGCACTTTGATCGCAGATCTATTGAACATTATTAGTCCGGTGACTTCACTTTATTTCGTTGCGCATAAATTTCCGATTGATTCGCGAGTCCGCAGTACTTTATATTTTTTCTCTATCTTTGATCTCAGTATGTTAATTCTCGATTTGAAGATCGATTTCGCAAGCTCTCCCTTAAACGCCGTGTAAAAAGACCGATTTTCAAGATCTACTTATTCATTCAAATGATCGGTAAAAGCCTTCAAGATTTCGTACAAGTAAAATTTGATAGTTAAATTACAACATGTAAAAAGTTTATGCACATGACTTTGGATTGCCTTCGCGAATCCGCAGTAGTCAACATTTTTTCTCTATCTTTGTTCTAAGTATGTTAATTCTCGATTTGAAGAACAATTTCGCCAGCTCTCCCGTAAACGCCGTGTAAAAACACCGATTTTCAAGATCTAATTATTCATTCAATTGGTCGGTAAAAGCCTTCGAGATTTTGTACAAGTAAAATTACAACATGTAAAAAGTTTATGCACATCACCTTGGATTGCCTTCGCAAGTCCGCAATACTTTATATTTTTTTCTCTATGTTTGATCTAAGTATGTTAATTCTCGATTTGAAGATCAATTTCGCCAGCTCTCCGGTAAACGCCGTGTAAAAACACTGATTTTCAAGATCTAATTATTCATTCAAATGGTCGGTAAAAGCTTTAGATATTTTGTACAAGTAAGATTTGATAGTTAAATTACAACATGTAAAAAGTTTATGCACATGACTTTAGATTGCCTTCACGACATAACGAACTTAAGAAACCGTACCGCGAATAAAACAATAATCACGTGGGTGAGACACGCGTAAGTATTTCTCTCGCGGGATCGCGGAAGGAGAGCCACGCGAATGGATAGGAGGGAAAAGTGCAACCAATAATTTTATTTTCCGCGATAAAGCACGGCCTCCCGTAGACGATGATGTAAAAGAGGGGCGGCGCGGTAAAGGGGGGGAAGGTGCTCGTCCCGTCGACCGGCACGAGACGAGCAGCCCACGTCGCGGCGGAAAGGTAGAGAAGGAAAAGAAGTAAAAGTGCGAGGAACAAGCGCGAGGTGCAGCGAGGGTGCAGAGAACGAGAGAGGGAAAGCAAAAAAAAAATGAAGAAAAAATAAGAGAGGAGTAAAAGAAGGCGGAGGATGGTCTCGGGGACCGCGAGAGCGCGTATCTTTAGTAAGTAAACAGAGCGCCTTATGAATTTTAAGCAGCAGGGCGCAACGACGAAAGCGTTTTTCCTTTGAACAAGCTTTTATATACGAGCCACGCGGTAAGAAGGCCAACGCAATTTTAGGGGCGGGGGGAAGGGGGGGGCAGGGGATGATGGCGTAAAGTAGATGCCGGCTGAAGATTGTGTAAACAACCTATGCCGCGGTTTTGGCATTTTTCGCTACAGCACATTTTTTTGCCTTTGCGTATGATGAAACCGCACGTACAGTTTAAGTGTACAGTGTATATGCGTTAAAGTTGGTACTATATTCGAAACGCTTATACTCACGATGGCAAGTTACCGCAGTCTTGTTTTGATATTCATTTCCGGGTACAAGGCGGACAACGTTGTACGGGGCTGGGAGAGGGGGAGGGGGTAGGCTATCCAAGCATTCTAAAAAAGTATCTTTGAGTTTCAGCCGAACGGCGATGCTCCTGTTCGTACAAAATATTCCTTCCTCAAACAGAGAATTCATCTCGTTAATACGATAACAGTTAAGGTAGCTATGTCGGTACGCCGCAGTCATATCAGTGCCTATATGACATAAAAAAATTAATTACATATCATACTTTCTCTGCATCGATAATATTATGAAAAATAATAGAGTGTCTATGCAAATTTTCGCAATTAGGGAAAAGGGGAAAGGCGGGGAGGGGATGATGGCGTAAAGTAGATGCCGGCTGAAGATTGTGTAAACAAACTATGCCGCGGTTTTGGCAGTTTTCGCTACAGCACATTTTGTTGCCTTTGCGTATGATGAAACCGCACGTACAGTTTAAATGTACAGTGTATATGCGTTAAAGTCGGCAGTATATTCAAAACGCTTATACACACGATGGAAATTACCGCAGTCTTGTTTTGATATTGATTTCCGGATACAACGCGGACAACGTTGTACGGGGCTGGGGGAGGGGGAGGGGGTAGGCTATCTAAGCATTCTAATGATCAGCGGTTTTGGCATTTTTCGCTACAGCACATTTTGTTGCCTTTGCGTATGATGAAACCGCACGTACAGTTTAAATCTATAGTGTATATGCGTTAAAGTCGGCAGTATATTCAAAATGATCTTGTTTTGATATTGATTTTCGGATACAACGCGGACAACGTTGTACGGGGCTGGGAGAGGGGGAGGGGGTAGGCTATCTAAGCATTCTAATGGGCAGCGGTTTTGGCATTTTTCGCTACAGCACATTTTGTTGTCTGTGCGTATGATGAAACCGCACGTACAGTTTAAATCTATAGTGTACATGCGTTAAAGTCGGCAGTATATTCAAAACGCTTATACACACGATGGCAAGTTACCGCAGTCTTGTTTTGATATTGATTTCCGGGTACAAGGCGGACAACGTTGTACGGGGCTGGGAGAGGGGGAGGGGGTAGGCTATCTAAGCATTCTAATGGGCCAGGACGAGGGATTCTGCGCGTTGCCAGGCACACGTGTCTCTAATGATTTTAGTGTACCAGCAGGATAGCTACATAATGTGCGATGCCCAGGTATAGGACACATAGTACATAAGAGGTTGTAGCCAGCCGGGCTGGAACCGCACAGGAGAGAGAGCACGTATAGAGGCTTTCCCGTTCTACCCTGTGCGTTCACCGCGAACCCGAGAGGATGAGGGCTCGGGAGGTAGCCGGGGTCAGGGGAGGGGAGGGCTTTTCTCGGTGTAATATGTCGAGGTGGCGCTACGACGACGGGTGTAGGCAGGCCTTGTGGGATTCTTAATGGCAAGAGAAGCCTCCGAGGTAACACAGAGGCTATTAAATGCACGCACTATTCCTGCTCCCTACATATATCCAGAAACACCCTCCCCGTCCGCCCACCCCCCAAACCGTAACTACTCGAAGCAACCGAGCGAACGAATGAGCTTTCTCCTCGATCGTCGTAAAGATTGCGGAATAATTCATCCGAAGAATCAGCGCGCGCTTATTATAATAAATCGGTAAAAATCGGGATTAACCTTCGAGGTAGGAGTTGTTGATAAGGCAATGAACTTTACCGATTTGTAACGGCGCTGGAATCGTCGGCGCGAATGACGATTTGCGATTGTCCGAATGGTATAATCTTTGATGGAGATTTTTTTTAATTGTTTTTTTATTTTTTCGGAGTCTATTTAAAAAATGTAGAATCAACGTTTTTATGCAGAGTGTAATTCCGCTACAGCCGATCAGACGTTCGACACGTTACCATATATTTTTTTGCACCCTTCGATTTCAAAGAGCTTTCGGGGTTCCTTCGTACTCTGATTGGTGGACCCTGGCCACGCCCTACATATAAGGGTGGCTCGCCCAAGCACTATGAACCCTTGTGTGCCTCGCTCGAGCCCGAGTACACTTATGTGCCTGGGCGGTATATATGTATTTACGCCTCGCGTATCCCATATAAGCCCGGTACATGCCGAGGGGCGCATAGGTCCGAGGTGGAATAAAAAAAAAAATAAAGAAAAAACAATCCCTCGAGATTTGAGCTCGTAAATATTCGTTCGAGTTTCGTTGCCAAAAACGGGCGGGGAATTTTGGGAGCTAAAGAAAATTGCTGCAGCAACTAACCGTGGTTGCGATCGAAGTATCGCTAGCGATTCTGGAACTCGTCGTAGAAACTCCCTTTTCCTTCGACGCTTTGCAGGGATCCGAGAGACGTTGGAACAATCTCGGCTGGCCACTGCATTTCGCGAGGGCCAATGTTCTTCGATGTTCGATCTTGCATCTCACAAAATCTCCGAGTATCGGTGGAATCTCGATACTAGAAAAAAACAGAAATCGGTACTCAGAGATCTCGCTTGTACGACATTTCAATAACACTAATATATAACAATATATAATAATAAAAAGAGTGTTCAAGCTGACAAAGGCCCGCCACGCAATATAGATAGTCATATAGATAGTCATATAGATAGTCATATAGATAGTCATATAGATAGTCATATAGATAGTCATACAGATAGTCATATAGATAGTCATATAGATAGTCATATAGACAGTCATATAGATAGTCATATAGATAGTCATATAGATAGTCATATAGATAGTCATATAGATAGTCATATAGATAGTCATATAGATAGTCATATAGATACTTATATAGATACTCATATAGGTACTCATGTAGATACTCATATAACACAATCCATGACAACGTGACCGCGAAATTAACTCTACAACTCATGACTGGGGTTCGAACGCTCCCCACACGAACGCGAAAAAATGAGCTTTTTGCTGATTTTTTCCGGTTTTCAATCTTCGAATGGGTTTTTCATTAACTAAATGTAAATAAAATCAGATTTCTCATACACTTTTCTCTTCCTTACGAAAAAAACGAAGGTATATATGTTTATCATCATAGGACCGGTTTTTTTATCAAGAAAAGCGTGAGCTGCGTTCGGACCCCAGTCATGCGTTTGAAGGTAAAAAAAATAAGTCATGAGTTGTAGGGTTAAGAACCCAAGGTGGAACTTGCGACAAAAAACAATCCCTCGTGATTTGAGCCTTAAAATATTCGCCCAACTTTCGCCGCATCGGGACGGAGCGTCAAGAATACATGAGGAATTGTGCAGCTAAAGACAATTGCTAGAGTAACTTTCCTGCAACCGAAATATCGCTGGCGATCCTAGTACGCATCGTAGCGACGTGAATGCTCATAGAATCTTAATTCTACTAGAATCTGAATCTCAGTGGACACTCTGTAATCGAAAACATGGGACGAGGAGTTTAGGAATCTCATTTGTACGATATTTCAATAACGCCAAAGAAAAAAAACCTGTCATACTGACAAAGTTCTGACCCGCAATGACTGAACCAGGGTAAAGTCAGAAAAAAATTAATTTTAAATTCAATTTATGATATTGTTTCCTTGATGAATTAATTGATAAACAATCAAAATATGAATGATTACGAAGTCAACGAAGGACAAAAATTCGTATAAAATCAACCAACTTCTAAAAATTTACCAAATTTTGTGATCAAAGAAAAAAAATGATAGCCGGAACTACCCAGATGGATGTTTTCGCTGTTTGAACATCTGTGTGTCCCCGAACAAAAATGGCGGTCATAGCACAACAAACATGGTCTGGAATTAAAAAAAGACGATCATTTTTTGGTTCATCGACGCTTACAAGAATGATCGTCACGGCACATCTATAATCGGGATGGAGCGACAATAATAATTATTATTATTCTGGTTGGGGCTGGCTCTGGAAGTTTGAGCGACAATAATATGTGAGAGATTGTGTAGCTGACGACAATTGCTAGAGTAACTGACCTTTGTCGTAACCGAAATATCGCTGGCGATCCTAGAACGCGATTGCTCGTAGAATCTTGAATCTGCTATAATGTGAATCTCAGTCGATGCTCCCTAATCGAAAAAAACCCGGGATAAGGAACTTAGGGATCTCATTTGTACGATATTCAATAACACTAACAAAAAAAAAAAAACGCGATCGAGCTGACAAAGTCTCGATACTCACTGACTGGCTGCTGGGAAGCGTGCTGCAGGACATCGACAACCGTCGATATGGCGAGGGCGCTCGAGACGCGAGAACTCTACTACGAATATAGTTTGCGGCTTTGTCGGCGCTGTGTTGTGGCGCGCGCGTTAGTGCTTCGAGCGCTTCAAAACAATCTTCTGTTAGGGGACAATTTTTGTGAGAATATTGACTGAAATGATCGAGGAACACGACGAACGAGAGGCGATATGCGATTCGGTGGTAACTATCGTTGCAATTACATCGGTGCATCGATGACAGAACCCACGATAACGTAAGAACATTCAATTTATCAGCGTTACAATTATTCTAACCTAACTTTCAGAACTCGCTGGTGGAAGGTTGTCGCTTGCCGGTTAGAATGCACGGCACGGAGGACTGGCGTAAGTAGAAAAGATTTCCCAAAAAATGAGCTATCGTTAACGACAAAAAAAATCCCCGTCGAATATCTCAACCACTTCATATCGAAAAATTCAGTCGCGGACGGTGTAAACATTTTTGTGACACTGACACTGCAGTGAAAAATGTCATCAGTGACTGTGACGTGTATTCGCGAGCATTTCCGTGATTGCCGATCGAGGAGATACTCTCGTTCTCATTTCCCGATAATATTTCCCTACTTTCGTTCGACGACGTGCTCTCTATCAGTGCGATTGAAGTTACTTCTCAAAAATTGTAGGTTATGTACCCGCCAAACTGAGAACCCTGTATAAGTATGTTACACACAGAATCCTAAAATTTTTTTGTTCCTCACTTCCGTCCGTCGAGCGTTTATCGTATTATCAAATTATCCGGATAGATTAAGTTGTGACATGAAACTCCTAACATAACGATACTTGCAGCTCTTGCCGAAATCATCAGCGTTAAGGATGTGCGAGGAATCAAATGTTACTACGTTCATTACGTAGATTGTAAGTATGACAAAGAACGCATAGACGTTGGATTTATAGCATGCGAGAAACGAAACAGGTGGGGCATTACTCTTGGAGCATTGCTTTGTAGTTAATAAAAGGCTAGATGAATGGGTCTCGGAGACGTGTCTGGACACCAGGAAAGTACAGTATCCGAGGCGAGATGGTACGACGCCAGGAACAGGCGCGGCGACGCCGAAGAAACAAGCACCCAGCAGGCCTCCGAGTCCGACGAGCATCAACAGCGAGCCGGTCAATGGATCCGCAGTTTTGCAGGCTGCGCTGCAGAAGAAAATTGCGGCGAGAAAGAGGAATCGAACGTTTCTGGAGAACGAGGACTCTCAGGAGGCTCCGGCACACATACCGCCACCTGCGGCCGGTCCCAGACCCTCGCAAGGTTCGATGGTTGCTCATCACGGCCACGACGACGTCGTCACCAGGATGAAAAATATTGAACTCATAGAGCTCGGTAGGCACAGGATAAAGCCATGGTACTTCAGTCCGTATCCTCAAGAAATGGTGAATTTACCGTGCATCTACATATGCGAATTTTGTCTGAAATACCGAAAGAGTCGGAAGTGCCTGGAGAGGCACTTGGCAAAATGCAACTTGCGACATCCGCCCGGCAACGAGATATACAGAAAAGGTCCGATATCATTTTTCGAGATCGACGGACGAAAGAACAAGAATTACGCTCAGAATCTGTGCCTACTAGCCAAGCTATTTCTCGATCACAAAACCCTTGACTACGACACCGATCCATTTCTCTTCTACGTAATGACGGACTTCGACAGCAGAGGGTTTCACATAGTGGGCTATTTTTCGAAGGAAAAAGAATCTACGGAAGATTACAATGTAGCCTGTATTCTCACACTGCCGCCATATCAGAGAAAAGGATACGGCAAATTGCTCATAGAGTTCTCGTACGAGTTATCGAAGTTCGAGGGTAAAACTGGATCACCGGAGAAGCCGCTTTCCGATCTCGGATTATTGTCGTACAGAAGTTACTGGGCTCACACGATACTCGACATTCTGCTCAATGTCAAGCCTCTCGTCGAGAACGAGAAAGCTCAGATAACGATAAACGAAATATGCGAGCTCACGTCGATAAAGAAAGAGGACGTTATATCGACGCTGCAAAACCTCAACCTCATTAACTATTACAAGGGACAATACATCGTTACGTTAAATAGGTGGGCTGCTGCATTAATGCTACATACGTATATATATATCTTTCATCTTTTTTTTCAATCAAGTGCGATACAAATATCGAGCACGCGATTAATTAATACGAAACACCGTACTGATGCTTAACCACAGTTTTGCCCACAGGGAAATAATCGAGCAACACTCGGCGGCAATGGAAAAACGTTCGATAAGGATAGATCCGAAGTGTCTACACTGGACACCGAAAGACTGGAGCGTCAGAGCGAAATGGTGAAAGAGCTCGTGAGACATCGTGAGACAATAAAACTGCGATGCTAAACCGTCTATTAAAAATTCTTTTCAGGAATCCTGGAAGTGACTACGTGCGTTTAACCGGTGTACAAAATTGTACATAAAAAAAATACATTGCAAGAGATAGAGAGATGGCGCGTTGGCGTGTTTTAACGATAACGGCCGTTCGTGATTTTACGCTCGGGCGTAGAGTCAACAAGCACCGGTCGCATAATTAATTAATTATATAAAATAAATAACATCACCGATCTGATTAACGGATTCTGCCAGGTCACAGATTCGATTACGATCGGCTAGTCCGACGGGTGGGAAGATAAATGGATACGGAGAAGCATTGAAAAAAAAAAAAATTGAAAATGACATAAATAATTAAATACGATCGACCGAATCGTGCGTGCGCGAATGCGCACAATTGCACGTACACAGAAAATACCGGAACCGACCATTTTAATACAGTGACTATAGAGACCTTTTTTTTCTTCTACTTATTCTGTTTACCGTTTATATTTTTAAATCACGCATACGTGAAGTATTGATTCGCGGTCATCGATTTGTACAGGACTCCACTAATCTAGTAGAATTGTAAATAAATGTGATTTTATAAGGTACGAATGGTGTGATATCGTGAATCCTCAACCCGCAACGGCGACATTCCTCATCCGAGAATAGAATCAACGTCGAGATTAGATAATTATAAAGAGAAACACAATTCCATAGCGTCAATTACCACTGTTCGTTTTTTCTTCTTTTAATACAGCATCTTTCTATATATAGATAGATATATATATATATTTTTATATTCAACAGTAACATCACAGTAGCTTCATATACAATAAATTTTTTTGTCCTTGTTCATATACAATAATTTTTTTTTTCATGTGCAACCTTTGTTTCGTTACGGCGGCGATTGCGACGTCGCGAGTGCCGACGTAACTCGCTACAACAAACGTTTTTCGACGGAGGCGAAAGGCTCCATCCTCACACGATCGTATAGAACGTTTAAACGCGCGGCTTTTTGTTTTCAAACGCGATTGAAACTCGGTACAGAGGTCACCCTCGTCGACTCTCCGGCGCAGAATACGCAGACGCAAGACCGCCTGTTCGTGTGAGCATCCAGCCAAAGTCATAGAGACAGTACAGCGTGTTGTTTAGTGTTTGTGTGCTTGCTTCGCGATAACTCGCGCCGACAAGTTTACATTCGAAACAGATTTCGGCGGTTGCAAGTATATGCGTGACATTCGTGTGATGCGAATAATGTACACGATATGGAAACTAACCATAACGCGACGTAATACATACTTTTTGTTTGTTTCTTTCTTTTTTCATTCATCATACATAATACGAGTGACACATAAATTATATAACACCGAGCGCAATCGTTCGTCCAGCAATGGGTTTTTTTTTTTTTTTTCACGATCGCGCGGATAGAGAATGTGACAAATATAATGTAATCGGGAGTGACAAAGTGTCGTCGTTGATAATATCGAAGATTCAGTGAAACGCAGCCGACGATGAGGGGAGCAACAACAATAACAACAAGAACAACAACAACAACAACGATGATGAGGTTAGCGGTGTGCGGGACAATAACGGCCATGAAAAATAAGAGGTGATCGAGTCTGTCTGATAAGCCGCGAAAGATACTCATGACGTTAATTAATACGCAGCGTGCAAGCGTCGGTGAATGACAATAATAATAATAATAATAATAAAAGGGTTTGACAGCCTCGTCGTTATTCAGTGGGATGGCGAGTTTTCTTTTCGACACTCTCCGCAACGTGCCTGCACGAGAGGCAGTTACAATACAACTCGTTTTTTTTCGCATTTTATTATAATCTGATTTTTCTTCTTTTCTCTCTTAGCTTAATTATCTCTCGCGAAGGTGTGTGTCGGCGCTACGCCACTCGGCTTGTCAAAGAAATTTGTAGAAACAAAACCACAGCGCTAATTATATGTATGTATGTAGATATACATATATATATAGTTTGCCTGGCTGAAGGGCAGTCCTGATCAAAAGAGCAGAATTACCGCAAAGAAGTGTTTAAAGGTTGACGAATTGAAATCCCAGGTGGCCAGCGACCGAATGACACTTTCGCGACCGTATTATTTTAATACAGTATATGTATAGTACACTCACGGTTGAACAGTAGGCGGCAATTGTGGCTGGACAGAATACGGCATGCGGTAAAGATTACTATATTTTTATCAATTCTTTTTTTTCTGGCAGGGACACGTTTTCGTCTCGTTTTATATCGAACAATGCCTGGACTCGTGTTTTGATGAATTTTTTTTTTTTTTTTTCGGGGTATCGCAATTGTCGAAGGGTTCCAACAGTCGCGAGTTTGTACTTGATACACCGTCTGATATTATCGTCTCGATCGTCGAGACTGCGATAAATCATTTGGTAGTTTTCACGTTACAATTTTTTGATTACACACCTAAGTTACAACACCTCGTCGAGAACAGACGTTTTTTTTGCAGACATTTCGCGTATTTGTTTCATACGAATAAATCACTCTCGTCCGGAACGTGTTGATTTTACAGCTTTGACTTACGATATTCGAAACGTTTTAACGCGACTCGCACTCTTGAGACTTATATAAATATAATTTTACGCTTTTAGTCGAGCCATTGCTAGATGACAGTGGAGTCAGGATGGGGGGGGGGATGCATGTATTCCAAAAAACTACTTTCGTCCAGCCGTTTGCCTGAACAATAAGACACTTAACAGTTTTGGCGATTACCCGTAGCGGGCAATCGATTAATGATTAATCCTTTGTTTTTTTTTTTTTTTTTTTGCATATACGTCTCTCTCCCTCGGTCTTTATATTGATTCACGTGTAACAACACAATAGTATATTATCGATCGGTTCCGATGGATGCGATTTGAGAATGTAATTATTTTAATCGGTATTATGGACGTCGAACGGATTCACGTAAAAAATATTTATTTCCCATTGAGTCTCGAGGAGGTTGAGAGTATATTTATTCGACCCGGATATATACTTGATAAAATCGATTCACGCCTCTGGATATGCCAATCTTTTTTTGTTTTCTTTTTCCCTTCGTCATTTCGATCGAATATTATAGAGCTGTCCTTACACACTCTACACAAACAATTTAATTCAGTATATTCAATAGTTCAATTTAGTTTTTAATGGGCTCGAGGGAAATGTACAATGGAACATCGAACTTTTTGGAAACGCCATCAGTCGTGCTCGGGCTTCGACCGTCGATCAGTTTATTTGCCTTCTCTTCTCTGTATCAAAGCGGCTCTCCGAGCCGTTCTTGCAGAAATCATCTCGATATGTTTAACTCTCATAGGTAATCGTTTATTCGATCGTTAACGTTAGACGACAACGCGAGAATTGATAATGCTCGGTTCAATCGATCGACAAACAATTAACCCAATCGGGAAAATTTTTACGCGCTTTCGCCAATCTCCAAGCCCTTGCCCGCCAGATATTTGTTGTTGTTTTTTTTTTAGAATCTCTGTCTTAGAGTATTGAAGATACAAAATCTACGATAGAAAACAGAACAGATCTCGAACATTATTCTTTTTTTTTACCTCACATTCAATATCGACGCGATACTCATTATCGTTATTAATATATATATTTATATATATATATATATATTTATATATATATATATATATATATATATATATTTCATCGTTACATCCGTTAACGTTATTGGGTATTATCAGTTTCCTTTAATCGTTATTGTTACTTGTAAAGTTATATTTTATTCACGCTTATAAGATTTAGTAATCCTTAAAATTTTGTGGATTTCTTTCATTTTCTCTTCACATTATTAGTAGTATTTTCTTTATAATACAGATTGTCATTGTTCATATTTTTTTTCTTTTTTTTTTTTACATTCTCACCGCCGCAAAGTGCGAGGTCGAATCGTTTATCGATTTACATTCTCATCGCGACACGATATTCATAAGTTCTCGACTAGACAACGAACACTGCGACGGCGAGAAATTTCTTATATATTTTTTTGTTTTTATATAATTCACGACTCCCGATCGAGAGCGCCTCGCTATAGCTGCGCAAGGTACTCGCGCTTGAGCTTTTCGATCGACGATTAAACGCATCATCCATCTCTCCCCTTAAACTCTATATAACCTCTATATTAACATATATATATGTATATATAGATACATATACATACATACATATTCATTCGTATATTCTTCAATTCGACTAGCCTACGAAAATTGTGCTCGCTCATTTTTTTTTCAATTATCGTGATCTCGATTCCTCACGCATCGTGTCATCGAAACATCTTTCCATTTCCTTGGCATCGTCTTTCCTCGAATTTACCACAAAAAATTCACTCCCTCCTCTTTTACGAGATCGAAGAAATACTACGCTGATTCAGGTCTCAAAATTTCATATTTTTTTGTTATTTTTTTTTTTTCAAATATATATACGCCTCTCCATTTTTGAAATTTCACAACGAAAGTGCCGCGAGTGAAAGGGAACAGTTTTACGAAGTTTCCCGATGGGTTCGCCGAGCGGCCTCGCAAACGAGGCCGCTCCGTCGCGCTCTACGCTCGCGCGTAAATATTTGTTAATTTGACGAGCCCCGCGAGTCCACGCAGTAGTTTTACATGGTATAGTAGCAGCGGCCCTAATATTAGTAGTCCTAGCGTTTACTGTATAAACCCTCGTACGTTAATCCATCCCGGCGTACGGACACAGTGTGCGTTGCGTTATCTTCTTTGTTACAGAGAATTCGTGTGAGCGACGGGTATATCGGGTCGCGCGTGTTGAACAGCGCTGGGTACGGCGCGCGTCCTCGTGTCAGCGAGCGATAAACGGTGACAACGAACCCTTGCAATGAGGTCACCGTGCAAACAAACCCCCGTTCGCGTTTACGGGCTCGTCGCGCCCGACGGTGAACATTGTGTGTGCACATCGTCGTACCTCGTATCTCCACGGGCGTTGAGGATTGATCAATGCGCCCGGTTCACGCCCCCGTCGCCTCGGACGGTTCTCCTCGTCCGTCTGTGAAGAACATTCTCGCAAGCGCCGACCGCCCGCAAAGGCGTCCGTCGGTGTCGTTCGACGCGACCGGGCGTCCTGTCCCTCGTGCCGTTGATTAGCGGTCACGTCGCCACACGATGCTTCACCGGTGAACGCTGCCACTTCTGACCTTGAGAATCCTCGACGAGTCCCAGACGAACCGCCCGATTGAATGTTCCTAATATATATTTTTTGTTTTCTTCTTTTTTTTTTTTTTTTTTTGCTGATTATCGCTTACAAGCCGAAGTCAACGCTCTCCTGGTTCTGTATCCTCTTCTGGTAGTCCTCGAGGTAGCTGTCGACGTTGCGAAAAATTCCAGTGTTCGCCTGGTACATTAGGGTCTCGAGGATCCGCTCGTTTTCGATGGCTTTCGATGGCAGGACGATCTGGGGAACAAGACATGATTCTTTGATTAGTTTTATTTTTCTTAGATTCGAGGATTATTGTTATTATTGATATTATTATTATTATTCTTATTATTATTATTCTTATTATTATTATTATTATTATTATTATTATTATTATTATTATTATTATTATTATTATTATTATTATTATTATTATTATTATTATTATTATTATTATTATTATTATTATTATTATTATTATTATTATTATTATTATTATTATTATTATTATTATTATTATTATTATTATTATTACTAATATTAATGGTGGCCGCGGTCAGGGCAAACCGGGAAAAGTCAGGGAATTTCAAAATTGGTCAGGGAAAAAGTAAATTATTGCCGAACCTTGTATAAATAAATAAGAAGTACATAAAAGGGAGCCTTAAAAAAATAGGAAACATATCGAAAAAAAATAGAATTATACATTAATACAATAATTAGGCATTTTCATTTGCATCATACATTTTTTTAAATAGACGTTGGAAATTGGCCATGGGAACATTTTTGATTGTTCAGTGAAAAGTCGGTTTTTTTCCGGGGAAAGACGGCCACCAAGTTATTATTATTATTATTGTTATTAATATTCAAGAATCTTACCCGTATCAGTTCCTGGGGCGTTATTCTGTACAGTTTGAGTTCCCTGCTGAGTCTATCCATAATGCATTTGAATTCGAGCTTCGCGTCGGGCCTCGTCGACGTCTTCGTCTTGATTCTGTGCTTCGCCCAGCTGAGCATGGCTTCGAACTTCTTGATCTCAACGACCTCGAGACTGCGGCACATTATCGTCTGCACCATCGACTCGCTCAGAGTCAGAAATTCGGGATTCTGAAAGAGCTGATATGCGCGGGTCTCCACGAATACGAGAATCATGTTTACGAGCTCCGAGGCCGATGTGTAACGCCAGTAATAATTCTCCAAGGCGCACAGCATAACGCACACTATCTCGATTCTCAAAAATTGTTTGGCGTGATGGAAGCACGCCTGCAGGAGCTCCGGCAGATCGTAGTGCTCCGCGGCGCATATCAGACCGGGAATGTTGCTGCACGTCAACGGACACGAGCCGGTGTGAAGGTAGTCCAGGAGAATCCTGAAGGTCTCGGGATCGAACTCGATAATGTCGAACTGATTGCAGGGAAACAAAAAAAATGTGCATCGACAAAGTCACCTTTTTTCGTGTACTCCGTAAAAAAATAAATTGTACATCGCACAAATATTTTTCGGTTCACGATCGATTTTTTTTCGGTCAATTTTACGAAGTTTTTTTTTTTTTACGAACCGTCTTTAAACAGAAATAAAGTTAAAGATTAATAACAACGAAATTGTGTGAATTTAAGGAAAATAAATTCGTGAAATTAACGAAACTAAATTCGTAAAATTAATGAAACTAAATGAACAAAATTAACGAAACTTTATTCGTAAAATTAACCGGCAGAAAATCAGTCGTGGACAAAAAAAATGTTCAAAGCTTTGGAATTTTTGATACTCACCTCGGTTTGTGCGAGTTTCGCGCGATCTATCTTCTGAGCATCGGCGCAAACGCTCAGCCTCGGCACAGCCAGGGCCTGACTCGACTTGTCTTTGTCCTTCGTATCTTTGTCTATCGAGTGGAGAGCCAAGTTCGTATTTATTGTAGTTCAGAGAATGCGATCGTACAGCAAAAAGAAAAAAAGACGGAACATCTTACTGCTGCAGTCCTGAGCGCTGACCCATCGTTTCCGGTCGTCGGTGTGCAGCGTGCTCCCGTGTTTCCTTCTTCTGCCCCATCCGGCGGTTATCGTCCCCAGTCTGACGAAGGCTCGCTTCACCATCGGCGACGAGGGCACGCTTTTGGGCCTAAACACATGAGAGCGAGTATCTCACAGAAACGGCAGGGCCGGCACCTCGGGGTACGGAATGATGATCGAGATATCTTATCGAAAGGATCTCACATCCGGGAAGGCAATGGAGAGAGTGCCAGATGGAAAGTTCGAAATCCAAAGATTTATAACGTTAATCGAAACGGAAACGGCCGGTGATGGCTTTTTTTTTTTTTCTCATCAAAAGTATCACGAGCTTGCGAAACACGATTGACCAATCAATACAATACGTAAACGTTCCACGACATTTAATATCTCTTCACAATATTCGTTAAATAATCCAAAACATGCTTTTATAGACATCGGAGAAATTTTTATTGAAATCAGTTATCGCAGAGAAAAAACACGAGCAATTATTTTGATTTATCGAAACGAATCACGATCCTTTGGATAATAATAATTTTAAAAAATAACAATAATAATAAGATTAGAGCAGAAAAGCATGCGGTGCCGTGAGGATAGGAGACATGGATGTGCCGTAAAAAAAAAAAAAATACAAATATATATAATTATCATTATAGTAGTTGATTAATGTTATTCATTCGACATTGATAAACGTGAATCCTTTGATCTCACCGTTCGCTAATCGACGTCGTTATCTCCTCGAATTTCTCCACTCAATGGTCAATTGATTTTGTTTGTTTGTTTGCAAATCGCGATGGTATCGTCTGGTCGATATAGTATAGAAATAAAAGCAGAGTCACTGCTTCAACGTACCTAGGACTCTCGATGTCGGGAACCTGCAGGAAGTTCGAGCTCTTCGGTTTCTGGGGGCTGAGTAACGTCGGGGCGGGTCTGGCGAGTAACTCGGCGACCGGCACTTGAGGACTGCCGAAACCCGTCTGTATGCCGTAGAGCATCTCCTGGAAGACCCTGCAATCGGGACCATTCATCGATCCCCCCCCGGAAATCGATATATTAATGTAATGTAGCGAATATGCTGCAGACTATTCGTTAAGGCACACGATATTAGTTGAGTTTGACAATAGACGAACGAACGGACGATCGATACAAGATCGATCGTCATGTCAGCGAGTCTGGACGAGACTTTCAAAGCGAACAGACGTGTGACATCACGTGATCGGGACAATTAACGGTTATCATTATTGATAACGTTCGCCCCAAAACCAAATACACGCGTTATTCATGGTGGCCGCGGTCAGGGAAAACCGGGAAAGTCAGGGAAAAAAACTTGGTCAGGGAATCAGGGAAACGTCAGGGAATTTCAAAATTGGTCGGGGAAAAAGTAAATTGTCGGCAAACCTTCTATAAATAAATGAAAAGTACATAAAAGGAAGCCATGAAAAAAAAATTGGGAACATTTTGGAAAAAAAAAAACAATTAAACATTATACAATAATTGGGCATTTTCATTTGCATAATTAATTTTTTTTTTACTAGATGTCGTTAGAAGTTTGTTCAGGGAAAATGTTTAATTGGTCACTGAAAAGTCAGGGAAAGGTCAGGGAATTTTTTTCAGGGGAAAAAACGGCCACCATTTTACAGTATCATAAATGATATATTGTGTGAACAAAGCAGTAAGGTCGAGAGAGACATACCTGCTTCTCACGCCAAGAATCGCTCTAACCCCGATGAATCTGACTTTCTGCTTCGACTGTCCGGGAACCAAGAACGACACGTCGAAGAGGCTCGCGTGCAGCTCGATGTTGGCCGTGTTGTTGAGGAAGACCCTGGTGAAGTCTTTGGCCAGCTGATCGTAGTCCTCGAACTGATCCCTCACGGAGTCGAGAAGCGGAGATGAAGGCCTCATGTGTCCGATGGGTCTCCACGAACCACGCCTATAGGCGCGATAAAAATTGTTCGTAACAATCGGGTGTGGGAGAAAGCGGGAATACCCAGATAGCCAACCGTAGCACAGGCAAACAATTGCTTGCCACCAAGCTTTGCTGTTCGCTTGCCAGCGATATTGGAACGATAGTTTGTCGCACATTGGTAGCAAAAATCCAACAACGGTTGCTATAAGCTGTTTCTCATTCTGAACAGCCGTGAAAGTGATAAAAATTCCTCCTCATCAGAAGCCGGTCTCTGATTACACATTTCCTACACTGATAAAAAAATACGGTTGAATCAACTAAGATTCGGGCAGGGACATTCAACTAAATATTTTGTTGGTACAGCTAAAAAATTGCTTAGTTCAACAATTTTTTGGTTGATTTCACCAAAATATTTTTGAGTCATTAAAATATTTTGTTCGCCCAACTAAATATTTATTTGAACGTCCCTGACCGAATCTTAGTTGATTCAACTGTACTTTTTTATCAGTGTACATCAGCGTTATTGCTGACAATAACGAAAACTTATTTTTTCACGCGGTGAAAGCGTTCGATGATGGGCTTATGATAGTGAATTATGTTACATGATAAGTTATTTAAGAGTTTGTTTGCCTAAGTGTAATGTTTGATCGATAATAAATAATAGAACAATTCTTGTATTACTTACAATGCTCTACAATTAATTTTTTTGAAATAAAAGTGAATTAATTGGTCTATGTAAATTATAGCTTAACGACGAGTGTATGTATGTGACTCGACTCACCGAAATTAAATCTCAATAACTATAAAGAAGAATGCGCGTTTTTGGATTTTAAATTTGATCGAAAATTGCGTCAAATTGTGGGTTCGTTTAGTGTCGGTATATGTTCCTAAAATATGATTTCCTAAAATTCCTAAAATATGCATTTTTGGGAGAATCGATGGAGGCACTTAAATTTTATAAGAAACTGAATTTATCAAAATTTCACCCAAAATAACCATGACTGAAGCAAATTAATCGTCGTAGTGAGACGCAAAGCACCAGCAAGCCTTTGCTGACAAAATGCTCCTAAGAATTTTCGGCATTGAATGTTGGCAAAAACATAGGCAAATGCGGACGCACATGCCGCAATTTTGCCGCCATGCCGTGCGCACATATGCTGCTTATTTGCTGGCCGTCTGAGGCAAAAGGCTATTTGGGTACTTTTGCCAATTTTCTTATGTACAAAAAAAAAGAAAGCTCTTCCACAAAATTGAAGGTCAGATGTGCGAAGAAATGTATTTCGCGTACCTGTAGGGTTTCGGTATTTGACCAGTCTCCGCGTGGTTTGCCAAATTGGCAACAATGTCCTCGAGCATCTGGCTCCTCGTTCTTTCCTGCATCCTGGCGAACTTCGGTGCCGAGTAGCTCGCCCGTTCGCCGTTGACGATCTTCGTTAGCATCCACTCGCGAAACATGGGACCTTCGAAGCCGTTATAGATTACACTTTCATTGTATTGCACAGTGAAGTTTGTAGGGTAAAAGCGGTGAATACGACCCGGTCCATTTGATTGATTTACGTGCTAATCGCCGTGGGCCACATTCACCATCTTTTCCATTAAACAAACGGTACCTTTTTCGAAGACACTCTGCTCCCAAAGATACGGCTTGTACGCCCCGACTTCGTCCCTCGTGACAACGGACACCTCGTATCTCGTCATCTTCCTTTTTATTCGCGGACTCACCCGTACGAGAATAAAAGTGTGTAGAAAGTGTGATTTTATGCAGGCCGGACTGAAACTGGTGTTGTCGGCCTCGAGAAAAACGACGCATACGATATCGTTGCCTATGTGTCTCTTTCTTTGGAGCTACAAAAAGCGAATACACCCTCGTTAAACGACTTCGCTCCACGGACCCAATGTAAAAACTTTGCGGCTACCGTGTCACGTACTTTTTGAGGATCGTGCTTCTCGTAAGGCAACAGCGTAGACACGTGAAACATTATTTCGATCCCCCGCCAATTCGTGTAGACCGAGTAGAGCCCGGTGAGATCGTGGACGGTGTCGAGTCCTCCTTTGTACTTGTCGAATCCTTTGAGCCTCACTTTATCTCCCAATATCTGTAGAAACTCCTCGAACAGAGCGGAGCCATCGTTGTTGTCGAGTATATCCTCCTCGCTGTACTGCTCTTCCTGAACGTAGATCACACCGACTTTCAGTTCCGATTTAATGAATACCTGATCGAGCTTTAGCAGTTCTTCCGGAGTATCGGGCAATTGACCGAGTGTCAGGGGTGGACTTATGTTGACCTCTTTGCCCAGACTTCGAACAACGTCTTCCCGATTGTATCTGCGTCAAGAATCAACAGAGTAGACTCATTATCGATATTTATAAATAATTAATGATCGACAAAGCTGGACGGATGCTTCAAGGACTTGAGCTACTTATTGAGTACCAGTACTGACATACCGGGCACTGGTATGTACCCGAATACCAAAGTGTCGGGTATTAGGTGGTACTTAAATGCTTTATTATTTACTAAAGTACTTGTACTCGAGTACTCAAGTATTTTCTTGCGTACTTGAACTCAAGTATTTAAGTATTTACTTTTGTACTCAAGTATTTAAGTATTTACTTTTGTACTCAAGTACTCCAGTATTTACTTAAGTACTTGAACTCAAGTACTTAAGTATTTACTTAAGTACTTGAACTCAAGTACTTAAGTATTTACTTGAGTACTTGTACTCGAGCACTTAAATATTTACCTGAGTACTTGTACTCGAATACTTAAGTATTTACTTGCGTACTTGTACTCGAGTACGTAAGTATTTAATTGAGTACTTGTACTCGAGTACTTAAGTATTTACTTGAATTCTTTCACTTGAGTACTTCGTAACGTGCTTCGAGTACTTGAAGTACTTGTCCAGCTCCGACGATCGACTAGTTACTGTAATTTGAATACCGATCGGCAAAGACGCAGCTCGCAGGTATGAGACCGTGAACCGTGTAACTGATCGCCCTCACGAGTATCCTGAATTGATCTCTCCCATTGACCGACTGTTGCTTTATGCTGAGTATCACCGGTCCGAGATCCTCGTCGTTGGTAAAATAATTCCAGTGCTCCGAGCCGTAGAAGTACTTCTCGTAGGTTTCCTGCTCGACGGACGTTAGCTCGAAGCCCTGATTCTTCTCCCACTGTTCTTCGATGGCAGTCTTCTTCCGCGGTATGTCATCGGTATCGACCTCGTTCTCCTCGAAGAGACAAAAATCCTGGCGCTGCTTCATCAATTGGTGCTCCTGCTGCTCCTCGCTCTGCTCGGGATCGGTTGCTTCCCGGTCACTCTCGCTCTCGTCCCAGATCGTGTCCGAGGTTATCTGCTGTCTCGAACACTCGATCCAGTAGCCGGGCGTAGGAATCAAATTGTGCGGGAACTCTTGGCAGAATTCATCTACGGAACAAGTTTCTTACTCATATCGCGTGAAGCGAGAATTCACTTCGCACGATATTCTACTGAAATAACAAAGATATTTTTTCTGCAGATATCGACCACACTGGGGGCCCAGGACTCCCATTCCGATTTTTATTCGTAGTTCAAGCTGAAGTGGACATATTTAATTGAAAAAAATGTCATTCATTTTTTTTTTTATAGGAACTGTGAAAAAGGGTTTTAGGGTCGAATTTTAAGACATTAGTATGGACTTGAGATCGAACGTAATATTAACGTTAGTTAGAACTTGAGATCGAACCTTAGTTCGAACCTGATTTCTGAATTCTGATTTTTGAACTTATGTTTGATCTTAAGCTTGATCTTACGTTTGATCTTAAGTCTGAACTTGAGTTTTAACTTGACTTTGATCTTAAATTTTAACTTGAGTTTGAATTTGAGACCAAATTTAAGTTCAGACGTAAGTCCGAACTGAACCCTCTATAAGTCATACTGCCCGAAACCGTACCGAAACGGGACTAACGGACGCGGAGTGGGGGGTCACGCGTTACTATGGTAGCGCCTGAGAGTGGGGATAGAGGTGTGACTTATAAAGAGTTAAGATAGGTATAAAGCACGCAATGAAGTTCGGGCCACTTAAGTTCAATCTCGAGAGCAGCCTCAAGTTCAAACTAACGTTTTAAAATTCAACCCTTAGAAAAGAAAAAAAATCTCATTTGTTCACTTTTATTCAGACCTCGGAGACCTCAGTGTGGTATTCTCGGGTTAAAACATGATCGATTGCTCGGGTTTGCTCCGTAGGAGAATAAATAAGAGATGCAGCCCTCTTTGCGTTATTCTTCACTTCCGCCTCGTGCCTCTTCCACTTAATCGTCACCCGTCCCGCGATGAGCAAAGTTTTATTAGAAACGGGGGAGGATGATGGTCGGGAGGGCACCGAGCTTTGCCGATGTTTCTCTCGCTTGGCAGGGTACTTAATATTTCCGCGCCGCCTGTGGATGAGACGTCTTTGCTCGGGGATGAGAGGAGTGAGAGATCGAGTGGGAATCGAGGCGTCGTTTGGGGTGACGTTGCCGCCCGAGCGGCTGCGAGAATCCGAAGAGAGCTGTGCCCAAGATACGCCTGTAGAAGGAAAATTGGAAAGCCGGTGCGGGGTCGTCGGCACGGATCGTGCCGAAAGCCTCCCATCCACTTAAGCACGTTCTCTCGATAATGTGCCTTTTTATCCCCGCCCAGCTATCCCAGCCCCTCGAGAATCTTCCGTCGAGGGTTCAAAAGCTCGGACTTTCGGAGTGGGTAAAACACGTCCCCTTTTTTTCTGAGTACTTCGCTTTCTTTTATTATTCCTCTCCTCGTGGCTCTTGGCGATCCGGCTCATCGTTTACCGGGTTCTTGGGTCCTCGGTCTCTCGTCGAGATCTCGGCGCCGAAGTGGCCTCGGTCGAGTCACTGTAAGGTAGAACACCAAGCTGTTATATTTCAGGGCTCGGTATTCGAACTTAGAGTGAACCGGCCGGGACTGCGTCTGTCGTTCCTTTTCCTCGTCGATTTGTCCGATCCAGTTTCGCGTGGCTGTTGGATTCCCTCGTCTTCGCTTCTGTCGCATCAACGGTGAGTTTCCGGTTATGTAAGAGTACGGAACTAAAGCGCGTGGTCGAGCGAAGCGGGAAGAGACACAGTGGCAAAGAGCCCGGAATTATTAAACCACGCATTGGCAACGAACGAAAGTAAAACGTCAGCTGAATACCAAGTTTCGACCTTGGCTCTTTCGCAATTCTCGGAAACGGGGCGCAACCACCTGTGGATCTCTCGGCTTCGCTCACTTTCGACGCCTTTTCCACTTTTATCACTCGTATTTCAACCCCGTTCTTCGCCAAACCCTTGGCAACGGGCTCGGTTCTCGAGCTAGAGACTTCAGTCTCAAAGGCTCCACCAACCGACACTTTTAAAGCTACACAATTGTGTAAAAGCGTGCGGCATTAATTTGCAAAGAAAAAAATGGTGTGTTGTTTTATTCCATTGTCGGATTTACCTGAGCAAGCCTGCGGCGGCAGAGGGAATATAAGGGTCGTCGAGGATTTTCTCCTCGCAACTGCGCAGCCTAAACTTTGTGGCTTGAAGCTGCGCAACTGCTGCATGAAGTCCGAGCACTCCATCAGCGCCACGTCCGCGAAGTGCAGATCGCAAAGTATCTGGTTCTTGAACCTGATTGAGAAACAAGCGTTAACCCGTCTCTTCATTCAAGCCCGAAATTCGCTTCCCTCAATTTTCATTCGACAGATCCACGGTCCATTATCTCTAAATCTCGCGAATCTTGTCTACCGATATGCAACACGAATTACGAATACTCTACGGGGAGTCCGAACTAGAGATGTGCAATGACCGTAATTTCTCGATGACGTCAAATAACACAAAAATTATCGTCATAAACCGTCATTTTCGTATTTCTCGAATCTATCATGTGCAATGACGATATTCTTTACGGAGCGTCAGAAATATGGTCAAACTACCGTATAGTTCGACAATGACCGTCATATTTTTTCGTCACAAATTCCATCAGACTCTCAAGCGAAAAGCTTGAATTTGAATAATCAAAATTCCATGAAAGTCAACGTCATTTCTACACAGTCCAATACTTTTGTATTACGATCAGTCTGAATAACATGATAAACATTCCTTACGATTAATAAACTATGGAAAGTTTGAGTTTAAATAATATAATTCCTCCGCGCCGGTTGATGTTGAAAAATGGCGGCGATTAGTATTTGCCGTCTTGTTGAGGTTCGGCAAGCAGTGGCGACGCCACATTTTGGTCATTTTTCGTCAGCGTCATTTTTTGGTCGATCACAGGACCAAAAAAATGACCGGTCATAAATGCGGTGCACATCTCCAGTCAGAATACCGCAAAGTGCCGACACAGCTATGATCTACGTACTCACCGTCTCGCTCTTTTCTGATTGGGTCCCGTGAGATTGAGGCCGCAGCTGTTACATTTGAGGCACTCCTCGTGATAGTGGTTGTTGTCGTAGAGCGGCGATGGTTCTTGAAAGCACAGATCGAGAGTGTGAGTTAAATCGGGCATAGATTTTACCCCGAGAAAACGATTATAGATAAGGGAACGAGGGAAAAATGTGAATGACGGACGGTGCTAGTGTCGTCCACTTTGAAAATTCGCGGATGCTCTAGTCTTTTTTTTTTTTACCTACTTTCTCACTACAATTTTCATTTCTTTTCCTCTCCCGATGTCGAACACCTGCTCTTACTTCGTGCAGTTCCACACGCGGCCTACGAGCCGCTCTCGCGAGGGGAGGTTTTCAGGCTCTGTGGCCCCGGCCTCGAGTTACTTCCGCCCGTTCCAGCGGAGAAATCGTTTCCACGTTCTCATCGTATTACTTCCTCGTACTCGTCGCATACACTCTCTCTCGCCGAGGGTGTGACTGTACGTGGGATCCCCCCCGGAGAGAGCGTAGGAATCGAGAGAATTCCAACACGCGCAACGAGGAATTTTCATATTAACCAGGACGAGAGGTTCGCCGCAAGGGTGGTAAAACGGCATAGTCGGGCATGTATGATTTTTGCCAACGTTATATGATCGTTATAAATCCTCTCCGAGTGCTTCAAGCGCAAAATGGCAGAGTATAAAGCCCGGATGAATATTGCAGCCGAGGGTGTAGCCGCGTCTACGAGGGTGTGTGTACCCACGGCGTTAATGCTTTCGGGACAGTGTAACGGAGGCACGCGCTGCTCCCGGTAACGCTTTCCCTCAGGAATATTGGACACACAAAGAGAGGTCTCACGCTCCGAAACGTTATTCTGCTTAATTCTCCTATCCAGGAGTCTCGCTCGTGACGCCCACGGCTTTTATTACAGCGACGGCGGCGACTCTCTTCTTGCAGGACAGGGACGAAAATTCCTCTGGTTTTAATCGGTAGCTTCGTGCACCTCTTGTCAAGAGTTGCGGCGTCGCTAGATCCTCGGAGCCATAAAAAAGGCACATTTACATCTCTACCAATCACAACTCTATCGGATAATAACTCTATCAAAAAAGACAGCGCTAACAACTCTGCCAGAATCAAAATAAAACGACCCGACTTGAAATAAAACTCTACCGGAATTGAAATAAAACTCTACCGGAATGGAAATAAAACTCTACCGGAATAGAAATAAAACTCTACTGGAAAACAAGGCTAGACGGAAGGTTTATATTCCAGTAGAGTTTTATTCAAGTCCGGTAGAAATTTATTTTGCTTCCGGTAGAAATTTATTTTGCTTCCGGTAGAAATTTATTTTGCTTCCGGTAGTAATTTATTTTGCTTCCGGTAGAAATTTATCTTGCTTCCGGTAGAAATTTATTTTGCTTCCGGTAGAAATTTATTTTGCTTCCGGTAGAGTTTTTTTACTATCTGGTAGAGATTTTGGTATAGTTCTAATACGGTAGAGTTGTAATATAGTAGAGATGTTTTCTGGTAGGGTTGTTAGAGCTGTCTTTTTTGGTAGAGTTATTATCCGGTAGAGTTGTGAGTGGTAGAGATGTAAATGTGCCTAAAAGAGGCTCGCAAATGAAAAAGTTCGTGCAGGCGTCGAGACTACCGAAAGCGCGAAAAAATAACATGGTTCGGAGTCGTAAATAAATGTCACTTTGTGGAATCTAAAATTAGGTAAAAATCATTTTATAAGGGCCTGACGGACTTCGGTCGATGGCCCGTTGACAATACGTGGATGTAATTAGATTAGATATTAGAAATATATTAACGTATAAATATTTAAAAAAAAGAAAAAAAAAATGGTACCGATCATCAACGCATCGTCTGTATTGTTAATAAATACACACTTACTACGACTCATTTAATAATATGAAGCGTGGGAATTCAGGACTGGCCGAACAAAAAAATGGTTATTCAACGGATGAATTTTATCGGGAGCGTTATCGGACAAATATTGTCCGCGTAATTGAAATTACTGCATAATCGTGTTACAGTATAAATATGGACCGATGGATAAATTAAAAAAAAAAAAAAAAAATGAACAACTATGCGCCCGAACCAGAGAAAAATAAGATTGCAATGATCGTTGAACACGGAAGAGAAGAGGTCTACGCAGAGCCGAGAGAGAGAGACAGAGAGCGCAATCGATCAGGTCTCTCCCGTCGAATAATTCATCGGCATTCCGTGGATTCCGCGTCCGTCGAGCCCGCCGTCTGTCTTCGCCGCTATCCACTCTATAGTGTATTTCCGACGCGATAATTTAGCCCGGCATTTCCCTACGGTCAGGGCGAGGCCTCGGCAACAAGCTCGTGCGGGCCCCCGGTGAAAATAAAACGAAAGTAAATGAGAAAATAAATTATTCTGTCGCCCCACCGAGAGAATTTGAGACGCCGAGGGACGCAGCATCCGCCTTTGGTCCACTCCCTCTCTTCGATTAAAGCTTTTTTTCGCCCTCTTCCCTGTCCGCCCTATCCGCGATTCTTCGCAAGATCAATGAGTTCGATGAGCAGGGGCGCGTCCGCGTTCATCGACTCGTGCGCAATTAAACTATTTAATTTCTATGAATATTCCGGCCAAATTCAATCGCCAAGTCGCTCGGCGTCTTCTCTATGTTAATCTTGATTTGACTAAGTGTCTGCCCTCGTTACTCGACTGCGCACTCTCATCATCGTTCTCGTTCTCCGCTGCGAGTAGGAGAGCCGGAGTCTACAAGTGGTTCGTCGAGTACTTCAGAGAGGCGCCAGTTCAGCCACATACAGACGTCTTCCCTCGATCCAGCGTCGGTGTTTCTCCTCAGAGACGTTTGTACTCGCTTCTCCGGATAAGTAAGAGTTTATTTGCGACTGAGGGTTCGGGCTTGCAGCTGAGAAACTCCTGGATCGAAGAGGAAAGCGACGGCGACGAAATTTCTCACGGTCTATCCGTCTGTCGCCGGTAAAATGATTTATCTCGTTGATCGATCGAGTCAAGTTTCCATTTACCTCGTTACCGAACGCGTCGGGTGCGGGCCACTTGATACATGTTATGTACAGGGAACATAGGTACACAGGGAATATTAGATATCCGGCTAGTCGAGGAACCTCCTAACCGGCGAGGTTTCCGAAGCTGCGGCGCTTGGTAGGTGTGCATTAGGTTGTTTCTCAATGAAAAGGACATTTTTGTAAAATTTTCCTCCCACCCTTTTGAAGTACAGATTTGGGTCTCAATTTAAACCTCACGAAAGGCGCTTCCTACACCCAGAATTTTTTTTTATTTGACCGCCACCGTTTATTTGGTTTAAGTAAAATATTTATTTGATTAAAATAAATTATTTATTTGATTAAAATAAATGATTTATTTGATTAAAATAAATGATTTATTTGATTAAAATAAATGATTTATTTGATTAAAATAAATGATTTATTTGATTAAAATAAATTATTTATTTGATTAAAATAAATTATTTATTTGATTAAAATAAATTATTTATTTGATTAAAATAAATTATTTATTTGATTAAAATAAATATTTATTTGATTAAAATAAATATTTATTTGATTTAAATAAATATTTATTTAAATTAAGTAAATAGTTACTTAAATGAAATAAGTATTTATTTAAATCAAATCAATATTTTACAAATAAACGGTGGCCGTCAAATAAATTATTTTTCTGGGTGTAGCAAAAAATTTTAAGAGGTGCCCGATCGACGTTTTTACCCAAAAAATTCGACTTCTTTCTTTCTGGGTATAATCGGCGAATGCGGCATCTTCAGATTTTTTTAGGCCTGCCATTCGGTGAGGTTCGATTTCAGATTAAAATATAGGTATACTTTTGGAGGGTGAAAAGAATATTTTTCAACAATTAACCCTACTGTACATTTTTAGAGTTTTCTATATACGAATTTGAAAATCGAAGTCTCTTGTCTTATGCAAAAAATTACAAAAATTTAAGCACCCACCCCGTAGAATTATATATTTTGATCGATAAATAAATCCCGCAAAATGCGATCGCTGACAATTAAGTTTCAGAGTTGCCGAATTTTTTGGGTAAAACGTCGAATGCGGCTCTTAGGATTTTTTGCAAGGCACCGCCTGTCGCGAGGTATAATTTGAGATCGAAATCTGAACTACAAAAAGGTGGGAGGAAAATTAAAAAAAAAAACCTTTTTTCGAAACACCCTAGTGTGCATAGGGAGTTTCTCTCGGGCGGGCGATAAACGCGGAACGAGAACGTCCTGGGAAAAATGTATAGGACCTGCAGAGCAAGAATCCCGAGGAGAACGGAAGCTTTCGTAATCGCGAAGTGGAGGTTCGTCCGATCGCGCTGCACCCGAGCCGCGCTCGTCCGCCCGCTCGTGCTAAATCATTTATTTTATGATAAATGGAACGAAGTTATAGATACAGGACCACGGCATAAAACACCCCTGCATAAACCACGAGCGAGAAGCATTGTACCGAGAGATTGCGAAAGATTGCAGGCGCTTTTAGTATCCGCGTCGAGGTTATTGCTTTGAGCGCGGAATAAGACCGCGGATTATGGCGATAGACGCGATGTCTCGGGAAAAGAAAAGAAGAAAAAAAAAAAAAAAAACAAAATGTCTCCGCTGAAACGAGAACAATGCTATTTTTTTTCTCGTCTCGTTCGGTTTGTATTGATCTCCGGGTGAATGAAGAGAGGAAGACGAAAAAGATATTGCAGTCGAATTGGAAACGCTCGAATAGCCTCAGGTCCGAGAACCTTTGGGTGTTTGTTTGGGAGGACTTCGGTGAGTGAGTATAAATCACGATAGAGACCCGCCAATTCACGCATCATTGGATCGGTCAATACAGCCGAGAGTGGGGCAAAACGGACCATTATTTTAATCATTTTTTTCGCGTGATTCAAAAAAGCGAGTGTCGTCTTGAATGGTGGAGGGTGGTCCGTTTTGCCCCCCTATATTCTTGTCGCGTTCTCATCCGCCCCATAGCCGTGACACGAACCATCGGTATAGAATTGAAAAACACCGTGATTGATCAGACGCCTCCGGTCGTTATTATGGCCAGACATCGCTACAGCGGTCGTCGAAAAAAAAAAAAACGCGGTCGATGCTCGTCTCGTACGTACTCGCCTCGTTCGATCTCCGTGGAAACAGCGAGTGGCGTTCAGACATATACCTAGAACGCGAATCAAATCAGCGTCCCAGCGGGCTCCCCCACTGTGCGGGAACAAACATTTGATTTCATTTCTGATTAATAATATCGAGCTAATACCGAGCTCTCCGGCAAAAATTGACGAGTCTTTGTACGAACTTTCGACGCTTTTACTCCACACCCAGAAAAATAACTTATTTGACGGTCACCGGTTCATTTGGTTTATGTAAAATATTTACTTGATTTAAATAAATATTTATTTCATTTAAGTAACTATTTACTTCATTTAAATACACTGTAAGAAAAAATAGTTTGAAAACTAATGCACGGTATTGGAAGCTTTTTTACATAAACTGTTTCTGAAATTTCAGACACATTTGCGTTGCAATTTTACAGTAAAATTTGTATTTTTAATGTCTGGTATTTGAATTTCCCAAAAAAAAAGTACATTAATATTCAATTAATGTAAGTAACGTGAGTAAATTTCAAGTTCCAGTACATTAAATTTACAACTCATTTTTACAGTGTAGATATTTATTTCATTTAAGTAACCATGTACTTAATTCAAATAAATATCTATTTAAATCAAGTAAATATTTTACTTGAACCAAATAAACGGTGTCCGTCAAATAAATTTTTTTTTCTAAGCGCATGACCACCGTTTCTTTTTCCGTTCATCGCGGCCGGACGAAACAATGACTTCCCTCTCGAGGGGAATCCCACTGGTACATGCGAGACTCCGCGAAGCGTAGGAGCGAGGAAAACCGTAATGAACATACGAACAAAATAAAAAAAAGTGACTCCCATGGGCTGTTTACAATGCCCAAGTTTTTGTCCCTACGAGCTCTCGGATCTTCCCCCCGGTTACGTTTCCACGCGTTGGTCGAGATAAAAGTCGCGAATACGGTCCGCTCCGTGTATGATCGATTCGCGTGCGAACCGGGATGGGCCATATTCACCACCCTCACCCTACAGACGCCCCGATACCGTGCATCGGCTATAGCGTTAATCGTTAACCATTCGTCTGGCTCGCCGAGACCACGCGGCACGGCTTGCCCGCGATCAATGACGAACTTTCCGTTCCAAATGTTTCCCCACACAATCCCATTACGCGAACGACGAAACATTTTTAATTGCCTCGCCTCCCGGCCAATTGTCTTCTATATTTACCTCGCCCTCCATTAATCCGCCAGAGTGTCCTCGGTCGCTCACGATCCACGGTGATCGACGGGGCCAATCGAGGGACCGATCGACCCTGAACGAGCACGTGGCATTCCCGCGAATGACGTCGAAATCGACATTTCCGAAATTCACCTCACTCAAAGTTATCGAATAAAGATTTTTGTAAAAAAAAAGTGATTCACTCCAGCTTCATCCACCTCACGAGGCACGTACTTCTTTGACTCGATACTCTTTGGTAATGCGCTGAGACTTCGGTACGTGCCGTGGCGTCCGCGGTACGTTTATTTTTGCTGATGCGCCTCCACAAGTGGTTGCGCCCACGATAGTGCAGACGCTCTGAGGGATGCCACGGAGAAGTCTGGCTCCTCGCTCGGGTTAACCCTCCCTCCTTTATTTCTCGGAGCGCACTGTGTCTCGCCGTGTCAGGACCACTTCCTTCCTTTTGCTCCCCGCTTCGTCCCACTCCCACGCCCCGTCGAGCCGCTCCTCGGCCACTCTCCCTCTCGTTTTCTTCCTTCGCCGCTTTTCCGCCCTCGCCGACCCGACCAATCCCCGAGCGATCCTCTCGGAAAAAGATTTGTGTCCCTCGTTCCGTCACCGTCTATCTCGTCTCAGTACGCAACGAGATCGTGAGAAAAAAAAATCTACTCGCACTCCGTTTCACTGACTAAAAAACGAACCAGCACTTAGGCCCGAAATTTCGGAGCAGGTCCCATGATTCCGAATCAGCGGTCCAGTGGATGAAAAAAATATATCAAATTGTTTTCTACCGAAGCATCTTCGGCGTGTAGGTGTGTAGGCGCGAAGGGCCGCGAGGCGGAGGGTGGCTTAATGAAAAATCGAATCGTCGCTACGTGCTCGCTCCTCGAGCACAAACACTGTCAACATCCGGTGCCAACAACGGCCCTCGTGCTATCGACAATTTTTTTTATAGCTACCCAAATCTTCGTCGATGCATTGTTTATCTAATTTCGTTTGTTTGGAAATTATTTTTAACTCCAAAAGTTGTTGGAAAGATGTCCTCGAATCGAAACGGCCTCGACAAATTTTCAGCGTCACTCTCGCTAATCCATTAGCCTTTTTTCTTCTTTTTCACTCTCAACCCCCCAAGGAGCAATGATAGGGCGCTGCCAACTCCTCGTGCTATCTTCCGATAATTTTTTTTATAGGTACTCAAATCCTCGTCAATGCATTCTTGATTTAATTTAATTTTTCCTTCAAAACTATTTTTATCTCCAAAAGTTGTTGGAAAGATGTTGTTCGTCCTGGAATCGAATCGGCCTCACTCTCGTTAATCCATTAGGCTTTTTTCTTCTTTTTCACTCTCAACCCGCCAAGGAGCAATGATAGGGCGCTGCCAACTCCTCGTGCTATCTTTGGACAATTTTTTATAGGTACTCAAATCTTGATCGATGCATTCTTGATTTAATTAAATTTTTTCTTGAAAACTATTTTTATCTCCAAAAGTTGTTGGAAAGATGTTGTTCGTCCTGGAATCGAAGCTGCCTCACTCTCGTTAATCCATTAGCCTTTTTTCTTCTTTTTCACTCTCAACCCGCCAAGGAGCAATGATAGGGCGCTGCCAACTCCTCGTGCTATCTTCCGACAATTTTTTTTATAGGTACTCAAATCCTCGTCAATGCATTCTTGATTTAATTTAATTTTTCCTTCAAAACTATTTTTATCTCCAAAAGTTGTTGGAAAGATGTTGTTCGTCCTGGAATCGAATCGGCCTCACTCTCGTTAATCCATTAGCCTTTTTTCTTCTTTTTCACTCTCAACCCCCCAAGGAGCAATGATAGGGCGCTGCCAACTCCTCGTGCTATCTTTGGACAATTTTTTATAGGTACTCAAATCTTGATCGATGCATTCTTGATTTAATTAAATTTTTCCTTGAAAACTATTTTTATCTCCAAAAGTTGTTGGAAAGATGTTGTTCGTCCTGGAATCGAAGCTGCCTCACTCTCGCTAATCCATTAGGCTTTTTTCTTCTGTTTCACTCTCAACCCGCCAAGGAGCAATGATAGGGCGCTGCCAACTCCTCGTGCTATCTTTGGACAATTTTTTATAGGTACTCAAATCTTGATCGATGCATTCTTGATTTAATTAAATTTTTCCTTGAAAACTATTTTTATCTCCAAAAGTTGTTGGAAAGATGTTGTTCGTCCTGGAATCGAATCGGCCTCACTCTCGTTAATCCATTAGGCTTTTTTCTTCTTTTTCACTCTCAACCCCCCAAGGAGCAATGATAGGGCGCTGCCAACTCCTCGTGCTATCTTTGGACAATTTTTTATAGGTACTCAAATCTTGATCGATGCATTCTTGATTTAATTTAATTTTTCCTTCAAAACTATTTTTATCTCCAAAAGTTGTTGGAAAGATGTTGTTCGTCCTGGAATCGAATCGGCCTCACTCTCGTTAATCCATTAGGCTTTTTTCTTCTTTTTCACTCTCAACCCCCCAAGGAGCAATGATAGGGCTGGAGTGTACACGAGATTTCACTCTCCGCGCCGAGCGTCCGACCGTCCTTCATCTGAGCTTCCTGGACTCCCAAGCGTGCGAGACGGAAGGTCCTTCGGGGAGGGATGAGCGGCTTGAGCAGCCCTTGCTCGGCCACAAACTGGTAAATCTCTCACTGATTGACGACTGACTCAAGCATCCTTCGATCGACGCGTCGATCGAATCCCCGCTTCGCCGCAGTGTCCTTTCCCTCCGCCGCGATGGACTTGCCTCGAGCCACGTGCTTACTTTATTTTCTCCTCTCTGTCGTCCGTCTGCGATGCCGAGCCAGCAACGGAATCGTCTCGGGCAGTCGAGGAATCGAAGCGCGGAGCTTCGGGCGCACCGAGAATCAACGAGGTGGCGGCCTTCTATGTGTTTTTTTTTTTTTTTTTTTTTTTTTTCGCCCGCCTCAGGACGACGCACACTCGGTCAGCTCCGGCGTTAAGGGCATTCGCACTCTCTCTCCTTTGCACGATTAAATAAGGGTTGGTTCTGTCTGTTGTTCCACCTATCGACTGGCGTGCACCCCCGCGTTTCGTAGCTCGAACTAGTCGGCCACCCTCGCGACACGCGCACGCGTAACGACGGCGGCGAGGAAGCTTTCGCCGAAAACAAGCTACCAGGCGCGCTGCATCTCGGAAAGGTGGACGACAACTTCTGTACCTATTCCAGTGAGGGCTGCGGCGCGTGCGCAACTTTTGCCCGAGCCGGGACATTCGAACGGAGTTGCGAGAATTGTTTATGGAGGATTAGATATTATGGGGTTTTGGAGGGGGGGGGGTTGAGATAATTATGAAGTTTACTCACCGGTCTGCGTGCTGCTGTCGAAAAATGTACTGGAGGTCTCGACCGTCATCGAGGCGAATGTACCGTCAGTTATCTGGGCCGAACTGTCTCTCCTTCCCCTGTATCTTTGGACCTTGGAAAAAGACGGAAACGATTTCGGTCAGTGGAACGATCGTCTTCCGAAAGGAATTCGACTTTGTACGCGGAGAAAAATAATTGGCTTCGAGCAAGTTGGGTACGCTCTAGGGGATTAAAGGGGATAATGAGAGAAAATGCGATTCTCGAATGACTTTTGGATTGCGGCGATGCATCCAGAAAAAATTTTGATTTGACGACCACCGGTTATTTCGTTTAAATAAAATATTTATTTGATTAAAATAAATACTTATTTAATTTAGATAAATATTTATTTGATTAAAAGAAATATTTATTTTTATTAAGTAAATAGTTACTTAAATGAAATAAATATTTATTTAAATCAAATAGACATTTAACTTAAACCAAATAGACGGTGGCCGTCAAATGAATTATTTTTCTGGGTGTGGTGGTACGTGGGGGAAAACGGGTTTGAAAATCCGGATGTAACGTTGGGACAAAATGAGACACCCAAAAATTATTGGAAAGTTGAGTTTTGCCCTCATTTTCCCGTTTTGTCCCGCTGTGCCATTTTGCCCCGGTCTCCGCTAACTTGGTTGGGCAAACGGATTGATTCGTTGGGTCGGGAAATTAGCTGATGGCGAACAAATTAACCTGTTGGCGCAACGAATTAATTTGTTTGTCCAACCAAATGAATCCCCTGGAGTGTATTTGACAACTCGGTTGTGTGGAGCAACTGATTACTTTTCCCCGTGTGATATTTTCCCAGCTCACCGTGTCGTCGCTCTGTGAACTCTGTCTTCTAAAGTTTCGACATCGTATCATTTCCTCCGTTGTACTTTGCCGCCGAAAACCACGAGCTATCAGAATCTCTTCCGTGGTGGATTGTCTTCTTATCACCGGTGCGTGCGGGGTCGTTCCCGGTGCCCGAGCGCAAGGGCTCGGCTCTCTCGAGGAGCACGTCGAGCTGTCTGGAGACCTGCGTGGTGAACATTTTTTTGTTACAATACTCTACGCTACGTTGCACCCAGAAAAATAATTCATCTCTCGGGCACCCGCAAATAAATATTTATTTGCTTTAAGTAAAATATTTATTTGGTTAAAATAAATATTTATTTAGATTAATACCTATTTATTTAGATCAAATAAATATTTATTTACATTAAATAAATATTTATTTACATCAAATAAATATTTATTTGAATGAAATAAATATTTATTTGAATGAAATAAATACTTTTTTAAATCCAATAAATATTTTACTCAAATCATATAAATATTTATTTGCGGGTGTCCGACAAATAAATTATTTTTCTGGATGTGATTCGTTTTTCAGTTTCCGCATGTGCAGTTGCTACCGGATCTACCTCGGGGGACGACCAGCGATCGAGGTCGATTGTCTTCTCAGTCGAGACTCCCTTCTCTGTCTGATGGGGCTGTGATCTCGCTTGTCGGCTGTGTTCCTGTCCGGACTGAGATGCGTTCTGGAGTCGCGACGTCTCGGATAAGACGCCGAATCCGGGCTCAGAGAGTCCCTTCTCGCCTTTCGTCCTGCAAAAATGCAACGATTCTCGGAACTTGTTGGATTCGAAGTCCGCTTATTGCGACGTACCTCCGTCGTCGGGATCCGGTGACAACGTTGGCTGACTCCCTCGTCTTCCTGACGGTGGCAGTGATTCGTCTATCGTTGCCGCTTGTCTCGTCAATCTGGATAGTTTGTTCGGTGAGATTTCTTTACCCTTGCCGTAGTAACACTGCCCAAAGAGAACAATTATCAATCACCGTTCAAATTCCTGGATTGTAAAAAAAAAAATGTTCACCCAGAAAAAAAATTTATTTGATGGCCACCGTTTATTTCGTTTAAGTAAAATATTTATTTGATTCAAATAAATATTTATTTTATTTCCATAAATATTTATTTTATTTAAATAAATATTTATTTTATTTAAATAAATATTTATTTTATTTAAATAAATATTTATGTTATTTAAATAAATATTTATTTTATTTAAATAAATATTTATTTTATTTACAGAAATATTTATTTTATTTAAGTAATTATTTACTTAAGGACATTCGAAACGACTCAGTCGATAACCAAAATCTGTAATGAATGCGATTCAGCGACCGTAGACTTTTCGGGAAAAGGCAAAGCATTAGCGGATGTACAATTTAATACCGCGTCCGATGATGCTTCCGTTTTATCCGAAAAGTCAACCGGTTTTAAATGGCATTGATTCGAAAAATGCATCTATCTCTCTCGCACTCATATGTCACGTGGTACATCTTTCACATGGCCTTAATTTATATAAATATTAATTTCATTTAAGTAACTATTTACTTAATTTAAATAAATAATTATTTTTATCAAATAAATATTTTACTTAAACCAAATGAACGGTGGCCGTCAAATAAATTTTTTTTCCAGCTGTGATTTCAATGAAAGGGCGGTCACCTGTGTCGTAGAATCCCGACGGGTGGTAAGCAAGGGATGCGTCGGTGTGTTGTTGACGACCGGAGTGCCGACGGGACTCGAGCTGCCGGAAGTCGAGGTGCCCGGAAGAGGAAGACTGTTACCGATCACGGGAGAGACAGTTGGCGGTGTGACCGACGACATGACGATTGTCGGTGGATTTATCGAATGGAGCGTTGGTTCCAATGTCAGGGATTTCGTCGTTTCGGTAGTAGACGTTTTCGTTTCTACGGTCAGCGTTGCGGAGCTCTGCTGATTTTTCGTCTCCAGTCTGTCCGTGTGGTTCCTCGGAGCGTCCAGGTGTTCTCTGTTTGAAAAAGGAGAAGAATCGCAATCATCGTACCGAATTTCAGTCCATTCTCGCGAGAGCACACTGAGATGTAATTAAATAGTAAAAGCAACATGAATGACTTTTGACCATAAAAAATAGTTCCTAAGAGAAACGTCTATATTTTATAGTTACGACAATTACAAAAAATCATGGTTGCAACCATAATTATTTAATGGTTGTTTAATCATCTGAATATGTACTATCAGAAACTACATATATAAACGTTCCCCCTCGGAACTATTCGATACAACACGCAGTAAAATAGGTACCAACGTTTCTGGTCCACAAACGTCCACAATTCTTATTATGTTAATTATACGAAAAATTCTTGTCTACTTTACAAAAATGTCTGTCAATTTTACAAATTGTGAAATTAACAACAAAATAATTGTGGATTTTCATGGACAAAAAAGGTTTGTTGAATGTACAAATCTTTTTTTCTGTGTAGGAACTGTCTATATAGACGTTCCTCCTCGGAACTGTTCGATACAGTACACAGTAAAATAGGTACCAACGTTTCTTGCCCACAAACGTCCACAATTCTTATCATGTTAATTTTACCAAAAAAAATCTTGTTTACTTTACAAAAACGTCTGTCAATTTTACAATAATTTTTTGTGAAATTAACAAAATAATTGTGGACGTTTGTGTCCAAAAGAGGTTTGTTAAATGTACAAATCCTTTTTAATGTGTAGGAAACACTATCCTTTCTCAGTGCTCTCACGGAGCTTTCGCATCATCTGGTTCCGCAGAGAACTGCTTTACCGACCTCATAGCGCAGGAAGCTGCGCTGTCGGTACTGGAGGCGCTCGGCCTCTGATCGCTCCTGTAGTACTTGGTAGGTGTGATAGCGCCCCCACCGTCCATCGAGGCTTGCGACTGCCTGCGCCGGTGATGGCGACATTGATGTTTCCTGTCGGCCGGACTCGGAGTCTGTCCGCCTATCACCGAATCCCTCCGTGATTTGGCGCTCTCTCCCGAGCCGCGCCGTGAATTTCGAGAATCGCTGGAACCTGCAAGATTCGCAAAACCATTGTAACTCTCGATCGTAAAGTCGCGGTCGTCGAACACTGATAAAAAAAATGCAGTTCAATCAACTAAACATTCGGGCAGGGACGTACAAATAAATATTTTGTTGGTCAAACAAAAAATATTATAATGCCTCAAAAATATTTTCCTGAAATCATAAAAAAAAAAAATTGTTGCATTAACCAATCTTTTAGCATCAACAAAGTATTTATTTGACCGTCCCTGCCCGAATCTGTAGTTGATTCAAAATGTCGATGCCTCAAAAATATTTTGGTGAAATCATCAAAAAAATTGTTGAATTAACCGATCTTTCAGCTGCACCAACAAAATATTTATTTGACCGTCCCTGCCCGAATCCGTAGTTGATTCAACCATATTTTTTTTATCAGCGAAGTCTTCGGGAAACAAAGCTACCTCCCCTCGGCGTCGGTGATATGACCGTAGGTGGTGGCTGAGGCTGAGGCGGCTCCCGCTTCGTCCACAGTTTCACCAAGTCGTTCTTGAAGTCACTGATCGCCGAGTCCCGTCGCGATTTCGTCGACACCTGACTCCTTATTCCACTGTCGACCGAGCTTTCCCGACGTTTTCGCAGACTCGCCATGTGCGACGATTCCGTCGTTGTCTGCCTCGACCACGGCATCGACTTCGCGATGTCCGCCAGGGTCTCCCTTCGGCACAGCTTCCCGGCCCTTCCGGACTTGCCGGTGGTTCCACCGCCGCCCCATTCCCTGACCATGTCCGTCAACTGGGCGAGACTCGATCGTCTTCGACGCTGATTCGTCGGCGACGATTCCTGAGTCTCGTTCGGCGGCGAGATCGAGTCTATCTGCGCCGCAGAGTCCCGTCTTCCGGTCCCTTTAATGTCGGCGACAAAAAGAACGTTTGTCTTTACGGGAGTCTGCACGACGTGCCGGAAACGGAGCCGGCCAGATCGATTTATTATTCTTATTAAAACAGTAGAATCCCGATTAACCGGTCTCGGATTAACCGGGAAGTGGATCAACCGTGCGTCTTCCCAGGTTTTTTTTTAATGCGCGGAGCAAGCCAAAGTCACTGGGTAGGGTAGACCGGGGCAAAACGGGGACGCTAAGCAATAAAACCTGGTACAACGATACCGAAAGCACAGATCCATTGTTTTTCACACCAAAATTGTGTTGGCACCGGTTTTGAAAGGATATTTAAAAAAGACCATCTGGCGCAAAACGGGGTACCCTTCGATTTTACTGGCGGCAACTTCTGTTAACTTCATTATTACCCCATTTTGCCCCACGTCGATATGGCATTTCTTGTCCCCATTTTGCCCCGATTCCCGTCATTTGTTGGCTATCATGAATCGATTTATTCGATAATTTTGGGTGACCCTTTTTGCCCCATGTCCCCGTTTTGCTTCGGTTTTCCTTACTTGAAAAAAAGCTACACTGCGAAAAAATATAGTATTTCCTACTATATCAAGTAGTTCCCAGGGGGAACGTCTATATAGATAGTTTCTGATGGTATATATTCAGATGATTAAAATATAATCGTGGTTGCAACCATGATTTTTTGTCATTGTCGTACACTCAGAAAACAAAATTGAAGGATTAACCAAATTCGCGGTCACATACGTTCAAAGCTGTTATTTGGTTGGTACAACTTAAATCATTCGTTTGTTAAATTATTCGCTTCAGTCTATTCAAAATATCTCGATTCAAACAAAATGGTTTATTGTACCATCTAAACAACGCCTTTGAACGCAGGTGAACGCGCCTTGGTTAACCAAACTATTTTTTTTTCTCAGTGTAACTACAACATGTAGACGCGTTCCACTTGGGAACTATTTTTTATGGTAAAAGATTAGTATTGTTGATTTTCCTATTTATTTTTTTCTCAGTGTAGCTTATGTACTTTTAATGAAAAATATATCCCAAACTTTACATTATAGTTCACACTATTTAACAATTAAGTGTGAGTTGTGCCAAATGTCATTGTGACTAGTCAAAATAAAGTTGCATCATTAGCCGTTATTGATTTATATACTTTCGCTCTCTAGTTCGGATTAATAGGGATTTTGATTATCCGGGGAGTCTTCGGTACCGAGCATTCCGGTTAATCGGGGTTCTACTGGAGTTAACTAGCGTCTTGGTTTTCAAAAGCCAGGGTAAAACTGATCAAACTTGTCCGGCACCTGTGTTCCAACGATTATTACCGAGTCGCTGCTTCAGAGTGGACTCCTCGACCTGCTCCCGGACGAGATCGTCCCAGCCGTTTCCACCCTGCCATATCAGGCCCACCTGATGACTCAGGATCGGCAGGTTGCACACGAAACAGATGGCCGTCATAGTTCTGAAACGATAATTCGAAATAACAGTTCTCTTCGAATATGCAATGTCTCACGCGATACTCAGGATTACTCGATTCAATCCGTCACTCGGCATGATTCTTTTTAGTTATTTATTTTGTGTGTTTATTCGTTTCTGTTTCCGTAGAAGCGAAACGTAAGTGAGTGGTGCGTGTTTGAAGTAAAATTACGTGAAGCAGCCCATGCCAACAGAGCGTTTTAAAGAAACTTTAGAGCTCGTGGTTTCGGTGATTTGTCGTCTCATTTGATTTTTAAACTTTCTTTGTCATTGCGACAGTGGGCAAGAGATCACCGAAATCAAAGCCCGTTCATGCTAGAAACCGAAACATAAATAACTCAACTCAACCCTTTATACGTCACACCTCGGTCCCCACTCTTAGGCGCTATAATAGCAATGAGTGGCCCACGCCCAGAAAAAAAAATTATTTGACGGCCACCGTTTATTTGGTTTAAGTAAAATATTTATTTGATTTAAATAAATATTCATTTTAATTAATCAAAAAGTTACTTAAATAAAATACATATTTATTTTAATCAAGTAAATAGTTATTTTAAAAAAATATTTATTTAAATCAAATAAATATTTTACTTTAACCAAATAAACGGTGGCCGTCAAATAAATTCTTCTTTTGGGTGAACACTCCGCGTCCGTTGGGCCCGTTTCGAAACGGTTTCGGGCGTTTCGACTTACAAAGGGTTAACATCGGATTAAAAACAACATTCCCAAGCCAAAAGCAAAAAAAAAAAAAAAAAAAATGAAAATTGAAACAAATTTGCGATATCACAAATGGCAACGATAATAGTGTAACGACAGTAGTAGTACACAAACGTAGATGAGAGATTATGCTCGCAACGTTTCGCACGAGAGCCGACGAGCGTCATTCCAAAGCGTGTGGATGCAGAGAACTCTGAGATGGGTAGTAGAATAACTAGAGCAAAGAGAAATTCTCGTTCAGCAGATTTGATAATATTAATAGTAACTAGTAACAGTAGTATAAGTCTCAAAAAAAAAAAAAAGATCTCGGTATTGTAGTTGTAGGATAGGAATATTTATAATTAATAAGTTAATTTGTATTATGTATTTGAATGTTTGGTTGTTCGACCTGTAGTGTCGAAGTCTGGGGCTCTGCAACGACATCGCATGGCAAGGGCCTGGCCGACCTGCAAAAGACACACACGGTTTTTCGTAGCTTTTCACTTGTCTCGTGGTCTCGGGACGTATTTTTTTGTGTTTGGTTTTTTTAGTGTACATTCGCATTGTTTTATGACGAGAATCCCTTTTTGCCTGGACAGCCTCATTTCGACACGTACTCGCACGAGACATTTATTTGTAGGTATAAAACAAAAATTGGCAATGACATAAAGCCGTTTCATAGCGAATACATAACGTTTTGTAAATCAGGTTCGTTTCGGAAGCAGCTCCGCTAAACCACTCAAATTATCGCAGATAACTCGATTACTGTTCATCACCCTAAAGCAATAATCTTGCTAATTCGATATGGATCACCTTGAGATACACCCAGAAAAATAATTTATGTGACGGCCACCGTTTATTTAGTTTGAGTAAAATATTTATTTGATTTATATAAATATTTACTGCATTTAAATAAATATTTATGTAAATCAAATAAATATTTTACTTAAACAAATAGACGGTGGCCGTCAAATAAATTTTTTTCTGGGTGTAGTTGCAAACGCATTTATCCGTTCCGGAATGTATTTTTTGTGTTTTTTTTTTTAGTGTACATTCGCATTGTTTTATGACGAGAATCCCTTTTTGCCTGGACAGCCTCATTTCGACACGTACTCGCACGAGATATTTATTTGTAGGTATAAAACAAAAATTGGCAATGACATAAAACCGTTTCATAGCGAATACATAACGTTTTGTAAATCAGGTTCGTCTCGGAAGCAGCTCCGCTAAACCACTCAAATTATCGCAGATAACTCGATTACTGTTCATCACCCTAAAGCAATAATCTTGCTAATTCGATATGGATCACCTTGAGATAGTTGCAAACGCATTTATCCGTCTCGGAACGTATTTTTTTTGTGTTTGTTTTTTTTTAGTGTACATCGGCCTTGTTTTACGCACCCAGAAAAATAATTTATTTGACGGCCACCGTTTATTCGGTTTAAGTAAAATATTTATCTGTGTTAAATAAATATTTATTTCATTTAAGTAACTATTTACTTAATTAAAATAAATATTTATTTAAGTAAAATAAATATTTTACTTAAACCAAATAAACGATGGCCGCGAATTAAATTTTTTTTCTCGGTGTGACGAGAATCCCTTTTTGCCTGGACAGCCGCATTTCGACACGTACTCTTACGAGACATTTATAGGTAAAATAACAAAAATTGGTAATGACATACAGCCGTTTCATAGCGAATACATAACGTTTCGTAAATCAGGTTCGTCTCGGAAGCAGCTCCGCTAAGCCACTCAAATTACCGTAGGTAACTCGATTACGGTTCATCGTCCTAAAGCAATAATCTTGCTAATTCGATATGGATCACCTTGAGATAGTTGCAAACGCATTTATCCTTAGCCGGTGAGTTGACGCGGAGCTTTGGGGGAGATCCTTACGAACTTAACCGGGTAACGAGCACGCGGCAGAATGTTTTACCGATTGCCGTTACCTAGAAACGAGATGTTGGGCCCTCTGGAAACTGTCGGTAGCGAGGAACGAGCGCTTACAAAGCACTCTGGATACCGTCGGTAAGGCAGTGCTCTACATTACTCGCGATACCCGGGAAGCTTGAGCCAGAACAAAATTTCACCTTCCATTAATTGATTTTGCAGCGCAAGAGCTTACTCAGTCCTTGGTTGACCCGGTCCAGCTCCTACACTCTCACCCACCCTGTAAACCATTTATATCTTGAAAGGTAGAAACGGAAGACTCTCCGGTAGGACGGACAGCAGAATTTGCGTAGTCGGGTGATTGAGTGGGGGATCGCGGGTCATACGTGACTCGTAAATAATAACCCGACCCTCCGAGGGTGGCGGAGAATTCGATAGAACATCGAGACAAGGGTGGTTGAATTTTTCGTTTTTCGGAGTAGGTCGATATATTGCTCAGGGGTGTTGAAAAAAAAAAATAATGTAACAGATATCATCTGAAGCGGGTCGGGCGCTCCCGAAAAAAAGAGGGTTCCTTTCCAATATCCGTTTGTTATCGTGACCTTGTTTATTCGGAGAATTCCCCTTGCGTTTCTCTTTGCACTCCGGTTCTTTTATCTATAATAAAAATAGCCGAAGATGCCAATTGATCATCCTGACGGTCCTCGAAGTTTGCACTCTTTTCCTTCTGGGAAGTTTCCTCGGCGTGACTGCCGGGGACTCAAGAAGATACGAGTCGAGATCTTCCGTGCGCCCATCGATCCTCGCCGCTAAATACCCGATGCCATTATTATAGTGTTATCATGAGCGGCGAGAGACCCTGTCGCTAACCTCTTTTTATCACCCCTCGTACATTGATCTATTTTTAACCGGCGTAAAGTACGCGAGAAAAAGTGGTGGCCGCACGAAGAACCGTGAGTTATGAGTTCGGCTCGGTTATGTGATGCAGCACTGGTAAGTGAAGTGCTTCTCGTTCACAACATCGTTGCATTAAAAACAGGCTGTCGCTTTGCTAAGGTATTCCGGGCTGCATCTTCTCCGGGTTATCGGAAACCGCTTGCCTGATTAATAAATGCGGCTCTTCCACGAGCACTCGGATGTAACGATTGAGTGGCCAAACCTCCAATCATATTCGGACAAGCAAGATCCATTTAGACGGAGAAAAATAATCAGTTGCTCAAACCAACTGCGCGATCAAATACACTCCAAAAGCCAAAAGAGGCGTCTTGGTTAGCTACCGAAAGACCCAGAAAAGTAAGGAGTGCAATAGCAATAAAGAGAACTTCCAGCACGTCGTCCCGGACTTATATCCGATTTGGAATTAGTTCTTCGCCCTGGAGTGATCGTGGATTTACAAATGCGCCTCTTCCAAGAACACTCGGATGTAACGATTGAGTGGCCAAATCTCCAATCATATTCAGGCAAATGAGGTCCATTTACAGGGAGAAAAAGAATCAGTTGCTCAAGCCAAGTGCGCGATCAGGTAAGGTTAATAAATGCGCCTCTTCCAAGAACACTCGGATGTAACGATTGAGTGGTCAAACCTCCAATCATATTCGGGCAAGCAAGATCCATTTAGGCGGAGAAAAATAATCAGTTGCTCAAACCAAGTGCGCGATCAGGTAAGGTTAATAAATGCGCCTCTTCCAAGAACACTCGGATGTAACGATTGAGTGGTCAAACCTCCAATCATATTCAGGCAAATGATGTCCATTTACAGGGAGAAAAAGAATCAGTTGCTCAAATCAACTGCGCGATCAAATACACTCCAAAAGCCAAAAGAGGGGTCTCGGTTAGCTACCGAAAGACCCAGAAAAGTAAGGAGTGCAACAGCAATAAAAACAACTTCCAGCGCGTCGTCCCGGACTTATATCCAATTTGGAATTAGTTCTTCGCCCTGGAGTGATCGTGGATTAATAAATGCGCCTCTTCCAAGAACACTCGGATGTGACGATTGAGTGGTTAAACCTACAATCATATTCGGGCAAGCATGATCCATTTAGACGGAGAAAAATAATCAGTTGCTCAAATCAACTGCGCGATCAAATACACTCCAAAAGCCAAAAGAGGCGTCTCAGTTAACTATCAAAAGACCCGGAAAAATAAGGAGTACAATAGCACACTGAGAAAAAGGATGCTATTTCCTACTACAACGAATAGCTCCCAGGGAGGACGTCTATATAGATAGTTTCTGATAGTATATACTCAATTGATTAAACTATAATTATAGTTACAACTATAATTTTTGGTCATTGTCGTAACTGTAAAATGTAGACGTCCCCCCTGGGAACTATTTACTATGTAAGTTTTTCTCAGTTTCAATAAAGAGAACTTTCAGCACGTCGTCCCGGACTTACATCCCATTGGGAATTAGATTCTCGCCTTGGAGCGATCGTGGCGCCTGTTGGAAGAACGGAGACCATGCAATTCCACTCGGAACAAACACTCCCGTCACGCAGCTTTTCGGGTAACCTGTAACCCCTCCCCCAACCCCCTTGGTCTTCAAGTTTCCCGAGTTATTCCCCCGACAGAATTGTTCTTGCGGATTAACTTCTTTATCTCCCGACGACCATCTTCCTCCAATCGAGAATTTCACCGCAATTCCTTCTCTCTCTCCTGTTTCTCCGATCCTTACTTTTTCTTTTGTACACACTGAAATCTCGCTTATTTTTATCAAATAGCTTTAATCTTTGTTAAAACATTTACCGGCGGTAAAATTGCTTGTCCGCTGCTCGCGAAGAAAGGCACGAGGGGCCAAACAAAGGGGCGTTCTCATTGTTTGCCAGCCGGACGGATAAGTACCAGCAGCAACCAACCGATGTTTGTTTTCAACTGTAACTCGGTGAGTTGGCCGGCGTATGACCGCGAAGGTTTCCTCGCTGCTGGACCAGCAGCTTCCAGATTCCCTTTCTACCAACGATTTTCACTCTCGCTGGTCTCTGGGTATCTCTGTAGGTGGATTATTGTAATACGGTCCTTCCGCGGCTCTGCGGTTCCACGTAATCGCTCCTTCCATCCGTTCGCTGGGCATGGATACGTTACCGTGAATAATACAATCAATTTTGCGGTTCCTGCACAATTTACACGAGCTGCTCCATTAGTTCCATTGGTTAACGGAGCCGGATTCGAACGTTCCGGACCCGTTACAGTATATCCATTATTTCTGTTATCCAAACAAATTTTGGTTTCGTTGTTTTCGAGTTGATTTGTCGCTCGTTGAGCTTTCACTCCGATATGCAACCGCAGCTGAATGAATAATTGACGTGGCGCGAGTCGTCGAAAGCAATCACCGTGTTGTGCCACTTTGGTAGACGCACGGTTTAAATTTCGGGAAATTAAATTCCCGACCTAAAAACTCGTAAAAAGTTACTGTTGCTCTCAATTAAGTGGGAGTTTACTTTATCGCCGGATGACGAGCTGTCTAATATCCATTTGGTTCCTCGAGACTCCGCAAACGCGACCACAGCCTTCCTCGCGCTGCTCTCGGTCGACTGGAGCGAGAGCGAAAAAGCGGAAACCTTTTAAGATCGGAGGAGGCCATTAAACGTCTATTTACCATCGCCATTACCACCTCGGGATCGTTCTCTTTCTCTCGCCCGGTTTTATTTATCTTTTCCTCAGACGGACGGATGCTCTCGTACATATTATTGCTTTCCTTCGCGTCCGTAGCCCGGAAAGGAAGTATGCTCGGCGCGATGGCAGGAGCGAGTATACTTCTACAGTGGCGCGGGGGGAATAAACGTTCCTAATGAATCTTTCCGGTTAATTAAAGCACTCGAGTTGTCTTCTCGTTGAATGATTGTCCGAAGGGTGAGATCGGGAAATATCCTGGTAGGAATTTTAACGCCCTGACCCTGAGCCTTATTTTAGGGCTCTGAAAAAAATACTAAGGTGAACGTCCCAATTACTGACTACCTGAGCTCCGCATGGTATTGAACATGAAAGAAGATTGTTAAAAACAGCGGAGGTATTGACATAAATGAAAAGTTTAGTGTTCATTAACTAAAACAAGTATTATTTTATTATTTTTGAGCATTTTTTTTAAATAATAAACTCGAAATATATACACTGTTGTAAATGACCCGATTAGTGTCCTACCATTTTGTCATATAGTCGATATAATGACCTATCGGCTTGCATCTATCCCCGATTAGTGACTAGGAAAATCATAATATTTTGAGCAAAAGTGAGGTTATGATATTCTATGTCCGATCTTCGAATGGTGACACAGGGAAAAAGGTAGGTTATTCATAATCCTGCTAATTCACATTAACATTGTACAAAAATCATGCACTTCAATCACTATTTTAGTTACATTCTATACAAAAACCACATAAGGGAATAAAAACATAATTGACTGAAATATCCGGACACTAATGGGAGCGTACGGTGTCTTTATAGACTTAATTCTGACCCATGTATTTTCCGGCGAAATTGTAATTTCTAATCAACCCTTAATCACACAGTACAACTTAGATTCATCATTTCATTCACTTCTGATAGAGAACACGAAGTGATTTTAGAAACGGACCGCTTAACGAAACTGACAAGAAAATGGCCTGCGCAAGCTTGTTTCTGGCGGGTTCACAGATAAAGCTCTGAAAAAGTCGACGATTTTATAAAATTTTGTCTTGATGCTAATTCAATTACATGGTGCACAATATAGAAAATGTAAAAGAAAAATTGAGTGTGTCGGATAGAAATAGGATTTCGTATCGTAAATAATATGATTAACGGACAGTAATTGCACCACGGTCAGTAATTGGGCCGTTCACCTTACTTTGAGGTAGACGAGAAATGAGTGAAAAGGGCATAAAAAGATCCGATTCAATTAGGGGTCAGCATAATGCCCTTTGGTGTGGAGTATTCACCGAACGGGTTTAATCACATAGAAATCATATAGCCCCGGAGCGTGACCAAAGTCCAATTAGTTTCGTGAACCATCCAACGAGACCATAAAGATTGGCGGGGGTCAGAGAAGATCGCAACGTCCGAACTAACGGTGGAGATGAAGTCTCGGCAAGAAGCGGGCGCGAGAGAGCCTGACGAGTAAGCTTCTCAGCGAGGTGCAACAAGTTGTAGGATCGATTTTCTCATTCCAAACATCGAGGTGCGAGCGAGAGAGTGAGAGAGCTTCTGGTCTCGGAGGATAAGAAACTAAGCGAACCCTGAAACGCTTTAGTGCCTCGCAGGGGATTAGATAATATAAAAAAAAGGGCTTCGCTCGATGGAAACTACAAATACCACTTACGCGATCCTGGCGAACACCGGCTTTCTAAACAAATTTACCGATAGTTTGAATATCGAACGTGAGTAATATCTAGCTTCATTGGGTAACATCGAAAACGAGCAAATGCATTTAAGGTACGAGAGGTTAGTACGGTACGAGCACCGTATGATTGATTTACTCGCTAATAGAGCTGGTCCATATTCGTCACTTTTACTCTATACACGAGAGCCGAGCAAATACTTCAAGTATCGAACATCGATTGTACATGGACGCGAAATTCAAATAGTTGAAGTATTTGCCCACATTTCTGTGGGAGTTACTGAACTTTATTTACAATCCACTCCAGCGAACCATTAAAATGATATTTTCATACTGCGACGCACCGTGAGTAACTACAGAGAAATTTATTTCTATAATACTCTTCACTGAACGTTATTCAATTCGCTTGTTTGATACAACCCGAAATTATGATATTCCGGACAATGTTATAAGTAGATCGAGAGCGCGGTTGCTTGTTTCCCGGAGGTAAATTCATCTACTTCGTCTCGCGCACGGGGCTGGTGGGGAGGATGCTGTGTGTACCTCTTCGAGTATAATCAAATTTCGCTTCAATTTCAGCACTTCGAGTAGCCGCTCTTGCTCTCTAACACCCCCCTCTTTGGCCGTTCTCCCGCTTTCCCAGGAAACTCAGCCATTACGATAGAGGGGTTTCCTGACGTCATGGTTGCCTCGTCGGCGGTAAAGCCCAAGCAGTAGCCGTGGATGGTAACTGGCTCCGGCTATAACGTGCATACACCGGTTGAGGCCTCGGGAGAATGTTCCCAAAGTTCGTCGCCAGGACGGCCTTCGGGGACCCGCTTCGTCGTCGAATCCTTCCGACCGTGGCCGAAAGAGGCATCAGGGTTGAAAAATGGCGAACGCGATGAAAGGAGGGGGGGGGGGGGGGGGGAAGCAAGTTGTTAAGTCGGGCCGCTTGGATATTCCACTTTCCAGAGACTCGCGTCTCGGAAATACCTAAATTTCAAGAAACATTTCCAAGGGTTTTCCGAAGGGTACACCGCCGAGCATTCCCGCTCCTTCGAGCCGGAAGCGAGTCGAAGCTCTTAGGCAAATCCGAAACGAGGATCAACGCTCGATACAATCTCATCCGGGAACACCGTCAACTTTTATGAAACCTCGAACCTTTCAAAAAAGACTCCCCCTCCATTGGTATGATAACAATGCAAAACCTTCTTGGCTACCGCAGGTTCATTTTTTTTTGGTTATATAGTTTAATCTTAAGTTTATTATTTGTTAGTTCATCGGATTTTTTTGTCGGGTTTTTCGGTTGTCAGCAGTCGTTGTATGATTTTTTGGGCACGGTGTCCTTAGGGGGCTTGCCTCAAGGACATGAGTAAAACAACACTATTCTAAACCCGATGACGTCTCCGGTATGAGGATGACAACGAGGCATGACAACGTCTCTGGCTACCTGTTGGTGGTATTCAAGCTCTTGTGAAAAAAAAAAAATGAAACCGCACGAAAGCTGAAGCGTTTACGTGTAGTCGCTGGTGCGGGAGTGAAAGATGGCTCATATCCATGGAGAGCTCTGGATGGAGAACACAGGACAATAGAAACGTTCCGTGGTTCTCGGTCGAAAAATTATTCCGGTCACGGATGAGCAACGAGGCGCAGGCGACACATACACACGCACTCACGCATCTTTCATAAATCATGTGGGGATTGCGTATACCGCTCACGTTATGCGTGGCGGACGGTACACGACCGGTGAATCTCATGGGGTTCCGTCGTCGTACGCCGAGGCAATGCGGCGTCCCTTGTTTCTCAATTAAGGTAGTTCTCACAGTACTTTGAAGTCATGTCGTGTACAACTATTGCTATTAGTCACAAATATGTCTAATTTCTCACATAAAAGTCGGCATACGCTTCGATTAATTATTCCCTAATTTGCTTTTTCATGAAACGTTCGCTATATTCGTAAAATTGCGGAGCAAAGTCTTAAATTTGACTAAAGTTGAAGTCTTATGCTTTTACGACATAAGATAACTTAATTTGGCAACGTCGTGATTTTGATGACCTGCGGATCGCCCGCTGTGCTGTCATAACCTCATAAACATGACAGAGGAGCCTCGATGCACAGGTCGGTTCGAAACGAAAAATTCTTTGGAAGAAAAACGTCGTTGCAGAGACTAAGCCAAGAAAAATAGTTCTTGAGGAAGGCGACGAGCCAAAATTGGATGGTCAGCGAATAATCATTAAGCCGTGTGACGCACCACATAGTGAAACCGTACGCGGCTTTAGCGAATTATGAATGTTCCCAGATAGAATTGCCACGAAATAGAGCCAATCTGGTGGCGCTTGTTTATCTGGGTTGTGTTAACGCTAAAAATGGACTACACTAAAATATTCAAATTTCAATTTCTACAACATATAGTCGTACGATTGTCGACGTAGATTGTGTCACCTATTGTAACAATTAGTCCTCGACTGGGACCCGCCTATCGTACGTCAGTTGACGTATGCGATGTTGCCACACCGCCATTCAAATGTGGCGACTGAGGCAAATGAGGCTTCCCGAAAATTTGCCGAAAGGTCGTGTCGTTTTATTCATAAACGGTACGGTCAATCAGTCTACTGTCGCGTTGTTATATTCAGAAATGTTTGTTGCATCGGATAAACGAGTGTTTATTTCTTCATCTGGTCGAGAAGTATAAACATATTTCATAAATATGTGCTCTGAGCCCGTTTTCACACTTTAATGCTGCTATTGTCACGTAAAATTGGCAAATTTCACAAGCCTATATAGCAAAAACTAAACGGTGAAAGGATTCTAAACTTTCATTTGATATTATATTTGCTCGCCTATCTAGATTCGATCAAAATGTAAGAACTACCTTAAGACTTCTTGCGTCATCATTGGCAGGATACCTCAGACAGTAAATTTGTCCTGCTTTGCCAGGTGCGAGGACGTTCGATCGCAACGCACTTCCGACATATCGGCGTTCCACCCGAGCGTTAGCGGTGTTCGATACTAATTTAAGGGAGTCACGATTGAAACCGGCCTTGCGGTAGGGGTTACCGGGGCAAAATGGCACAGCGGGGCAAAACGGGTCAGTGAGGGCAAAACTCAATTTTCTAATAATTTTTGGATGCTCCATTTTGTCCCAACGATACATCCGTATTTTCAAAACCCGTTTTGCCCCACGTACCACCATCGCCACCATCCAAAAGTTATTGGAAAGTTGCGTTTTGTCTCATTATCCCGTTTTGCCCCGGTGTGCCATTTTGCCCCGATCTCCCCTATACGGAGACCCGTGAACAGCGTTGACAGACTTGCCCAGAGCTTTGCCGGTGTCAAGCTATTCGACGTGTTCTATAACGTCGTGGCCTGACTGACAGGGGTATTAGGCGCTTCGTCATCGGTCGAGCTCTGTCCACTGCATAACAGATCGCGTTCTCGGACCGTCTATGCCGTACCGTATGGAGGTCAACACAATTTCGAGTTGAAATTTGAATTTGCTGTTCGACGAACCAATCCGCCGTGCACGCAGCGTGTGCGCGCACGTCGTTCGCAATACCTCGGGTGTAAAGCGGTCGAGGTTGAAGCAGCTTCTCTTGTGACACAGTAGGACCGCGCTTATCCGAGGTGTGGGCTCGGATATTACTGAAAACTCGGATAAAACGGATAAAGCAGCGTGCCCGTGCGCGGAGTTGTCCGTAACTGCTACATTGTCGCATTCACCGCTTGAAGTTACGCGCTTACGTGCACAAGTTTGCTGAGTCTTGATATTGCGAGCTGTAAATACATCAGTTCCGATTCTAGAGTCAACGGTAGAACATCGAGATGTCTCGAAAAAGGAAAAAAGTCGTAAAGTCACTAAGGTAAACGGCAGAGTTTGTGACACTGTCCCAGTTTGTGACAAGGGTACCTCCAGCATAGTCGGCAGCCTCCACCACTTGATGCGGGTAGCGTGCGTTCGAGGGGTCACAAACTGCGACGCTTGGTCCTCGTTTATCCCCATGATTTTACACGCTTAAAGTGCGAGAGCTGCGTAGAAGTGTCATAAACTGGGAATTTTATCTTATTAAAGTAAATGTTTATATGGAGCGGTGTGTTGTTTTTTGAATATATAATAGAAGTACAAGTTTGAATTGAGTATGTTATTCGTGTCATCCGACTTTTCGCTTATCCGACGTACGGATTTCCCACCGAGTGGGAAACATTGTTTTCTGAAAGCGGAGCAGAGAGGAGCGAGAGAGTCACGTTGGTAAGGATTCTGTGACGCTTTGTTCTGGTAGTCTTTGAACGTAGCGGCGGGAGAGTCCGGGGAATGTCGAGACCTGCCTGGAACAATGGAGGCTTGATACGGGTCAGGACGCACAGGTAGTCTTGCGTATATTTATGTATATCGAAGCTGCGGAGTGAGCGCGGATCGAGAGGAAGAGGGGAGAATAACGTAGGACCAAGTATCGGGAGCGACCCAACTGCAACCGCGTGCACTTCTGTTTCTCGTCGTCCATCATCGCCTCGCTGCGTGTTAATCGAGATAATGTTGATTACAACGTACGCTCCACTTACATGTATATAAATGTATGGTGGAGGTGCGCTCGGACGAGCGAACCAACTTTCCGAATATGTGCGGCGGTAATATGGTAATCGGCTGGACGGTTGCGGTGGATGTGCACCATGTTGATGGACACGGCGGTAAATCACCGAGGGACATTAGTATATGACGGAGAGCTGCGAAGTTATCGAGTAGTTATTGACGGAACGCGATCAGAAATTGTGAACGGGCAGGTGTTGATGAGGGAGCGACAAGATTTACGACCAACCTCGTCCTCTCATCCATGATTAGTATCCACACCAATCGTTCTTTCACTTGCCGTCTGCAAGAGGATCTGAACTGGAAGCTTTTAACTGGTACGTTAAATTTAATGTACAATTGTGATGAAAAATGAATATACTATTTCATTGAAACTAAAGTAAATTACTAAAATTAACGTACTTTTATAGTGAAAATAAGGAAAATTATTGAAAATAAAGTGTTCCCAATGTTTTTAATACACTGAATATTAATTTTTCATCGCAATTGTACATGAAATTTAATGTACCAGTTTTTGCATAAAAACTTCCAGACGGAACATTAAATTTCATACGATTTTTTTTTACGGTGTATTTTTGGAAGTCACGGATTTATAAGGATTCTTCGTAATGTTATGGTAAAAATTCTTGGAAAATCTGAGACTTTCCGCCATAGGTAGCGCTCTAGTGCCCTACTACTATGTGCTATGGTAATTTTTCTCAGATCATCGGTAGTTTCTATTACATCCTTCTCCCTTTGAAAACGAGTATCCAGCATTCAGATGCACTGGAGCAATAAACGGTGAGGCTGAACTAGTGGATGCGGTCAGTGGTAGATCGGACGCAGTGTCAACAGCCACAGTTACTCGAAAACTCCTCAACTATCGCAGCTGCAGTGTACACTCTCCAACCCCGAAGCTTTCCAAGTTTTCAACCCGACGGACTTTCGCGGATTCCGACTTGCCGCTCAGTGAAAACCGCAAAATTCCTTCCTAGCCACCAAATGGCGAGCCCCACAATGCTCGGCATTGTCTTGGCCTTAGCTGCCCTCGGAGTCTCGTCCATTCCGCCTTTCCTCTCCTTTCGCCGGGTCAGACCGCAAGCGCAAATGGGAATCGAAACAAAACATCCACGAAGCCAAGAATAAGACGCCACGATATCATCCATTGAGCAAATTCCCGCGCTTTTATTACTTTATTTCCGGTCTATCGTCCCGTTCTTATATTTTCCTCTTCCCGTCTTGTTCCTCGCTGTCTCTCGTTTCCTCGCCCACTTTCATCATCTTTTCTCATCCGGCTAATGCTTCAGCCATTCGCCGAGAAGCCCCGGATATTTATCCAACGCATTTTCCCGACTGCGAAATATTGTACCGCCCTTGGCGCTCGCGTAGTTCTCTCATTCCATTTTTTTCCACCCCATCTTTTCCATTACGTTATACCGGGAAGGAAAATTCTCCGGTTGTTTTTTCCACTCCAGGATGTACGACCGGTGTTTACTTCGAAAATTACTTTCTCCGACTGGCAACGAGGAATCGGCAAATTTTCACTCGACCGGGAAAGAAGACACCGACACATCGTTTGAACTTTATTCATGCATATAATAGCGATTTACATTCCGAAACACCCGCCCGACAGCGAGGCACAGACGTGTGACAAAATATTCATGCCGACCTAAAAACGGCGATCCCAAAGCGAATAAACATGGTCAATGTCTCGAAAACGAGAGATGTGTTTTTTGTGCCAAATTTTTATTTTTTTTTATTTTTATGGCGATCCGCATAAAACAGAGTTATTCGAGCACGCGGAGTCAGTAGTAGTCCATGCAGCGAGATTCCCTCCCGATCGCCGTAATCGCATTCAGGCCCCTCGAAATACACATATAAATCACTATCTCTCTGGTCGTGACGTAAATATTGGTGTCGATCCCGTCACATGGTCCATGGTTTTACACACCCTCGCTCGGCGTGGTTTCACCGAGTCCGCTCTATACATCAGCTCTCCCCTTCGTGTTCTCAAAGGGAAAATCAATTTCCCATCGTGACGCCACCCCCGTGGACTGCCGAAAAAAGGGACCAAAAACCAGCATCACCACCCTCGTATTTGCTTTTTTCTCTCTCCCGTGTGATCTTTGCAACGAGATTTATCCGCGGGAAGTAATATCGAACAGATTAGTATCAATCGTTCGATGTCGGAAGGCATTTTTTTTCTTCTCCTTTGCTCGGGCTCCATTGGATGGATTCACCCCAGCTCGCGATAAGTTATCATCAATAGGGGGGTATTTTGTTACCACGCTTGATATAGTTAAAAATTGACGAAACGAGCCAAATAAATTGCAGGGAATGCAGCCTGCCGCTGATTAGTCGTAATTGGTCGTATATTATAATTACAAGTGTGGAAGCCAATGGGGTAGAATCGATAGAGGGTGTTTCTTCAGCCATCGTTTTTCGCTGATTTATTTTCGCGCAACGCAAAAAATGAATCCCCGGAGCCGAGGTAGGTTTCTCTTCTTTTTCCGAGTCTTTCGTGATATCTTACCACTGCGACGGCTCGAAGGACCAGTGAAAGATCGAGAATGGATAACCTACCGAGGGTCGGTGGGTTATCCTTTCTCGCTAGAGCTTCGTCGCGTAAAATAATTTATTCAGGGAGACTAATCCGAGCCCGTGAGATTTGTTTGGGGGGGGGGGGGGGGGGGGCAGCCCAGGCAGGCTCTCGGGGAATGGAAGGGGGGAATGAAAGGTCATCGGTCGACCTCCGTCGGCCTTAAAACACCGCTCACCGAGGTCCCGCACCGGACGGGTCGACCGACAAGGACACGGCAACGAAACTGTGCGCATTCAAGGATTTCGGTCGGTTGGCAAAAGCGCACCTGTGGGCTTTTCCCAACTCACCTACGTCCTCTCACGGTACATCGAAAATTATTAAACTTTGGGCTCGCTCTGGTTAACATTTTTGGAGCGTGTTGGATCCTTGTCAGTAATGTTCCGAGCTTTATCCCGGTCTGATGTAACGCTATGAAATTTGTACCGAGAACATTTTTCATTCAGAATCGAGTCGTGTTACGTAAATGCTCCTAGCGGCAGGTTTATTACGTTATACCTTATAAAAACGTATTTAGACACTCCAGCGATACTTTTTGAAAACAAAAATTATCCTTGGTATTTATTTTGGTTGATACAACAGTCCAAAAATTCTAAATCATCGACGTGAAGAATACAAATTAGTTTTTCACTCGAGGCTTCTCTTTCACTGTGAGAATAAGCAGACCATTAACAGGTTGGTTAAGGACTAAGTCATTTTCTAAATTGTCGTATTATACGTTATAATTTATCAGCTGCATAAAAACTTCAGTATTGTGTTCACATAAACCTCAAATGCGATATTGACGATTGAAATGTATTTTGGGATTATTATTTATTCGAAATAAATAATGTTCCTAATCCGGTGGCCCGGAATAGGAACACAAGAAATGTTTGTAGCGCCTATTAGTGGCCAACTGGGAGTACAGGTTAAAAAAAAAATTAATTGAAAAAGAATATTTAAAGAAGATCGAATGTAGTAGAAAACATTTATTTATCACCCTTTGATTTTTATAATCACCTTTTATTTTTATAATCACGATAGAACCGAGACAAGCCTGATTTATAGACAATTGTCTATAACTCAAGAAATCTTTTGACTCGACACGCGGTGGTCACTCATAGGTACAACGAGCGGTCACAAATGGGTGCAAGTCAGTGTTGACATGCCACTAGTAGGAACAACGCCATTAATTTATTCTTTTAATCATATCTTTGAAAGGAAAATAGGTAATTAGTTACATTGGGAGGTTTTTGGTTAGCTAAAAGTGCCCTCTCCCCGATAGATCCCATTTCAATTACCAGATACGTATATTTGTGTGACTATTTTTTATGTTCTGTCACGTCATTCTTAAGCTGCTACTAATAGGAGCGTTTACCTTACTACCCTTCGTTAATGCCTGGACAGCATCCTTGCAGCAGTTTTATTCAGATCGTCCAGGTATCGACGAAGTGCGCGGACGAGAAAATCACATCCCACCGTAAATGAAGTTAACTTTTTCGCCTGATCCGTGCGTTACATGTAAACTGCGAACTCAATTACGGGGTACCTAATAAAACTGTACAAGCAACAGGCGAACGAAACGGTACTTTTTTTCCTTCCAGTTTCCACGCCTATTCGTGCAAACGACGAAGTACGGGATGCGATAAGCGCAACCGGCCGCCCCTTTCTATTAGGGCAACATTGTTAATTCACGGTGTTACGGAAACTACACCAAGGGCTCCGGAGTATTTTCCTCCACCGTCATTATCCCCAGAGAGCTCCCTGGGTTTTTGTGTTTTTTCCCGGCGAAGTAAATGTTCCGACCTTTTGCTTTTAACTTTCATAACTCCGAAAAAGCTCCCTTTTCGCTAAACATATCGCCACTATGGCATAGTCGGAAAATATTTGGTGACGGATAAAACGGGGCGGGGACTCTATCGAGCTATCTATCACGATCCATTGACAGGTGTAAAACGAGTTTACGTCATCGTCGAACCGGCAAACTTTTATAATAGCGCCCGGGGAACGTCCACCGAAAAAAAGGTTCGGTAATATCAAGCTCACACCTGCGGCCACGAGAAATTGGTTTCAATCAATCCCGGCGCATTTGAATAGGCTGCACTGTTATGGGAACAATAACATTGGTGTGGTCGTGTCAATTGCGTACAGCACTTACTGCGATTACAACGTTCGTTCAAAGTGAACCAAAACTGCATTAAATCAATAACTTTTTTTCGTTTCAACCGTATATACAGTCAACATACAGAAGGTATATTATTTCGACTTGAACGTATATTTGGTCGATATGAAAAAAAAATGTGATTCGCTGTGTTCGTATATATACGAACACATCGAAGATTTTTCAAGATTTGTCATCTTGAAAATGATGTTATTCAATTCGGCAAGACGTCAATTTAGTCATTCACAAATATTATGCCTACGATAAACAACATTCAAGTTGTTTCGATATTTCAATGTCAAATCGTGAAAGTTGAGTTTAAGATAGTGTCGGAGCATAACTTATGTATCCGATTGAATATTGCACATATGTGTCGGCTATATGCCAGGTCCATCATAATTTCCCCTCGATATGGATAAAACAATTGGATAAAACCGACCAGTTTCCCACGATCTCACACATTTTATTTTTTTTCCTCCTCGCCTAGCGCATACACATTAATACTAAATAATAAATTGAGCGTAACGATAAAAGCCTATGGGGAGACACCGATGAAAGCGACGCGTAGAATGGAGCAGCGCAAAATGATGGAAAACTTTTCTTCGATCCTCCGCTTGTAAAAAAAAGAAAAAAAAAAGTACGCTCTCACAGTCTCCGCGCGACCGACAATTTAATTACAAGCCGGCAGCCTTGCCCGCCGAGCGGAGCGACGGATTTAACAATTTGCAATCGAGGCGCGCACCGAGCAACACGACGAAACGCTCCGGCCAGACCAGGGTCGTTCGTTACACGCTTCGCGCGCACCTGCATCCGTTTATATGGGAGGAACATAACGAGAGCTCACGTTCTTGCTTCTACCATCCTCCAGTTATCGTTGCGATGTCATATCCCGTCCGGATTTCTGAGCACTCCTATACGGAGCGTCACTTCACACTTGGTTATTTGTTGGCGTGAAATTCAACTTGTGATTGATGCGAAGGATTTTTTCTTTTAAATTGTCGACGGGTTTAACGGGCACGAGAAAATTGATTAATAATTTGTATTAATCGTTTATATCACGCCCGATGATTTTACCTCTGCGCGTATGTCGGCTGTGAATGATTAACGAATGGGAAGTCAATCGCGCATAATATCACGAGCTACAAAGTACCCGGGATATCACGAATGAAATTAAATTGGATCTCCGTTCAGTCAATTTATCATCGTGCATATAACCGCATGCCATGGATCTGCTGACTTTCAAAGCTTCCCGATAACGTTTTGCGTTGAGGAACGTCTACATACAGATTGCCGTAGGGAATCGCAAATATTTGCGAGACCTGTTTTGATTACCCTGTTGCGCAAAACAGCCAAGTAGTTGACCGAATAAACTGAAGCTTTATTGAATGTAGCCGTGTCGGCGGTCTCGGTGGAAAAGTTATTTCGGATTTTCGTGAATGACTCGCGTAAACCGGCATCGTTACACGCAGCTTGCGCATCGCGCAGGAAGATGAGCTTTTGCAGCGGACATTACATATCGCGCCGCTTGACGTAAACACGCGCGATATCTGCCCAGTGAGTTCGTAAACACAATTAGCGAAACTCGGGATATTCCGTTAACCGGTGTTTTTCGCGTTAAAAACTCGATAAGCGAGAGGCCGTTTAGAACAGAGTGGGCGAATACTGAACGGAGTGACTTAAAAGAATTTTCAAGATAATTGTCCACTTATCTCGTTACGTGTGCTATCTCGTTCAGTCTATTCGACCAAACTCCAGCTGCACGGCGAAAGGATTTGGTACAAACACCCATGTCACCTGGAAGTAATTGCCAGTCTCCAAAAGTGCTTGATATAACGAGAATTTTTACCACATTTATGGACATTTTTACCATAAGTACAGTAAAAGAAATTCGTTTTATGGTCGAAATTCTCATTAGTTCTCGCACTTTTCGGCAGGTAGTGACACAGCCCTGGACTGCCAAGAAGTTATGGTTTTCCGTGCAGTCACGTCTCAAAGCTGTCGCTTGTTTATCTCTCTTGTACTTTCTTTGTTTATTTTCTATCTTGTGCCTTATCTATTGGAGTAAGGTCAGCAATCCGAAGAATATTGTTAAATGTGGAATAGCATTAACCATAGAAGTTAAGTTAATCGAATTTAAATTGTCGTTACGTGCAACGAGTCTGGTTTCCACTCATGCGTCTACACTTATGGGGTGACACCTAGCGGACTTTAGGCGCAAACTTGGTTAGGGAATTTGTACCCGATAGGCTACACAGTTCACTAAGATGTTTGTAAGCGCTGGCCGGATGGGACAGTTGTCCTAAGGCCTTATTTTCATGTATCTTCTTATAATACCAAAAAAGTGATAGGGGAGAGCGGGGCAAAACGGCACAGCGGGGCAAAACGGGATAGTGAGGACAAAACTCAATTTTCCAATAATTTTTGGATGCCCCATTTTGTCCTAACGATACGTCCGTTTTGTCAAACCCCTCTTGCCCCACGGACTAACGTCGTTACTATCCAATAGTTATTGGAAAATTGCGTTTTGTCTCATTATCCCGTTTTGCCCCGCTGTGCCATTTTGCCCCGGTTCACGGTAAATTCCAAAAGTTCCTTCCCTCCATGTACAAATCAACCTCCATCAAACTCAGAATTGTTCGTCGCAATTTCCGACGTAAACATGTGCGGAACATGTCCTTAATTTTCAAAAGCTGTATCCAGATTTATGCACGTAGAAACATAACTGCAGACAACGCGGTAAACGTACCGTGAACCCGTTGGTACACGGAAAAGAGCGCCCGATTGCATTCCTCATTCTGTTCTTTGACAACTCGAAAGAGGCCGACTGGAATCTCGAGTGACGTAGTACCATTCCCGCATTTACAAAGCATAATGCACAAAAGCTCGAGTATTTTTCATCGAATGGATGAGCTCTTCCAACGCCAATCCATCCGGGAGTGCAAGCGACGCGTAAAGTCCTCTTCAATCTCGAAAGGGCTTTCGAAGTTTCGAAGCGCACCTGTACCACCGGGAACTTGCAGGCGCGTATGTAAATGTTTCTAGCTCGTTTACGATAACCCTGTGCAAGCGCTCCGAACTGCACGTAACTGAAGGACGCGCGTGTGTGTCGGGATAAAACTCTTGTAAACCCAATAGTGTCATGTCCTGGGAGCCTGACGCAAACACGAACGTCCGATTAAGAGTGGCGGCATCCGAGTTTTCGTCGAAGTTTAGCGTTGCAGCAGCAAATTCTCGGATCTTCCCCCTCGTCACGACAAATTCCGAGGTTGTGTGTATTCGCGTTTACCCAAGAGATCTTGGAGCTTCCGAGGTCTCTAAGCGAAACCCGTCACGATCGTTTAGGAGCGCTCGGCTTAGCTCGCAGGAGTGTTCCGATACACGTATTACGTATACATCGGCGTATAACCGAGATGACGCTTTGCACAGACTCTCGAGAGCCAGTATAAATACATAGTGTACGGTGCACGGTATGCAGCACATACTCGGTTAGCGGTGTATCGGAAAACTGGTAGCCCGTAACGTCGACCGATACGCAATCCCACACATGCACAGACCGAGTCACGCTTCTCCAGAAATAATTAGATTTTCCATCATCGAGGAAAATTACCGCGGGGCCAATTACCACGGATGTGCGTACAGGCGCCTGAGTGACACCGCCTGCCGATCGTCGCGCCTCTCGCTTTCCCATCTCGCTTGAATTTTCTGTACGGAGCGTGCGTATAAACTGTAAGAAATCTGTGGTGTAAACTGCGATGGTGTGAGTGGCAAAAAAAAAAAAAAAAAAAAAAAAAAAAAAAAAAAAACCGGTGTTAAAATTAACACCATTTCGCAGTGAAAAATACACCGTACATGTTGTGGACTGGTAACGCGGTATACTCCAATAAATCCGAACACCAAACTCTGTCATAAACCACGATCTCACTTAATGGTGTCATTTTCATAGACATTTTTTTTTATAGACATCAACACAATTATATTGTGTCGATGTCTATGAAAATAACAACATTAACACCATATATTGTGTTAACTGGTAACATCTCTAAGAAGTGGTCCATTTAACCACAACTTTAAGTTTCAAATATGCATTTAACGGTGCCAAATACGCATGGAACGGTATTTTTGGTTGGGCAGCGTCCCCTTTCCCCCATTTCGGATTCTGGATTTAAAAAATTTGAAACTCAATTTCGAAATCTGTGACCCCAAAATCGCCCTAATATTAAATTTAAAGTAAATCGTACTAAAGGAAAAACGGACACTTTAAAGAGGTGTTGATCATTTGTTGATTTAACGAAAAAAAAAATTCTGATAACTCTTCTTAATAGTTTGATAAAAGAATATACAGGCACATAATCATCCCGTGTAATAATTATCTGAATGACAGTAATATACAACCATTAATAACTGAAGTAGCTTAAACAGAATTTGAATAAGAGAAATTCACAAGTAAGCAATAGCGTAGTCGATAACGTGTTAGGTAGTAGGCATAGGTAGGTAGGAATGAGCATTAGGTACATAATTCGAATCCATAGACATTCGTGATCGTAGCCTTTTTTCATTGATATTCTTTTTTCCTTTATAATTATCACGATGTCCCACGTAATTACATTGTTGAGCAATTATTGGTTACGATTCATTACATTAAGACTTTTACATCAGCGTCAAGCTATTTAAACACATTTTACTAACTTAGGAGTAAGGTTCGGCGTTACTGTACATCGTTACAGTGTTCGAATGTACATTCTGTACACTGAGAAAAAAAAATCGATTGCGTCAACAAAATGAGCGCTTACGGGTGGCGAAACAAATTTTTGGTCGATCGAACGAAATAATTTTCGTAGTAAGTAGAGAAACATTTGATTCGACGGCCTGTTAGTTCGATCAACGAGGTATTCCTTTCGATCGACCAAACATTTGTTTCGCCACCCGTAAGCGCACATTTTGTTGACTCAATTGATTTTTTTTGCTCTGTGTAAGTACCACTGATTTTACGCCGCATATTTTCCACCAAATGTTAACACTGCTTTTAACACCACAGTAATGGATCTATATGGACCACATGGCGGTGCTAAAGCTGTGTTGAATTTAACACCGTTTATTTTTTTAAAGTGTATACAGCGACAGTGTCATTACAGTGACGTACTTGAAACCAAACGGCGTATACTGTGACGACAGGGAATCACCCCTAGAATTTCTATGAGAAATCACCGACGTCTGTGAGGAACATAGCGGAGGGTCGGCGTATAAGCCCGCGTAATGCCCAATTTGCTTCGGTTGTCACCGGGAAGCTTTCCCAGGATACTTCCAGTAGCTCAGTCTGGCGTTTGCAGCGGGCTCGTGTAGACCATTATTAAAGCGGTCCATACAGGCGGTGTAACATATTAACGTCAAGCGTGTATACTCGCGTAATTATTCATCCGCGTAATAAATAAAGGCGGTGTAAATTTATAACGAGAAGGACAGCAACGAGCCCGCGAGAGCTTTGTGGCCCGTGCACGTCCACTGAACCGGTGGACCGGTTGGCGGAGGTAGGGAGGTATCCAATTTGTTTTTAAGTGGCGAACTTGATAATCCCCCGTATTGATCCGACGGACAATTAATTTCACGTATTAATGCTGTATTAATAATGAATAATGTCGTTTTTGTTTGTTCTCCGTATCACCCGTGCTTTCGCACGGATTGGTTCGACGAAACAAAAACGGTTCGAGGGGCGGTGCCAACTGGTGGAATCTGTTGATCCACCTTTGTTCCCGTGGAATCAGGTCAAACGTCCTTTTTTTTATCCAACCTGCGTTCACCCTACGCACGCGAAACCCACGGACATTTTTTCTCCGTGCGAGGATTACTACGGATACCTACGAGAGTATTATCCGTGTGTATCCAATGTCGCTCTCTCCGGACTCACTCTCGCAGGTTTCTATTGGAACTTCGTCCATTATTTGATACACAGTGATGCACGAGCAGAGGTGGATGACGGACCGAGTATCGGAGTGTTCTACCGTATATATATGTAAATATACTGCACCATTCACTGGATGTACTTCAACTGTGGACAGCATATGTGCCATTGATACATATGTGCACGTACAAAAAATACATATATCTGCCGCTGTACACGTATAACAGAGATGCATACTTAGCTTTCAAGGAAAAACATCGAACTTTCATATGCCATGCAGTTCCATTTGTCAGTGATCCTAGGAAATAGATAGCGAGCTTTTATCAATCTTACACAGAGAAAAAAAAAAATCAATTGAGTCAACAAAATGTGCGCTTACGGGTGGCGAAACAAATGTTTGGTTGATCGAAAGGAATATCTCGTTTATCGAACTAACAGGCCGTCGATTCAAATTTTTCTTTACTCAATACAACAATTATTTCGTTCGATCATTTTGTTGACTCAATCGATTTTTTTTCTCAGCGTATCTTTAACTTTTGCCCCATTTTGTCCCAACCTGCCCTACATTAAAAACCAAATTGAGCCCACAGGCAAGCAGGTGGACGATCACGATGCGTGGAGGCTCAACCTTCACCCTGCTTCCGATCTGTTTCCCAGCCCACTTTGCCTCTGCGCACAGTGACATAGACTCCGTTTGCGTTTCCTCGCCACAAGACTCGTGTATGCGTAAAGCATCACATCGATTATACAATAACGAAACTCCCTTTGGGCGGTGTACCGCTGTTTGCCATCGGTATAGCGTCATAGGCAGCCTGCCGGCAAGGAGAAGAGCATTAAATGGATTTTCCTCTCATCGGCTAATTATCGTCGTACAGGAAGGCAGACGATAAAGAGCTCGGAGCTCCAGGCAGCCTGCGGCCTGTGGTATTATAGCGTAGAGCGTTTGCTTCAAGTCTGCCAGCAATTCACGTAGCAAGAACGTCCTGACAACGATTTGCCGCAGCAACGATAATGATGGTGAACCACTCGTGGCTCACCTGCAAACGCATGGAGCAGTTTGTCACCGCACTGTCGCCGCTCGAGCTTTTTGCCCGAAGGTTTGCTCCTTTGGCAAGCTGAATTTTCATTCTGGCAAACGGCGACGAACTCTTTGATCGACGACGGGGAAACTCGATTTGATGTTTATTGGACCGATTAATGGAGAGTCCATTGCGTTGCTCGTGTCAACGTTAATGGATTTACCGGCCCAGGGTGAAACTGAGAGAGCCGATGGGAGGAAAAAAAGCGCCGGCGGAGGGACGATGAGAAAATTGCGAGAAAAATACCACCGATGCTTCGGAGCACTTCGCGGTGTTCTCCAACGATGGGAGGGTCGATTCTATAATTCGATTTTGTCCATGTTGGCAATCTAATAGCGAGGTGCCGCTATTAGCCTCGGCGAGACCCAAACGAAATAGTGTTGGATAGTTTGGCATTTTTTGTTTAAAAAAGCATCTTTTCGTCTTTCGTGCAATGATTTAAAAAATATTAAAAGCTCTTCATTGGTTAATAAAATAAAAACGGAATATAAAGTCAGTATCAAAGTGACTCGGTCCAATTATCGCCGTTTTAATTAATTGGCAATTTACATGTAGGGGAAACCGGGGCAAAATGGGGACATGAAATATCATATCGACGTGGGAAAAATAGGGTGATAATGAAGCTAACAAAAGTTGCCACAAGTCAAATCGAAGGGTACCCCATTTTGCCCCACATGGTTTTTTATATCCTTTCAAAACCGGTGGCAATACAAGTTTGGTGTGAAAAACAATGGATGTATGCTTTCGGTATCGTTGTAGCAGGTTTTATTGTTTAGCGACCCCGTTTTGTCCCGGTCTACCCTAAACTTCGCGCGGTGCTGAAAATGTTGCATAGGGTAAAGTGGGGACATGAAATAGCATATCGACGTGGGAAAAATAGGGTGATAATGAAGCTAACAAAAGTTGCCACAAGTCAAATCGAAGGGTACCCCGTTTTGCCCCACATGGTTTTTTTTTTCTATCCTTTCAAAACCGGTGCCAATACAAATTTGGTGTGAAAAACAATGGATGTATGGTTTCGGTATCGTTGTAGCAGGTTTTATTGTTTAGCGACCCCGTTTTTTCCCGGTCAACCCTACACTTCGCGCGGAGCTGAAAATGTTGCATAGGGTAAAAGTGTGAATATGGCCCGGCCCATGTACCATCGATTCACGCACCAATCGGGATGGCCCATATTCACTCTTACTCCACAATGGAAGTTCGAAAACTATTGAATATAACAAAAGTCGGATAAAAACAGGGCAAGGCAAAAGCTACCGGTCGATTCCGCAATGAGCGTCTAACCTGCCCAACTAATTACCGCGAAATCGCGACCGATTGTAAATTGATATTTCCTATAATAATTAATCAACTGACGGCTTTGCAACGGTGCGGTCGTAGCGCATACGTCGCTGAGCATGTTGATGTGTGCCACAATAATGCGACGGTCCAGCTACAACGATCTTTCTTCTGGTATGTCGGCCGCATACATATGTGCGTATACCTTGTACACGTGTTATACATGTGTATGCAATAATACTTGTTCGAGATCCGTAAATTCAGCGCCCGTGACTCTCCTCATTCGCGTCCACTTGCCTCCGTTATATATTCCCTGTGGGCACAAACGTGAGGAACGACCGGTTACCGCGTTGGAATTGCATTTCGACAATATCAATTAGTCCACCGTGCCGGAGTGCAATGCGGTGTACACACATTCCATGCCGGGCATTTCGACGCGTAGGCTTCTCGCGTAACGACGTCACGACCTGTTGAATCGTGTGACGTTTCCATGCTTTTTGCTGTTCTACGTTTTTCGGTCCATTTATTTATAGATAAACGAAGCCCGAGCCGCCGCTGCAGGTTCGCAGGCTCTGTAGGTATGACGAGAAAAGTCGTTGGGATGAACTGCACAATGGTTGATCGTAAATTCCGAGTGTAACGCAACTCCATCGACGACACAACGCTGGCTCGTATATCTTTTTTTTTTTTTAACGTCAGCTCAAAGCGGGATGAGTGTCTGTTCTACCGGCTGTTTCGCGTTATACATTTTCAATGACTGTTCGCCGTCGGAAGAGAACTCCCGTGTGTGCATTCGACCTGTTGAGCCTCAGTGTTTCAACTTTTAAGGGCGCGACAGCTCGTCTCCTCTCAGCCATTATCGCGCCTTTTCGACTTCGACGAACGTCGAGAGCTTTTGTTTCAATGCAGTACACACATGCCTCTTTACGCTGCCGTCTTTGTTATTCGATATGATGCAGCTTCTCGATACAAGGTTTTAAAAAATCGTCTTGTTGTCAGGACAAACTACAAGGTGGGGGAGAGCGGGGCAAAATGGAACAGTGGGGCAAAACGGGACAGTGAGGGCAAGACTCAATTTTCCAATAATTTTTGGATGCGCCATTTTGTCCCAACGATACATCAGGATTTTCAACCCCGTTTTGCCCCACGGACCACCATCGGTACCATCCAAAAGTTATTGGAAAATTGGGTTTTGTCTCATTATCCCGTTTTGCCCCGCTGTGCCATTTTGCCCCGCTCTCCCGTACTGTTACGTCCAACCTAACTCTTTAAAGGGGAGCGCAACAGTGTCGGGTTCTCTTTTCGGGTCAAGGCAGGGTTGGGAATTTACACCGGGAACGGAAACCTCGCCGTTTTACACGATAGTATTTGTGGGTTTACGAATTGTCGTTACTAAGGATACTCGGCGTGGGTATTCACGTTAATTAGTCGCGGTTCAAGCCTCGAGTTTGCAGAGGCAGATGTTGTGACGAAGCTGCTTTGTTATATATTCGCATGTTGTAAGGATCGCGCGTTCCGAGTAAACTCTAGAGTAAACTGCCGAGTAAACAGAGACTCTGTCAGAGTAATGTCCACATCATTATTATTTATATATAAGGTTTACTATAAGGCTATTATGATAGCAATTTTGTAATAGGTTCTAAGAACCTGAACAAAATAAAATCACTATTACGAAAATTGGTGATTTACCAATTAAAATTACTATTAATTCGTCGCGATTAAATGTTTATAATTTTTCAATAAAGTATTTAAATACTCACATGGTTTATTGTTTCACGATATTAAAAAGTCGTTAAGGCGACTGCACGTGATACTTTATTATTATTGTGCAGTTTCTTATTACGCAGTGTTCGCCGAAAATCCAAACGAGCCATGAACTCTGACTCTCAGTTGGAGTGGCTTCGAAATATAATGCTCAGCCTGGGGTCGTACGTGCAGTGTTTCGATGTCAACTGACACACTCTGGACGTTTATCTCATCTTGCGTACTAAATCGTAATTAAAAGTGACAATGTAGTGACCAAGGATTGTTCGTCCTCGCGCGAAACACACCTGGGAGGAAATTTAAGGTCTGAGATTTTAATATCGCATCTTGTTCTCGGTTTTTTTTCCCACAACTAGCCACGCCTATCATAGAGTTTCGGTGGAGTGTAATTCATCTGCCGTGTCTATCCGCTGAGAAATGAAATCTATATTACACGTTACGTCGGAATAGAGAGAAATCGTTACCGGTGAGCTTCAGGAGTATTCTCGTAAATCGTTTTGTTCTTTCGACAAATAGGGACTGTAACCATTGAAACAGGGAGATCTTGTTATCGCGGAGGTTCCGTAGGAGGTATTCCGACGATCCGGATGTGCGTGTGCGGCCCCAACGTCCCACACTGCTTCGTGGGGGAGCTTTTATAGGTTTCGTCAATGTTCCCGTCAAACACGGTAAATCGTGTTCGCGAAACTTTCTCCACATGACCCAACTACCAGCCCTTCCACCTAGGAAAGGAAACGTACGTGCACTGAGAAAAACTTACATAGTAAATAGTTCCGAGGGGGGGGACGTCTAGATTTTACAGTTACGACAATCACCAAAAATTGTAGTTGTAACTATAATTATAGTTTAATCAGTTGAGTTTACACTATCACAAACTATCTATATAGACGTCCCCCCTGGGAAGTATTCGTTATAGTAGGAGATACCATCCTTTTTCTCAGTGTGGTGATTATACCTGGATCTTTGAGCCTATCTTCGCTTTTTTTGTACCCAGAACGAGTTCTTTTTATCACCACGAGCCCGATCAATCCCGCTTTCCGACGAGGCCTGATTGATTTCCGGTCGTCCGTTGTCGGGCACATACGTGCTCCATTTGTGTTCGTACACTGGTGGTGATCCAACAGCGACGGAGATACAGAGACGAACCGACCGGGAAAATTCCAGGCTCTATCATTTTCCCGGGTCGAGGGAACAATACGGGATCCGGGAATGCGGCAAAACTCTACCGGTAAGTCGGAGCGCGGACAGTTATTCGCAAGCATCTTCCGAGTTCGCTGACAACAAGCTGAGTGGAAGTCTGGAGATACACGACATGGGACTTCTACGACTTCCTCATTGCTTTGGTCACGGTCGAAAAAGAAACAAACTTTTGTTTCCAACTTTTATTATATGTATATACAGCATCAGCGTTGCGCACTTCGTATTGTTTTGCAAATAATAAGAAAGCATGTATCACAAGCAAATCTTAGAAGACACATTGAGTGTGAGTGAAAATGTTGGTTGGGTGCAACGCGTTTCTTTCTTGTCTCGCCATCTCCGAACCGTAATGGATTGATTCGCGATACACCTTATCTACTATATATATACGACTGGGTGAGAGAGTGTATGAGGATGAGAGCGGGAGACACGATGATCACCCCGCGCTAAATCCTAAACGTCTCAATGCGAGATTGAGCGACGAGTTCCCCGGTAAAGGAGCTTTGCTCGACTGTGCGAGCGCGCCAGTTAGACTTTCGGACCCTCGTCCAATCGGATCGATGGCCTCGCTAAGCCCCCGGTGCGGTTGTTTCCCTCGAGAGATAAGCCACCCCGCGACTCAGTATTTTGTCGAAGATTTTTGCCATTTTTTTTTTTTTTCTCCGTTCGTTCGCCAAGTAGTGTGAAGGTTGTCTTACAGCTTAAAAGGCGCGTACCGATCATTTGGGCGCTGCTCCCCATTGGCTCTTAACCATCCGGTCGTAAAAAGCCACAAGATGTTTCGCGGGGCCGAAGGAAAATTCGCTTGAAGCTCGAATCGTCTTTCCCCCGATAGCACCTACAGCCGGGCGGTTTAATAGCCGGGAGGGAACGAAAGTGAAAAAGGACGCGTGCTCGGAAACCGAATATCGATAGAAACGTCTCACGGGCAAATCAACCGAGTCAGCCATGCCCGGGAACTTCGAACTTGAAAAAATCACCGAGCACCCGTCATATCCGCGATTATATTCATCGAAATATTATGCGTAACATCGTGCTCCATACGCATGTTAATAATAATATCGGAATCACACAAAAATCAATAGGCACGAAATAGGAGGAAAGAATATCGCAGGATTGCAGCCATGCCGACCGCGCGGTTTCATACATCGCGTGACTAAAATCAGAAGAGCGTATCTTTCTGTGTATGAAGCGTACAAAATTCGTCCTGGCTCTAGTCACGCGATCATTCGGGTATTCAATTCTCGTCACACGGAACAATACCAACGGCCATTGAAATAATGTATAAGGAGTCTTTGTAATATCCATTTACAGACAGCACACAGTCCGGAATATAAATAACATTGAACAGTTATATCGATCTAAAGAAAAAAAAAATGAAAAGGAAAATCTTGTTGCGTTTGGCAGCCGTACAGCACGAATCTCGTTTGTGCTATTTCATACTTTTTCTCTTCGTACACCGTCCGCATCCACAGATAAACTGGTCACCGTTCCCGCCGCTGTCCGATATAGCCTCGGAGATTAACACTGTGCGATGCACGAACCATAGCAAAAGCTCATCGAAAGCAAACAGTGGGTGATACAGGAGTTTGGGGGGTTACAACGGGAAGCGAACCTCATCCGAGCACATTGTTTTCGTTGCTTAGAAAACAGTTAGTGGTACACACAGTGGAAGCGGTATTTTCTAGGGGATCTAAAGGGCCACGAAGGGGGCGTTCGGTGGACTATCCAGAGTTCTAAAGGCGACGAACAGCAGCAAAAAAGAAAAAGAAAACCTATCGATCGTCTCGTGCTCGATCACGTTCGATCCGGAGATAAACCGAGACAGCAACGATTCACAGCTACTACCAATAATTGTTCGCTCGTTCGGATCGCAGAGATCGAAAGATCGGCTGTTCTCTCGGGCGCGTCTCACGTGGCGGAGTCCTCACGAAAAATCTAAAGATCCCTGTCGTCCGTCGGTTCAGTATAAAATGCACCCGGCCCCCGAGTGGGAGATAGGGGGAGAGTGGGGCAAAACGGGACGGTGAGGGCAAACCTCCATTTTCCAATAATTTCTGGATGCCCCATTTTGTCCCAACAATACATCCGGATTTTCAGCCCCGTTTTGCTCCACGGACGCCCATCGCCACCATCCAAAGCTTATTGGAAAATTGCGTTTTGTCTCATTATCCCATTTTGCCTCGCGGTGCCATTTTGCCCCGTTCTCTTCTAAGAAGCGGCGACCGAGAATCGACGAGGATGTCGCGACGGGACCGAGGGAGAAGAGACGGTGAGGCTGCGGCGAAAACATCTCTCCCAGTCGCTCCAATCCTCCCTCGCCCTTTGTGCTTTCGACTTCCCGAGTCAACTGTCCGTGTAGATTCTACAGGCAAGGTCGAAGGGTCCAAGGGGTGGCACACAAGGGTTGATCCAACAGTTTCGTTCTGGCATTGTTCTCCACCGCGGTTCGTCGGAACGACGGCCCACGCATCACCGATTAAACGTGTACATCACGCACATTCGAACGACTAAGTATGTGTATGTATGCACTTGGTGTAAACGTACCTGAGTATCCGCGCGTCGGTGAATCTACATCCAACGAGAAACCCGCGCAGCCTCCCTCGCTCATCAGTATGCCGGAATCGAAAGACATCGATCGTTCGACAACGCGTCGCCGGACCGTCACTGACCCCGCCTACATACGGTCGGTCGTCGTCAGATGCTAAAGGAACACACCACAAACAATGCGAGACATCAATGACACATATAAATCGGAAAGACATTGCCGGACGGGATGCTTCACCCTGGAAGAGCACACACATTTGTTGTCATCCCCTATCTTCACCGGGTTATTGCTTCATTAGTCATGAATATTTTCGATCTTGTTTGCAGTGAAATCGAAACATCAGGATGTAATCAAGAAGTCCGCCCAAGCGCCGAACTCATGGGACGAACGGTATAGGAATTACAGGCACATTTACATCTCTACCACTCACAACTCTACCTCAATATGCACTGAGAGAAGGATCTAGTAAATATGGCTATATCGCGAGGATCTAGTAAATATAACTATATCGCTTGAGAGATATTACCATAGCACATAGGGAACTTGGGCGCCAGCTATAGTAGGAAGTACCGGATTTAGAAGAATTTTTCTTAGATATTATGGTAAAAATTCTTGGAAAATCTCAAACTTTCCGCCATAGGTGGCGCTCTAGTGCCCTACTACTATGTGCTATGGTAATTTTTCTTAGATGATCGGTAGTTTTCACTGGATCCTTCTCTCGGTGTAGGCATCCAAGAAAATCTCTATCAGAAGAAAACTCTGCTAGAATGAAAATAAAACTGTAGCGGAATTGAAATAAAACAACCGGGCCTGAAATAAAACTACCGGGATTGAAATAAGACTCTACCGGAATACGAGGCGAGAATGTAGCTTTGTGTTCCGATAGTTTTATTTGAATTCCGGTAGTTTTGTTTCAATTCGGGTAGAGTTTTATTTTGATCCTTGCAGTACTTTTTTCAGGTAGAGATTTTCCTAGACTCCTATATTCCGGTAGATTTGTTACGTGGTGGAGTTGTTGGCGACTGGTTCGCTGTGGTAGAGTTTTTTTTTTTTCCTGCAGTGGTAGACATTTTGGGTAGAGTTCTAGTAAGGTAAAATTGTAATATCGGCGAGATGTTTTCTGGTAGACATGCAAAAGTGCCCAATTGTAGGCTTCGGAAGCTAAATGCTTCCTACAGAACGACGTGTGCGCTCTTCCAGAGTTACCAATAAACGATAAATTGTTCGCAAGACAGACGGAAAAACATCATGCTTGATTATCGCTGGAGGAATTCCAGAATCGCCGGCAGCCAATAAATTTTATATTTTTATTAATTTTTTTCCATACACGCTCGCGCTGCGTATCGGGAAATGTTTTAATTAAGTCTCGCTGGCGCTGGACCAGTCCAATAACCGACGTAACCACAACCTTTACCCACGCCAATGATGCGGGGGAACATTGTTAATAAATTTCGCGAGCCCGGGGCGAGTGGTTTTAGAACTCGGGGGGATGGAAAAAATGCCGTTCATGTTTGTGGAATGCGCTTCTGCGAAGCTTTGGTTACGGGGGTGGTTTTGTCCCCGCCCAATGTTCGGAAGCAATGAACATACGTAGGCTCCGGAGTACCCGATAAAATATCCGCTATGACCTTTCCTCTATGGTTAATAATTTGAGAAACTTTTTTTTAATATTCTCTGCGTCGACAACACTATATCCGATGTTATTTTTCAAACATAACCTGTGCGATAGGGTAGTGGACGCATGGAATGCGCTACCTCCGGCGGTTGTTGCCGCTGAAACAGTGAACCAGTTTAAAAACAGACCCGACTCGCATATGTCAATGTTATATCAGATACATATTTTTTTTTTAAAGTAGATTATATAAGTTTAAAACTTCCTTACTGTAAATAATAATAATAATAATAATAATAATAATAATAATAATAATAATAATAATAATAATAATATTAATAATAATAATAATAATAATAATAATAATAATAATAATAATAATAATAATAATAATAATAATAATAATAATAATAATAATAATAATAATAATAATAATAATAATAATAATAATAATAATAATAATAATAATAATAATAACAATAATAATAATAATAACCATCATCGAAAAAAGAAAAAAAAACTGCCACAATGATGTGCTCCGAAAGGAGAGAATCCGACTTGAAAACGTTAAGCTGAGGCACGGGAGAGAAAAGCGAACGAAAGAGAACTTCGAGAATTTCGAAAGAGGTCATGAGAAGTTAACGTGGGCGCAATTGAAATTCGTTAATTAATGACAAAATTGTGAACGGGCAGTCACGCACTTTGTTCTCTTAAATATCGAGTTGAATATTTCACATCCAGAACTGATAGCGACTCGAGTTTCGCGGATCGACGTGTTTCATTATAGTACTTAATTAGAAGAGAAAAAGAAAGGAAGAAAGAAGCGTTCTGATAAAGTCCGCGCAACCCGATCGACCCCCTTTGGAATCAAAGGCGACGGAGCGATATCAGAGCTCTCCGATATTCGCTGGTTGATTGCGCGAGACCTAAAGAGCCTGTCGGAGAAAGGCGGCACGTGCCTGTTTGAAGTCTGATCAATTTTTTTTTTCGACGAAGCTGATCCGCTCGATATAATCGCTGCTGCGAGCTTATCCTGCGGAACTCGGTAGGAACCTCCTCGTTGCGAGCTTTTTGTGTACCTTGGATTCTGTGTGCGCTACTTTGGTATTCCGAAACGTCGGAACAGCACGTGTCTGCATGCGAAGGTATTCCTCCCCGGGGCTCTCGGCTACTTTTCTCCTGTGCTCCGTCTCCCTGATTCAACCTGCATTCAATCTCACCACCGGTAGCTTCAACTCGTGCTGGGAACGCTCTGCGAAACACGTGTCGCGACTTATCGCGCCCATTCTCGACAAAATATTTTTCACTTTATGGGAAAGAACACGAGTTGCGAGCCGCGGCGCTTATTGATGCGCGATAGCAGAGATAACAGAACTGGCGGCCAGCCGTGCAGCGGCGCACGAGTGTGGAATCAAAACATATTTTTCATCACTCGGTGCGGAAGTGGCCACTTTTCCGCCCGCTTCGCATGCGTAAAAACGCCATTTTCGCACCTTGTGATGAAAAATTTCGTACATCCCTCGTGCGAAATACTTTTTCTAACTCGTGGAGTAATGTACTATTTCTTCACTCGGTGCGGAAATCGCCACTTTTCCGCCCGCCTCGCATGCGTAAAATCGCCATTTTCGCACCGTGTGATGAAAAATTTCGTACATCCCTCGTGCGAAACACTTTTTCTAATTCGCCTTCGGCTCGTGCTGCAAACTCACACTGGTTAGAAAAACGTTTTTCGCCCTCGTGGAGTAATGTACTATTAACGTAACAAACAAATGGCGCTGCCGTTTCCACAGTTTTTAGTATATGCGAATGCAATATGATTGCACCGAAAATTATAAGATTGTATGTGCAAGAGGCAGTACGATAGACTACGTGGCCACGTCTCCCGAAATTTTTGGGTTATATCGCGCACAAATTGGTGGCTGATAATTGCGGGCCAGTAAAACCATTTTGTTTTTAATTTGGCATCTGAAACATTTGACGGAGATAATTATTGTTTTTCCCTGTAGTCCATGTGGACAACATAAAATACTAAGACATATTTTGTGCGATTCCTCTATGCTTCTCTAGATCTAATCGACTACCATTATTACTATGGCCATGACGATATGGCCATTTTTCTCGAAATCGAGAATATTTATTTGTAGAGCTGCAATTAAATCACTCATCGAAAATATCGAAAGTTCCGAGTGAATTACTTGGGTTCGATGTTTCTATAGTTGGTTACGACCAAAATTTAAAAGTTTTTTTTAACGTTAAACCTCTAATTTTTATTGTTTACAAAACTATGGCCATATCACTCTAGTTGCACAAGAAAGGATGGCGTCGGTGGTAAGAGAGAGGTAGCCTAGGTAGGTAGGTAGAATCCATGGGGTAAAATGGACTCGTTCGTAAATACAATGAAATTGGGAAAACGGCAATTGCAAGCTTCGACTGCGATTATCCACCCTCCCAAACACAGCTTGGCTGAGACGATCCAGTTTTCTCCAAAATCATTTCAAGACTTCACATTTTATCCATCAAATAATCGAAACACAACCTGTAAGCCATTTTTTCATTTCATTTTATTCATTTTCACCTAAATTGCAAAAGTCTGCATATTCCCCTTTTTATGAGGAAGGGATATGAAAATTTCAATTTTCAACTTTATGAGGAAGCGCTATGAAAATTTCAATTTTCAACTTTTTTCAACGTCGACGTCTTGTTTTTCATTTGTCCCAGGCGAGTCAAATGTGCCTGGAGAAAGTAAAAAAAAAAAAAAAAATGTATGTATCCGCGTAAATCGATGAAACTCCCTCAATCGCTCAGTGTGTTCATTTCGCCTCACTCTTCACCGACATTATCCGCTCGCTCGGGGAAAGGAACGGGGAGGAGGAATAGAAATGATACCATACAAAGTGTGGGCTAGTCCCATTGTCCGATGAGTATCGTCGTCGTGAGTTTATCGGGATATATCTACGAGCGCACGAGGCATCAGACCTATCGCGTTTCCTTTTTATTCGACTCTCGACGCTATTTCAATGTCTCGCGGTTGATAAAATATTTTCGAAATATATATTTCTGGATACGAGTTTAATCTCCGATGAGGGACACGTGTTGAAACAATGAACGAGAGAACGGGACGCTGGGAAACTACTGCGGAATTGTTGGCCCCGGGGGCTGCACAATGAAATAACGTGTCACAACCATGCACCTCCGCAACTTCAACATCCCATACAAAAATTACAAAGCCTCGGGGTATACGGGGCAAAAACGCCGGGTTGTAACGGAGAAACAAGCGAATCGAAAAATTCCTTCGAACTTTTGACCCAAAATTCATTCATTCGAATAAGCCCGATTCTCTTATAATTCATTCATGACACTTGTTCTTTGATACGGTGAATGGAAATACGATGTTTCCGCGTGGAAACAATCAGCCTCCGGAGCTCGAGCCGGCCCCTCGCGATTTTGTGCCTCGCAGCGCGGTGAAAAGAAATATTTTTAATTCATCCGAAACTCAAAAAACTGAGCGAAACAGAAGTTGCTCGACTGACGCCCCTGTTAAACGCCTCCCCCCCCCCCCCCCCCCCTCCTTCCGGCGAGAATGGTCCGAATACCAGAGGCCAAAAGTTGGACTCCCAAGAATTTTGCCCGGAGTCCCGAAGTTTCGAAGATAAGTCTTCGAGGATACCGAGTCGCTCGACTTCGCGAGGCAATCCTATTAAGTAATAGGAGAGACCGGGGCAAAATGGTACAGCGGGGCAAAACGGAACAGTGAGGGCAAAACTCAGTTTTCCAATAATCTTTCGGCGCCCCATTTTGTCCCAACGACACATTCGCATTTTCCAACCCGTCTTGCCCCACGTACCACCATAGCCACCATCCAAAAGTTATTGGAAAATTGCGTTTTGTTTCATTATCCCGTTTTGCCCCGCTGCGCCATTTTGCCCCGCTCTCCCCGAACTTAAGCGCAGTGTGGAGCGTGAAAATCTTGGAAACTTCATCGCCGACGGTTCGGTGCGGCTTGCTTATAGTACAGTTCATTTCGCGATTGTAGAACTTTCAATTTTGGAGCGAAGGGACGAACCTCATCTTGGGTTATGAAGAATTCAACGCGGGGTAAAAAAGACACTAAAAAAAGAGACAAGAGGAGACGTAATTTAATATTCCCTCCGCAGACTCCAAAACCAACTATTTAAGGTAGCTATAAGGTAGCTATGTCGGTACGCCGGAGTCATAGAATCAGCGTCTATATGACATAAAAAAATTGTTGTATGTGGTACTTTGTCTGCATCAGTAATATTATTAAAAATAATAGAGTATCTATGAAAATGTTCGCAATTAGATTGAACCGAATATTCGTAAGCATATTATTTCTTTAGTGTGGATTTGACTTCATTTTTACGACAACTAGGTTAGAAAACGTCATTTGGCCCTAAACCGTGCTCTTTGATCGCAGTTCTATTGAGCATTAGTCCGGTGACTTCATTTTTTTTTTGTTGCGCATCAATTACCGATTGATTCGCGAGACCGCAGTACTTAATATTTTTTCTCTATCTTTGATCTAAGTATCTTAATTCTCGATTTGAAGATCAACTTCGCCAGCTCTGACGTAAGCGCCGTGTAAAAATACTGATTTTCAAGATCTAATTAATCATTCGAATGGTCGATAAAAGCCTTCGAGATTTTGTACAAGTAAAATTTGACAGTTACATGAGAACATGTCAAAAGTTTATGCACGTGACTTTGGATTGCCTTCGCGACGTAACTACCTTAAAAATATCTCGGCATCGTCGCAAGTAAAATGAACTCGGTAGAAAAAAAGTCGGCCATAATGTATGTATTTTTTTTTTTTTCGTCCGCGACAGTATAAGAACATATGGTGTAAAAAAAATGAAGGCGAACACAGTTTCTGCGGCGAAGACGAGCGATCAATGCTATACTCGCCCTCCCGACGTCGGCGTCGTCATCGTCGTTGCGGAACGAGGGTAGGGAATATAGGGAGGGACGAGGGAAGCAAAGAAGATGAGACAGGGAACAGCCCACCTACTTTGCAAAGAGCGAGACGCGCCTGCTGTTGCTCAGGTTTCTCGAGTACCTCGAGGGCTCTAAGGTGAATCCAGTCGTAGCGACAGTTCGAGTTCGTCGCCGGTGAGAGCGTCGTCAAAACGGCTGGGCGAGCTGGAAGAGCACCAGGGCGAATGCTCTACCAGGCCTTCGCACGCCCACCGCGTCCCGGCATCTTTCTGTCTTTAACTCGACCCTAAAACTCCACCGGCTGCGGCTCCCGACAGCCATTGCGAAAGTGTTCCGTCAGATTTTCAACGAGGAATTCATGCGCTCGCCGATTCTCGTTTCCATGTCCTCGGCTTCACGATTTTCCATCCCTTTCACGGGCATTTTCTTCTCTCGACAAAGCCCTTTATCTGCGTGCGACCCGAAGCGATGTGGCAGGAGGGAATCTGCTACTCGTCATTGTGCTTCGGTCTATAACTTTTGTTCTTCGTCTTCTGCATTCTTATCCCGGCACTTAAGCTCCACGGATCGGGAATGAGGATGTTACGGGGCTCCGATGTTGACCTCCGTCGATAGCATCGGGATGCTCGGCACAAGTAAAGGTATTGAGTAGAACTGCGTGTGCTGACTACAAGCGTATGCGAAGATATCTTCGGTAGTTTTGAGATCCGGTGGGAATTCGTTGCTTTTTTATTCATTGTGATTCAGGAAATCGTGTTCCCTAGTGGGAATGATACACAGGACCGGTAATGGCCGACTTTGGGCGAACACTGGCCGACGCTGTGTGAGTACTGGCTATGTGTGGCACTCGGGTTTGGATGAGTTTCAACGATCTACTTCCGCATCCTAAATCATTCTATCTTAGGGCAATGTTTGGGAGACCTAGACCGATGTTCTGAATATCTTGCTCGATATTTTTCTGAATGTCTCCCTCAACATCTTGCCCCAGGAGACTTTGACCGTAAGGTAAATCCCTAACCGTAAGGTAGGGGAGACCGGGGCAAAATGGCACAGCGGGGCAAAACGGGACTGTGAGGGCAAAACTCAATTTTCCAATCATTTTTGGATGCCCCATTTTGTCCCAACGATACATCCGGATTTTTAAACCCGTTTTGCCCCACGTACCACCATCGCCACCATCTCAAAGTTATTGGAGAATTGCGTTTTGTCCCATCATCCCGTTTTGCCCCGGTGTGCCATTTTGCCCCGCTCTCCCCCTAAGTCCCTATTCCCGACCCCTATGAGGCCGACCAGGAAAAAGAGTAGCGTTGTCAAGCGTGACAAAAGTAAATTCGAGAATGATTTTCACACCGATCAATAGCTTTAACAATACACTTTCTATAAATGGTAGACTCATTACGTCAAGTATTTTCCTAGATAAAGAGTGACAAAGCCGCACTGGTGCATGTGCTATATACCGACCAGCTGTGTCCAACTCCGACCGGGCATGTCCCCATTACGGACACCTTTTTTCACAGCATGAATGACAGAGGTTGCAAAGGAAAAATAAACATAAATCAAGGATAAACGATTATAAAAATAAAAAGTAAAGAGAAATGATGAACGTAAACGTTTAATTTCGATTCAATGATATCAAATTATGACTAATATTAGCTGAACTTTAAATAATTGTATATTTGTGCCGCTTCATTTCTACGCAGCTCTCTCACTTTGAGCGTGTAAAATCATAGGGATAAACGAGGAGGATCATGAGTCGCAGTTTTTGACCCCCCGAACGCGCGCTACCCACTGGCTGCATATCAAATGGTGGTGGGAACCGACTATGCTGGAGGTAACTCTGTCCAGTGATGCCAGATTCCCCCACTCATTTTCTCCCGCGCCTATTAAAAAATTCCCTCCGAGGAAAATTTTCCTCCGATCTGGCATCACTGCCCCTGTCACAAATTGGGTCAGTGTCAGAAACTGGGTCCTTTACCTTATAAATGCTAACGCTTATAAACTCGACAACATTGGCTTGAAAGCCACAAGTAGTAATTACTGAGCTCTTTACTTAATTGAACTTTATTCCACAGTATGTGACATCAGGAAAAAAATTCTTACGTGGTTGATCATGCCGCGTGTACCGCGTTTGACAGTTGGCGTAAAGCGCAGGCGCAGTCGAGAGTCACCCCAGAGTATTGCCATCAACCGCCGCTGCGAGGGCGCAAGACGCGGCCTCGTAAAGCGTGGAGCTAGCGTATAGGGACCTTTACTCAACGCTTTTTCAGGACGATTTCATTTAAGAGTCTCCGCAAAGGTGTTTCCACATAAAGAGGGCGGACGAATGAGCTGTCCGCGAATCTCTACATTATTCTCGCTATTCGCTCAGAGTCCGTTTGTACCTAAAAATACTCCAGTGTTGCACGCAACGTTGCCTGTGTGCCGTGTGAATCCAGTCGAAAAAAAAGTGCTACCGTCGTGCTCGGTAAAGGTCTCAGTGTCACGACTATGAACCAGCCGAAAAAGCAGACGAGATCTCGCGTTCGTTTTCATTTTTCCGCATGGGCTAACTTCTCCGGGATTCTGGTTCGTCTCTTTGCCCGCGCGTTATTCTCATTTCCACTGCAACGTTTTTCCCCCGTTCCACTGAACCGCGCAGAACATTTCACGGTTCGCCGCTCGTGTACCTCATCATCGTTCTGCGGTACCTCCAATTTTCGACTATCTCGAATCCTGCACCCCACTTTTTTGTGCGAATAGCTTCTCATTTCTTGTTTTTCTCGTTCGCTCGTTATCGCTCGAATGAAAAACCTCCCAAAAATTTTCCGTCCATCGTGAACATTTGTACACTTCTCGTTCTTTATTCACGCATGGAGGACGACGGTGATGTAGACATTACGCGTCGATGTCAAAGCGTTTTTCAACTGCGCAATAACGCAGTATAAATGTTTACATCCATCACTATGTTTATGTCTATCGGACTTCCTGGATTATTCAGTGGTGAATAATCCACTGAACCAAACGTGTGTGAAGCAGAGCTGGGCAAAGTACTTAAAGTACTTGGTATTTGAAGTGCCTAGCACTTTGAGTACCGGCAAAATATTCTTAAACATCATTCAGCATCAAAGTTGAGTACAGTACTCGAAGTATTTAGTACTTATGGTACCGCGTACTCAAAGTATTGGATACGTACGATACTGCGTATCAAGTACTTTAAGTACTTTTTGCCCAGCTCTGGTGTGAAGGGAGAAAAATGTCGGTGCGAAAATTATCATTGAATGATCCGGAACGTGAGGAACCCTCCCAACGCTGGCTGACAGACATAGATACTGAGTTATAGAGGGGAATCGAACGAGCGAATGGTATACAGCGAAGACGAGGATTGAAAGGACAATGAGGATGGAGAGAGCGAGCAAAAGTCGGCGATGCGGTGAGTCTCTCACAGTCGACGTCCTGGCCGGAATCAACAGTTTGCTCTATCGATTGGCCGTGTGGCCCATATGCCGCTCGTACTGTCGCGGAGCGCCAGCGACCCCAGAGCCCGCATAACGCAGCCAGGAGGGTTGGAAAAGCTTGGTCGAAATTCTTGTTATTTTCACCATCGCCTAAAAATAAATAAAATAAATATCCCCTCGCTGTAACCATTGAAATATAACATTTTTTTTTTTTTTTTATAGTCCTAGCGTTATAGTACAGTCGGTTTAAATCCATACGATAGAGTGATTCCACATTGCGCAATGGACGATAAGCGGAAGTATAAAATAAATACAAAATTGTGCAGGAATTCTCTTCAACCGGTGCAAAAAAGTATCGCGTCTACGGTAAACTCGCGATAGATCTATCGGGGAAGTTTATTAACCCTAGAACTCATGTGTGGGGTACAGAAGTACCCCGGACGATATTCAAACTGCGCTCCCAAAGTAGAAATTGCCATTATCGTCTTGGGAGCTCCACGATAATTAAGCCTGATGTGTCCCCTGTAAAATAGCGTTTGGAATTTGAAAATCGGACCATTAAAAAAAAATATATATAAAATTTTTTTCACAAAAAGTGCGGTTTTTGCCCATTTTCGTTACGTTTTGGGCTTCAAGCGTGAATTTCATCCCCTAAACTTTAATAAAATCAAATAGGACCTTTATAAAAAATAATTTCAAAAATAGGACCCTTGTACGTCGAAAAAACCCATGGGGTACATATGTACCCCAGTCATGAGTTAGAGGGTAGAAAAAATGATACATGAGTTCCAGGGTTAAAAATTGTTTGATTGAAAGGTCTTTTACCGAAAGTCCGAAGACCCTCGAGCCGAGCGATTCTTGCGGGTAAAACTCGATAAAAGAAGAGTAACCGGTGAGACTTTGGAGTGCCGCTCGACTCATTCTGCTCTAGTTTCGTGCACACTCGCGACGAAAAACGATCGACCGCAGAGCGGTCAGAGTCAGAGCCGCCTAAAGGATGAAAGATACGCGAGGCTCGGGGATTTATCGAGTTTGCGACTTGCGAAATCGAATCACGAGATGCCCGTGCGCGCACGATGGATGGGGTATACACTCTTTCGTCCCGCGATTTCAGTACGAGAGCTGTGGAATGAGCGAATAAAAATTGAGCCACGCGAACACGTGGGAAAATGCAGGAAAAAGAGAGGGGAGGGTAAAGTGGATGACGGAGACAAAGGGAACCCCGACGAATTTCCGGGTTCTCCGATGAAACTGGAACGACAATCTCTTCTCACCCCCCCCCCCCCCCCCCCCCCTGGTAGCTCCGAAGTTCCGCCTTGCATGGTGGATCGCTCTACGGTTTATCCTGCGGCGAATCGGCTCGCCGGCCGGGGAAACAGAAACTAATATCGAGTTTGGGAATGATTATCTAGTTCCCAATGAGCGCGACGGAGTTATAGGGTTTGATTTGGCTGGGAGTTACAGTGCCTCGGGAAAATCCAGCGGCACCAGCAGTGGAGACATTATTGGCGCTCCGGGCATAGTTCTGGATAGAATTGTCGCGAATTCTGTCACGGTCTGCGGCAGTGCGTGGATTCAATGAACAGAACTCTTCGCGATTCTGAGTGCGATAACATTACGTAGTGAACATTTATGAACAGATTCCATTACTTCATCGAGGAGGAGTTCCATGCATTACAGGCTCGAAAACGCGTTTTATTTTACGCTTCGGTGAAATAGATTTTTTCAACCGAAGTAAAAGATTAAACGCTTTTTTGATTCCGTATAAAGGAAGCTTTGTTATGGTGAAAAAAGAGATTTTAATGATAATGTGTTCAGAATGTTTCAAAACATCGAAAAATCATATTTAGAAAAAATGTCCGGATGTATGTATGTATGTATGTATGTATGTATGTATGTATGTATGTATGTATGTATGTATGTATGTATGTATGTATGTATGTATGTATGTATGTATGTATGTATGTATGTATGTATGTATGTATGTATGTATGTATGTATGTATGTATGTATGTATGTATGTATGTATGTATGGATGCATGTATGTATGTATGTATGTATGTATGTGTGTGTGTGTGTGTGTGCGTTCGTGCGTGCGTGCGTGTGTGCGTGTGTGGGTGAATCGGACGCGAAAAATTCAAACCGCTATAACTCGAGAACGCCTCGACCGATCGACCTGAAATTTCACACACAGCATGTGTGGTTAATAGTCAATATTTCGGCAAAATTGCATCCAAAAATGTTCAATTGTTTTTTTTCGTACGCCATTTTTTATATCTTTGAAAATGTCTGTACGCACTCTAATTCTTACAATTTTTCAGTTATGTGGCTAAAAACGGGGACGCAGATAAAATATCATAGCCCGATGATCCCATTAACATTTCGAGAGAATCGATCTAACCGTAAAAATGTTATGCCATTTTGAATTTTTTCGAATTTCTTGAGAAATTAGTACTGTACTTTTTTGCATTAAATCGATATTAACTTCTCTTAAATTTTTATCTTTTCAGTCATTTACTTTTTCGAGACTGAAAAGATGTGGTGGTCCGTTTAAATTGTTGGTTCTCCAAAGACATAATAGATTTTATCCGGAATCATGAAAACGCCCAGTCGCCGAATGGAGGATAAAAACTGACGGAAAAGGGGAGAGCAAGCAGATACCAATCGAACGTGCTATTAACCGCTGAAACTGTTATCGGGAAAGAGCACACAGCCGTTTGACAGGAAAAGCATTCGGCACACATTCGCAATCCGCCTCTTCCTCTCTCGAAATAGTAGAGTAAAGAGATCGATTAGTCCGGAATATAATGGACTTTTCGGTGAGCATGAAATTGCATCGAATTGAGCAACGTTTTTCATCCTCGCAAATAATAGAGCTTGATATTTCGAAAATAACGTTGTAACCGATACGAATAACCAACCAAGTTTTGAGCGTCGCGTGTTTTATTTTTATTTCTTTTTTTCAACATTCTCATTGTTACGTGTCTCCCTGTTTTTCATTGTCGACAAAGCAGGAAGACTGGAAGGGGTATCGCGTACTCCATAGAGTCCGATGAACAAATTTCTCTGAATGTTTGAAACGGTAAACCAAAGTTGGGCCTCGAACCTCTCTGTGCAATCCCACTTTACCGCTCCGCGCGCGGGCGCACACACATACGCGCGTTGCACTTCCGAAATCGAAATAACTCGCTAGTAGAAAAGCTCGGGCATGGTCAGACTCGCCAACAAACCTGAGTATTGGCTGCGCGAGTCGGCAGAAAAATTCCCAACGATCAGACACCGGATAACGGTGAGAGAATAAAAGATCCTTCTATAGTTACAGAGAAGTTCAATCGACGAGGCGATAAAGCAATTCTTTTTTTTTTTTTCATGCCTGACATTCGTTTTCGATCGTCTCTCATGCTCCGTTATCGCCTCTTTTACATTCCGCCCTCGCGAAAAATGTAACTTTTTTTTCCTCAAATCGGAAACTGTGGGTTTTTTTATGATCTCACGCGTACCGTTTCTTCGGATGTATCGGCCAACTGTACCCCTGCCAAGTCTACACGAAGACAGGTCTACACAAAAAGTATGCACTAAGAGACTGTACAGGTAGTCAGTTGTACACCAAAAAACTCTACACTGAAAACTGTACACAGCTCAACTATACCCGACGAAGGGTCTGTACAAAAGTGTACACCGAATGACTGAACACGAAATCAATTTTACCTGTTAAGATGCTCTACACGATTTTTAACAGTAACTAATACTAAAATCATGTATGGATCTATGTACTACAGGTGATACTAGGTTAAAACATGCACAGAATATTTCACGTTTCACAGATAAAATATATGATTCTGCACCAAATAACCGTGCACTGAAAACTTTACACCGACCAACTGCAATGACTGGACAGCGAGCAACTGAACACAAGGAAAAAAAATACGACATATGATTTTAGCATTAGTTATTGTTAATATGATTTTGGTATATATAATGTTATAAATGATTTTAGTAGTAGTTGTTTATTTCCAATGTACGGCTTCAGTCGCCTTTTACAACCCATCCCTCACATCCTCTTATAAAGTACAAATAACTTATCTTATAGGAACCATGGCACATAATTTAGGAACGATAGTTAATACTGCTTCTGTGCATGTTTTAACCTACTATCATCTGTAGTACATAGATCCATAAATGATTTTAGTAATAGTTACTGTTAAAAATCGTGTAGAGCATCTCAACAGGTAAAATCATATATTTTATCTGTGAACCATGGCACATAATTTAGGAACGATAGTTAATACTGCTTCTGTGCATGTTTTAACCTAGTATCACCTGTAGTACATAGATCCATAAATGATTTTGGTATTAGTTACTGTTAAAAATCGTGTAGAGCATCTCAACAGGTAAAATCATATATTTTATCTGTGAAACGTGAAATATTCAATATATACTTATTTATATGGAGTTGTGTACAATAGCCTGATGTGTGGTGTCGAGTTTTTGGTGTCGAACTTTGGTCGTGTCGTATTTTTTGCTCCTTGTGTACAGTTGCTCGGTCTCCAGTTTTTGGAGTCGATCGGTGTGAAGTTTTCGGTGCACGTTTATTTGGTGTAGAATTGATTTCGTGTACAGTCATTCGTTGCATACTTTTGTACAGACGCTTCGTCGCGTGCAGTTGAGCTGTGTACGGTTTTCAGTGCAGAGTTGTTTTGGTGAACAACTGCCTACGTGTACAGTCGTTTGGTGCATGCTTTTGTAGACCCGTCATCGTGTAGACTTGGCAGGTGTACAGTTGGTCTCCTCCCGAAGCACCGGATGAGAATCTCGACGTCAAAGTATAACGTAAGAAAAATGGTAAAGTAACAATCCCGTCCCGCCCGAGTGCTTCGCACGGATATTTTCCAGCGCCAGAAACAGACCGAGCGTGCAGATGTACCCGATAAGTATCCTCTGCAATTTCCGGTACGCCTCCGCCGATGTAGGCCACATTTTCAATAGGCAGCACGGAGGCGGAAAAGCCCTTTTCATATCTCCTTTGCTATTCGAGAACAGCAGCACAACACTTTACAACGGATATACTCTCCATCCTATGTTGGTATTCAGGGAAGAATATTGCGAAGCATCTATCACCCGTCTTTGCCACCGGTCCGCTTTTATACCCGCGTTCCACGATTATGATTCATACCCGACGCATAAATCGTTCCCGAACATTGCCGAGACATCGATGCCCCATTCTCCACCGCCATCCACGCGTTTCGTTCAGATTAAATCGCTTCTCGCTCTCCGCTTCGATTTTCATCCGTCCTGTTTCTTTCCTTCTTTAGATTTTTTTATTTATTATTAACGTTCATTCCTATTTTAATTTCCCGTCGAAATCTCAATATCCTTTGTCCCGAGTCGCTATACATTAACAATGCAGCTTCCAATCTGGAGCACCACGGGCGTACATCGACGTTCATTTGTGCCCGGTAGGAAGATACGATTCCTCGTTTGTTTTTTTTTTTGGCGAGTGAATTGTCTCCGACGATTGTTCGGTGCAATAGGGGAGAGCGGGGCAGAATGGAATAATGAAACAAAACTCAATTTTGCAATGACTTTTAGATGGTGGCGATGGTGGTCCGTGAGGCAAAACGGGGTTGAATATCCGGATGTGTCGTTCACTGAGAAAAAAAAAAAATTGGTTGGATTAACCAAAAGTCGCGGTCTCTTACGTTCAAAGCTGTTATTCGTTTGGTACAAATAAAGCATTGTTTTGTTGAACGATTATTTGCTCAAATTTATTCAAAATTTGTCGATTGAAATAAACATTTTTGTTGTACCAACCGAATACACCTTTGAACGTATGTCACCGCCCATTTGCTTAACTCAGTGTTGGGACAAAATAGGGCATCCATAAATCATTGGAAAATTGAGTTCTGCCATCACTGTCCCATTTTGCCCCACTGTCCCATCTTACCCCGCTCTCCCCTATAAAGCGAAGAGAAAGAGTTGAAGGACGATTATTTGTTTATAGTCGCGGCACAGCCGTATCTCCTGCCGGAAGCCAAACACTTCGACAGCCCAAGAGCTCCAGCCCCAAGAAATTGAAAGGGGTTTCCAATTTTCCCGTCGCTCGTTTTCGCCTCATGGCCCGAGAGGGCTGTTGCTCGCGGGATGTCCCAATCGAAAACACTCCGTCAGTCGAGAGCACAAACATGGTCCTTTCGAATCCTTTGAAGAGCGCCCAAACTGCCCGCGCACGCGGGACTGCCCAGTTTAATGACGCGAAAGGGGAAGTTCCGAACAGCCAATATCCCGTCTCCTCACCGATAAAATTTATTATCCCTCCATCAAACGCTTCGTTTGACATAACCATTCGGAGTCCAAAATAAATACTTTACAATCTCTTCACAATCGTAGCGAATGCCAATTGGGCGAAACATTCAATCAGTCGCACAAATAAAAAAAAAAGAATTTTACGACGAGTCGACGAGAGAATGAATCAATCCTCCGGTAAGCTTCGACACACACACACACACACGCGTCATTCCTGTGTGCCCTTTCATCCTCTCAGCCCGACGTGCCTTCGCAGCCAGTGTTCTCGTTTATAAAAGGTGAACCCGTCGACTGACATAGTGGACAACGAGAGGATGCGCAAAGTGGGAATGAAAAAGCCCCTCGGGGGGGGGGGGGGGGGGGGGGGGGGTGAGTATCGGTTCTGTGATGCGTGCCTCTCGATTCCTGCCGAGGGTGTCCTGCACTCTCGACCCGTTCGCAGCAATCGCACTGGTCGCACCTACATCGGGTAGGTGCTCGTTTTAGTTGGCCGTGTAGTTTCGCAAAAACGCTTCCATCGATATTCAAGCGGTACCCGGTTGGCCGTTCAACGGTACGGTGCGATTTCCTGCGTAGTTATTCGGTCCCGCTTTTGCACTTCGATGCCGTAAGTTCGTGAGCGTAAAATCGAATGAAACGAAGAGCGGGATGAACGAAAGTTTTATGGGGGTTAGTGTGGGCAGGAACATCGAATGTGTACGATGATGGAGATCGAACGAGAGTGTTGGAGACATGTACGGATAGTTATTGGCGGTTGCGTGAGGCCGTGAGGGGACACAAAGAGAGGCTTGTTGGCGAGCTTCGATACTCTCCATACTACTGTGTCTACTGCGGCGTTATGGATGTATATACGGCGTATTTTAGCTATGGCATTCGCTGTGTCGGTCCAGCAACACTGAGTGGATGAGCCTGCGTCTATTTATACTATGGCCACACTGGAAACTGGCGAACGCAAGCACCCCGCTAGGCAGCTACCTGTTGGCTGTTCCCGTTCCTCTCCCCATCTCACCACCTCCCCTTCGCCCTCTCGACTAACTGCCTATATTCAGTGTATTCTATATCATGGTGTACCATCGGAGAGACGCGGTAATTGGCCACTGTACCCGATCGAAGAGTCCAGTTATTGGCACCGTTGCGTTTCTCTCTATCCGGTTGGTGGCCTACAACTATATCGCTCATCCTGCACAGTCGTTCCGTAAGCTGAACGCCCCAGTGTACTCCGATAACTGGGTCAAGCCATGAATGTGGGTCAACGCGGCGCGCGCGCGTTCCGGACTCGCCCAGTCTTTAGTAATATCCAGCCAACCCCCTTACCACACGTATAACTACCATCAGCCCATCATACGCCCTGCTCGCCCGCACTGTTTGCCATGAACTCTTGCTCGTTCGTTCTCTCGGTCCTTCGTTCATAGAGCTCTTTTTTACTTTTCGTTTTGTTTTTCCTCTGGTGTCGTACTCCTTGCCCATTCAGTTACTAATGCCCAACGGGCACGTCAAACGGAACGTCTGTTGTCAGCTTGCCGCGAAGAACCCTCAAGAGAGATCGACGAGAACTTGCTTCACGCACTCGTCTTCTTTATCTTCCTGTGCCAACGCGTCTTTTTATCGGTACGCTCTACTCGCGATGGCAAACATCTCCTGGCGGTGGCGAACGATCGTGTATTCCTTCTACGACCGCTGTAAACTCTCTGCATGTCTGAGTATATTACACCGCTATACTTTGTAATGTATGCTCGTTTTGTCGCAGGGTCCTTTCACGTCTGTTATGCGCGGATCTACAATACTGGGCGCTAAGAGTTTCCTCTTCCAATCGGCTAGCGAGTGATACTGTTTTGTAATCGCAAAACATCAATCCCAAGTATACAACCCGAAAAAATCATGTTTCATCAACGCAAAAATTCAAAATTAAAACCCTGAAGCGACATTGGGTATTTGTAGCAACTTTTTTGAGGTAGATTACAAGCTCATTTCAGCTCGACCTCCCCTGTGGGGGAGACCCGGGCGAAACGGGCAGCGGGGCAAAACGAGCACCTCAACTAAAAATAGGTGTCGGATGCTCCCTTACGGATATCGTCCTAATTTTCTTTCAAACGCTTTATTTCAGTTTTCAGACTTTTTTCCAGAAGAAAAGTGCGGAAAATAAGTCAGATTGGTAATGAATATATATATACATCGAATCAGCATTTTTTTAAAAAGATTTGTTCAAAACTTTTTTTCGAAAATTCATTGAGCAAATACATTTTGTTTTTTGTTTAATTTTTTATCTAATTCATTTTTTGAATGATTTTTTATATTTATCAAAAATCATTCAAAAAATTACTTAACACACCCAACTTAACTTATTTACACCCAAACAATAAGGCCGTGAAAAAAATTTTGTAAATAGATTTCTATTCTTTTTTTCTTCGTATTTCCCCTATTTATATATATATATTTTCATGAACAATTTGACATATTTTCCACGGTTTTCTTATTTAAGGCACATCAGAAGCGTGAAATAAGTCGTTTACAACAAAGTTAAGACGGTGCCTGTTTTGCCCCCCTGACCGTTTGCCCCGGTCTCCCCTACATGAATTCCCGAGACGTGTCTCGAAGTGCCGATGAAACGCTACTGTTGTCAAACGTCCCGGAAAGTACTGTCTCCGAAGGGATAGTCTTCTGCAACAGGAACAGAGAATCGTCAATGACGACCGCTGCGCCCGTCGATTACATGTATTGGCGCAGAGCATCGAGCCCCGGGCTTTTTGTCAGAGGGGCTTGCACGAGAAGTCGCCGAGGGTAATGAAACCAGGGCTCCGCTCTGCCAATATTTACCTGAACCCGTATAGAGGAATGGAGAGAAAGGGACGGGCCAGTAGCCTGGAAAAGGGGATGAAAACGAGTCCGCGAGGTCAGCCTCCGCTTACACCGTCACGAATATCCAAACGACCCTTTCGCTCCCTGCAACTCCCCCACCGCCTGCATGCCTCACTGCTCATCTATCCCGTTGGAATGCCTCTGGTCCTCCAAGACATTCTGGACATGCGTCGTTGAGCAGTGTTCTCGCGGTCGCTTTGAAACTTTGACCAGGCAACATTTCAACAGTTTACTCATGGTCCACACTTGCTGACCGGCTCGCCAGTCTCGTGCGTCAGTCGTTCCAGTAAAAATGTTAAAATCACTGAAAAGCCGAGTTCACTGAGAAAAAATTACATAGTAAAAGGAACAATACTGACTTTTTACCATAAAAAAACAGTTCCCAACGGGACCATCTACATTTTGTCGTTACGTCAATGACAAAAGTCATCGTTGCAACCATAATTATAGTTTAACCAATTGAACATATGAGGCATTCTTTATCAACCGGGCCACTTTTTTCGGTTGACCTCTCGGATGTTTTTTAAAATTCGCCATTTTCGAGTACTACTTGAGAGAGGCTTCTGTGATGCTTTTTAGATTTTTAAAGTGCACTGTTCAGGATTTACATTTTTTTTAATATCAGTATATCTCAGAAAATATTGGTCGCTCAAAAAATTCATAGTAACATTAACTTGTTTATTTTTCATCAACTTTCGAATGATGTTAGAGTCACAATTTTCCCGATATGGGAAAGTCGATATTAGGTTTAAAAAAATTTTAATAATTTGTTTCTACTAAAAACACACCTTCGATTCTGATATTTAAAAAAACGTAAATCTTGAAGGGTGCACTTTAAAAATCGAAAAGAAAATCACAGAAGCATCTCTCAGGTAGTACTACAAACTGACAAATTTTAAAAAACATCTGAGAGGTCGACCGAAAAAAGTGGCCCAGTTTATAAACAATGCCTCATATACTATCAAAAACTATCTATATAGACGTTCCACCTGGTAACTATTCGTTATTACTATCCTACTGGAAATACTATCCTTTTTCTCAGTGTTCAATCCATTGAAGCTAAAGCCAATATCGTTGATGGATCGAGAATAGAATGTACATTTATGCATACGAGAGGGAAACAAAGCGAGTTGAAGTTCGGTCGTGGCGTGTTCGTTGTTTACACTTCAGAAGAGTGTCGGAGAAGCTGTCATGCTTCCGTCCCAATTTCGTCCTCCCGGATTGCCTTCCGATAAAGTGAGTCCCGAGCAAGCTCAAGTCAGAATGGACTGATAGCTGTGGCGTACAGAATTCGAGGCTACGCCAAACCGCTAACAATACGCCTATTGTATACCCGATTCCATTCCGCTAAGCGGCTCACGCGTACGGTCAGCGTTATAATGTACATACACGTACAGTAATATAGTAATATAGTAACAGTTTGACCGCACGGACGTACGTTCGTCGATGACGACGTTAACCGAGCCAGTATCGCGGAGGCTTCGCGATCGAGGAATTCTATGACCGCACAGACCAATTGCGAACGGCCCAGCGAGCGCGCAGACGGCTCAGACCGAACGCGAACGCAAACGCTCCACCTCTTCCTCTTCCACGTCCAAGATTTAGCTTTGTCAAAGGACCGGCACTCCTTTGACAACAGAGATGGTTACTCTCCGTCTCGATGCTCTCTGACATATACATATACAACGTTTCACTAAACTTTGGACGTATAATTGCAACAGTGGCCGGACTCCCGTGCCCGAGGAAGTTGGAGCCAATATTAGTCCTCAGTGGGTCAGTCGAGCGTATCTAGTGGATAGAGTCCAAAGGACACGAAGAACGGAAGATTTACCATCGTGACAATTACTTCCGCAAGATACAAACGGAACGAAGTATCGCTCGTCTATATGGGCGGTGTGTTCAATCGGTAACTGAATCGCTAATCTTGTCCGAGATGAAGTAATAGCGCTGATTTAATAGCGATGATAGTGGTGAGTGGGTCAGTCGAGCGTATCTAGCGGATAGAGTCCAAAGGACACGAAGAACGGAAGATTTACCATCGTGACGATTACTTCCGCAAGATACAAACAGACAAAGTATCGCTCGCGTATATGGGCGGTGTGTTCAATTGGTAACGAATGGCTAATCTTGTCCGAGATGAAGTAATAGCGCTGATTTAATAGCGATGATAATCGTGAGTGGGTCAGTCGAGCGTATTTAGTGGATAGAGTCCAAAGGACACGAAGAACGGAAGATTTACCATCGTGACGATTACTTCCGCAAGATACAAACGGAACGAAGTATCGCTCGTCTATATGGGCGGTGTGTTCAATCGGTAACTGAATCGCTAATCTTGTCCGAGATGAAGTAATAGCGCTGATTTAATAGCGATGATAGTCGTGAGTGGGTCAGTCGAGCGTATCTAGTGGATAGAGTCCAAAGGACACGAAGAACAGAAGATTTACCATCGTGACAATTACTTCCGCAAGATACAAACGCAACGAAGTATCGCTCGTCTATATGGGCGGTGTGTTCAATCGGTAACTGAATCGCTGATCTTGTCCGAGATGAAGTAATAGCGCTGATTTAATAGCGATGATAATCGTGAATGGGTCAGTCGAGCGTATTTAGTGGATAGAGTCCAAAGGACACGAAGAACGGAAGATTTACCATCGTGACAATTACTTCCGCAAGACACAAACGGAACGAAGTATCGCTCGTGTATATGGGCGGTGTGTTCAATTGGTAACTGAATCGCTGATCTTTGCCGAGATGAAGTAATAGCGCTGATTTAATAGCGATGATAGTCGTGAGTGGGTCAGTCGAGCGTATTTAGTGGATAGAGTCCAAAGGACACGAAGAACGGAAGATTTACCATCGTGACAATTACTTCCGCAAGACACAAACAGGACGAAGTATCGATGGTGTATATGGCCGTTGTGTTCAATTGGTAACTAAATCGCTGATCTTGTCCGAGATGAAGTGATAGCGCTGATTCTTCTCATCTTTCTTCTCACATTGGTGTCCAGCGCTTCCAGAATATCGAAGCTTTCGCAAGTTCTTCCTAATACCTGTCTCACTAACAACCACATATATGATCCTTTGGACTCCAAACTTTGATATCCCGTTCGCCGCACCGTTATGGATCCAACAGTTGGCTAAAGGTATTACGACTAAGTTTAATCGCTAATTGGTCCTCGTTCTGTCCTAAGCACCGATACACTGAAGACTGCATCGCGCGATAATAATCATAATAATAGGATACCCTGCTATCTCCGGGAAGATTTGTCCAATCGTAGATGGAGCCAAGACTTCAAGTTGTAGTTGAGTAATCACGTAGTGGGTCCAGAGCTGTCGGAGGGTGGAAACTTCCTCCGTTAGCGTGCGTCATCGGGAAGCCTTCGGGAAGCCGAAGGCTTTTGCGGTGAAATCTGTGGGATACTTGACCGTTCGTCGCGAAAACCCCGAGGGGTCAAAGTTCGAGGTCAACTTCTCTCTCCGGACACCTTTTCCCTCGACTAAGTATAGCCCGGGAAACTGGACCGCTATGCTTGCAGGGTACCGGTCGCCACACCGATTCGTCACGAATATATCAATAACGAAACATAACGTCACCAATGGTATTCGACAAGCGACCTCTCGTTCGATGTTCACCCACTCTAAAAAAATTATAGTTTTTTTTTTTTCACTATCGCAAGTTCCTGACTCTCGTAGTGGAGAAGCCGCTCGAAAGACCATCGGGATTGATTAGAATCTATCAGGAATCTTCATCGCAGAGTTAACTTTGTACAGCGGATGGCAAAATTAGGTGGAGCCTTAGCCCCAGATAGCCAATCGTAGTACAGGCAAACAAGGGCAATCGCTTGCCATCAAGCTTTGCTGTTTGCTTTCCAGCAATGTTGCAACAATAGTTTCTAGCATGAGATTGCAGCATATTGGTAGCAAAAATCCAACAACGGTTGCTATGAGCTCATTCCTTATTCTTAACAGCCGTGAAAGAGATCGAAATTCCTCCTCATCAGAAGCCGACCTCTGATTACACATTTCCTCAATCGGCGCACAGAGAAAAAAAATCAATTGAGTCAACAAAATGTGCGCTTACGGGTGGCGAAACAAATGTTTGGTCGATCGAAAGGAATACCTCGTTGATCGAACTAACAGGCCGTCGATTCAAATTTTTCTTTACTTAATACAACAATTATTTCGTTCGATCAACCAAAAATTTGTTTCGCCACCCGTAAGCGCTCATTATGTTGACTCAATCGATTTTTTTTCTCAGTGCGTTATTGCTATACGCTACGATAACGAAAGCCCACTTTTTCATGCGATTAATGAGTTCGATAATTGGTTGATAATGAATTACACCCAATTAACGTTACACGATAATGAGTTTGCAAAGAGTTTATTTGCCTATACAAGTTTGATTGATAATGAACAACGCAACAATTATTGTATTGCTTATAATGCACTACAGTTAATTTTTTTTTTTTTATAAAAGTGAATTAATTGGTAATGGCGAATGTAAAATTAAACTGCTATAACCATAAAAAAAGAATGCGCGTTTTTGGATTTTAAATTTGTTCGAAAATTGTCTCAAATTGTGGGATCGCTTATTGTCGATATATCTTTCTAAAATATGATACATAAGTGGACTAGCACTAACGATCCTTGGAACTGAATTTTTTTGAGGATCGATGGAGGCACGTAAATTTTATAAGAAAGCGAATTTTTGAAAAATGTCCCCCAAAATAATCACGATTCAGGAAAATTACTCTTTGTAGTGAGATGCGAAGCACTAGCACAAGCCTTGCTGACAAGTTGCTGACAATATGCCCCTAAGAATTTTCGGGATTGAATGCTGGGAAATTTTGCCGCCATCCCGTGCGGACATACTCCTAGAAAAAAAAATTATTTGACAGCCACGATTTATTTGGTTTAAGTAAAAGATTTATTTGATTTAAATAAATATTTATTTTTATTAAGTAAATAGTCACTTCAATGAAATAAATATTTATTTAAATCAAATAAATATATCACTTAAGCCAAATAAACGGTGGCCGTCAAATCAATTTTTTTCAGGTTGTGTGCTGTCTATTTGCAGGCGGGTTGTTGGCAAAATGCTATCAGGGTCTGCTCATCCCGTGAGGTATCGACTACGCAGGCGATAAGGGTTGTCCGAACATTGATGAGAAAAACTATGTTTTCTTGGAAACCATATGATGGAGTGAAATGGAGTAAAAGATTTATTTGATTTAAATAAATATTTATTTTAATTAAGTAAATAGTCACTTACATGAAATAAATATTTATTTAAATTAAGTAAATATTTATTTAAATCAAATAAATATATCACTTAAGCCAAATAAACGGTGGCCATCAAATAAATTTTATTCAGGTTGTGTGCTGCCTATTTGCAGGCGGGTTGTTGGCAAAATGCTATCAGGGTCTGCTCATCCCGTGAGGTATCGACTACGCAGGCGATAAGGGCTGTCCGAACATTTATGAGAAAAACTATGTTTTCTTGGAAACCATATGATGGAGTGAAATATTTCACAATATGACGATCCCTTCGGATGCTCGTAATCAGAGTATCCCGCTTTATATCCATCACGTACGTGACTGACACCATTTTCGATCGCTCCTTCCGACGAAAATTACAGGGCTCGGTTCCGTTAGGTATTCTCCGAGGTATGTAGTCAGCCAGCCAGCAGCCAATCCCTCGCTCCTTTACCCCTCCGGATTGCGAATTAGCTCGAGGCCTATTGCCTTCATAAATGCGCGCTTCGGCACGAGAGAGGGAACACATTCTCCCATCTCCAATACGATCTCGACGCGAAGGGGAGGAGGAAGAAAACGAACGGGGAAAAATCGAGGGGGAGTCGCTCGAAGATGCTGTATCACGTCGCGAATGATTATTTGATGGCGGAATCTTGCTTTTAATAAATCTGTTTGAATGACCGTGGAATTCTTTCGCCCGTCCCCGTTCACACGCGTTACTCGTCGATACACGTAAGAAAATAACTTTGAGCGTCTAAGGAATTCACACCCAGACACCGCGACGTAGGGGAGAGCGGGGCAAAATGGCACACCGGGGCAAAACGGTGTGCCATAATGAGACTAAACGCAATTGTAGAATAACTTTTGGACGGCGGCGATGGTCGTACGTGGGGCAAAACAGGTTTGAAAATCCGGATGTATCGTTGGGACTAAATGGGGCATCCAACAATTATTGGAAAATTGAGTTGTACCCTTCCTGTCCCGTTTTGCCCCGCTGTGCCATTTTGCTCCGGTCTCCCCTACATTTCGTTTTGTCGTTCGAATATCGACAAGCACTTTCGGTCTTTTTTCCGATACTTTTATTTCTCCATCTCTCAGACGACTCGCGTATACTCTACGATGACACATCGAAATATTATTTCCTGTCAGCTTCAGTATCGAGAAGACGGGGAAGGGTCGTTTCCATATTGGGACAAGATGTTCTCTTTCCGGAGCCCAATAGACCTCGATTTGGCTCTCGGAGAACATCGTAATGTATGTAAGGTAGATATCCCCGTAGCACCCGCGAGAGATTGCGAAGCTCGTATTTCCTCATTCTCGCCGAGAACTACTCACTGGCGGTGGGTACATCGTTAACGCTCCACGAACGAGTATCCGGCAGTAATTGTACCGCAGCCGTATAGCAGGTTCCTCCCTCGTGGGACTCCTTTTTCGGTAACTGTTTTTTCTTATCACGCTCGTGAGACCGGTGAAACCTCTGTGCACGCTATAAAGTGCGCTGTATATAACAAATTTTGGAGTCAACGTCTGGAACTTTATCTTCTTTCGTGCATGCCTCGCGCCATGAGGAAAAGATTTAAAAACAAAATTCCTGAAAGCTTCGTAAACTGCAAAACTTCCTCCCCGAACTACCTGTTTTATCGGCACATTTACATCTCTACCACTCACAACTCTACCGAAATCTCTGCCAGGCAGGTAAAAAAACTCTACCAGAATCAAAATAAAACTCTACCGGACTTGGGATAAAACTCTAGCTTAATTGAAATAAAACTCTACCGGAATGAAAATAAAACTCTACCGAAATACAAGACTGCCGTCTAGCCTCGTATTCCGGTAGACTTTTCTTTCCATTCCGGTAGAGTTTTATTTCAATTCGGATAGAGTTTTAGTTCAATCCTGGTAGACTTTTATTTCAAGTCCGGTAGCGTTTTATTTCAAGTCCGGTAGAGTTTTATTTTAATTCTGGTAGAGTTTTTTTACTTTATGGTAGAGATTTTGGTAGAGTTCTAATACGGTAGAGTTGTTGTGTGGTAGAATTGTTACAGCTCTCTTTTTTTGTAGAATTATTATCCGGTAGACTTGTTTTCTGGTGGAATTATGAGTGGTAGAGATGTAAATGTGCGATTTTATCTAAGCCGGTATCCAATCTTCGATGCGTTCATAAATGCAGTCTCACTCCGATCCACACGGATCATTGTTCTTTATCAGTGACTGCCTAGTGCTAATGGATTTTTATCGTTACCAAAACAACGGTTATTATCCCAGATCTAATTCACAATTAAACCTTAACGGAGAAAAATCTGGATCATATTACAAACTCGCATTTGGGCAGCAATTTGTTTTTACATATATCACATATGTATACGTGCCAGACGTTTCTAGATGAGGCAGATTCCAGTAAAATTGCATTTGCCCTTTTGCAAAGCACCCTTTTGAGTTCCGTTACTCTCTGGTCGTTAAAGGAAGAGCGTGAAAAAAAAATGCAGAACGGAAAAGCGATGGTTTCCGTCAGAGGGAGAGCTCGATGACAACCACCCCTCCCCCCCTTCCGGCATGCCGCTGTGTGTCGCATGGAGGCTATTTAAAAAAAAAACGCCGAGGCTACACACGCGACACAAATAAAATTGACATACCCCGCGGCACCGGAACAACCTGATTTTTTTTCGTTTAACTGGCTCCAATTCCCATTTTAGTTATTTACCGGCTCGCGAAGCACAGTCACCGGATTTCGTTTACGATTGTGAGAAAAAAAAGATAGAACCACCGCTGCGAAACAGTGGTTCAAACAATTTCTAATATTCAATCCTCCGACGATACATCCGACCTTGCATGACCCGACTGCTACGAATACCGAATACATGTATGGATATATGAATTTCCGCCGTTGAAAAAGAATTGACTTCGCGGGTTCGGTGGACTCGATAAATTGATTTTTTTGTTCACAGATACACGTGTGTGCGCCCAACGCACTCTCATCCCTGTAATGAACACCTTTGTTCAACATTCGCCAGTTGAACAAAGTTCGAATAATTATTGCATACAAATAATATACCCGGCATTTCACAATTCAATTACAATAATTCGATTATGAGAATTCCTCGAGACACCCCGCAGTATGAAAAAAGAAAGAAAGAAAAAAAAATGGCAACGCAAAAAGATCCTTTAACCGCGCAGTATTTTATAGGTGAATGATAAATATATGATATATATATATATATATATATATATATATATATATATATATATATATAATTATATAAGAATATAAGATATATGAATATACGTATGGATTTATGAATTTCCACCGTTGAAAAAGAATTGACTTCGCGGGTTCGGTGGACTCGATGAATTGATTTTTTTGTTCACAGATACACGTGTGTGCGCCCAACGCACTCTCATCCCTGTAATGAACACCTTTGTTCAACATTCGCCAGTTGAACAAAGTTCGAAGAATTATTGCATACAAATAATATACCCGGCATTTCACAATTCAATTACAATAATTCGATTATGAGAATTCCTCGAGACACCCCGCAGTATGAAAAAAGAAAGAAAGAAAAAAAAATGGCAACGCAAAAAGATCCTTTAACCGCGCAGTATTTTGTAGGTAAAGTGGTTGCATCACGTACTGCAAATTCAATCAGTTCGCTCCAGCTTGTGCACGACATTGAGAAACGTGCCTCGGCTTCGAATTGTTCTCGTCGCCGAGTTTCAAAAGCTCTCGTTCGCCCGGGGTTTTCTCAACTTTCGCGAATTCGATATATCGAATCCGGGAGCCGAGTAAGACGCTCGCTTATGTGTATAATAATACAGTGCAGAGAACGTGTTGTCGCATCGAGCGAGAGAGTTTTATCGCAACAGGTGGCGGAGCAGCTTGGCCACGAGAAGCATCCGCCGCTACATATCGCCAAGAAACAGGCCATCGTTCTGCTTGCGCTCGTCTGGCTGCATTTCCATGCGATGCCTCGGAGTTACCGAGCATAAGCAATTGCGAAAGCCCCTTTGCTGCAGAGCGGAGTTTGGGGAAACCGGAACCTATGTGTACCGAAGTGAAACCTATATATGTTGGTCCGGATCTACCCTGCGTGGACGCTTCTATGATACGAATCTCCCTGAGCGAAGTTCGAGTACATATCGAGATAGCATGAGTAATTGCATGATTAGTAAATACACTAACGATCCGGAACCTCACGTCGAAGCTCAAGCTCGCTTCGCCTTGCCAAACCCATAGACTTACACTGTAAAAAATTTTTGTTTGAAAATTCATAAATGTATATGAAGTTTTATGCATATACAGTGTACGAAAGTTCATTGACACGTATGTAAGAATATTGCGTTACCGGTATATTAAAAACGATTTTCATATACGGATGTCTTATTTTTATTTTTATTTTAATATACAGGTATTGCATTTAAGATTAAATTATGAAAATTCAAATACAATGTATATGAATTCTAATTTCATATACCGAGGTTGTATATTTCACATAACTTTGTATATTAAATGTGTTGTAAATTTCATAAGATTCTTTACATTGTATAATTTCAGCAAGTGTTTTTGTTGAGTCTGGAATGGAATTCGACAGGGATGGACAGTAGGTAGGCATGCGATTGGGGAAGGATTGCAGGTGGATAATTCGGCGATGGGCAATTGTTGATTTTTTTTCAACTGAAGATGTGCGTGGAATTAAAATAACTGTTTTTGCACCCCTAATAGTCAGCAAAGACTCTCAAAATCGAGCACCGCCACGTTGGTCATGGATCATTTTGATACTTTGTTATTCTGAATTACCAGATTAACATTTTATATTCCCTAAAAAAAGACGCGGGGCGAAATGGGCCACCCAAAATAAGACAACTAGAAGGCTGCAACGGTGGATTATTGGCGTACGAGCACTACTGATAGGTAGAAGTAGGGAGACTCGAGATGTATGGATAGTACAGGCAGGGGTTAAAAAAAGTGAACAATTTAAGGGTAGCCCGTCTCGCCTACTGCACACGTAAAGTGGTACTTTATATTACAACTAAACTCCGACGTACTTGGTACTTTTAAAGTACTTCATCAAAACAGGCAGTATTTTTTCAAAATTGAAACAGCGATGTTCAACTATTTTCATAATGAAACTCTCCTTCGACGGGCCACTGTGCCTGTACGACCTTAATCCCGATGAGCGAGGAATCGACAAGGAGCCCGATCGATACGAACTAAGCGGAACAGAATTCAGCGGTTAATTTAGGTAAGCACTATATTCCGATAGGATGAGATATAGAGATACGTTCCATTAATGCCTACAAAGCTATAGGTATAAGACGCGATTTCCTGAGTGAAATCACATCGGCATCATGAGTGGAAGGCTTTCGATAAAAGATAAAAGAAAAAGCGCCTGCGAGAAGCTTATTAAGAAAGTAAGAGAAACGTGCAGTTGATAGTATTAGATAGAGCGACGCTCCAAGACGGCAGAGTCTCGATAACAACCCCTCCGGGGAAATTATCCGCGGATATCGCGCGTCCCTCGTCTCCTCGACAAGGTGTTGTCGAGAGGACGCGGCGATAAGCAGATGAGCTCGCTATCGGAACCGTACTGGCATTGCTCCTGTTTGTACAACAGTCGCGGCTGTTTGCTTCGTGTCCGCTAATCCCTGTTATGGTCTCATAAATTCTCTGAAACTCGCGGATCCGCCTGCAGCCCCACCAGAGAGGATGAGCGATCAACTGCTGTCTATTTACTCCATGAGTCTGCTAAATTTATCGAATTAATGAACGATACTGTCGTCGCTAATGGTGACCCAACTACGTGCAGATCGTTCACAGGATGCAGAGAAACCGTACCGAGTCTCACTGTTTTGTGTCATAAAAAAAAAAAGTTAAATAGTTGAAAATTGAAATTTTCATATCGCATTCTTATAATGTTCCTTTATTCGCAAAGCTTCTTCTATGAGGAAGCATTGTCTGTGTTTTTGGCTTTCTCATAGAGGAAGCTTCGCGAATAAAGGAATATTATGAGAATGCGATATGAAAATTTCAATTTTTATGAGAAACGATATGAAAATGTCAATTTTCAACTTTTATGAGAAAGCAATATGAACATTTCAATTTTTAACTTTTATGACGAGGCGATATAAACATTTCAATTTTTAACTTTTATGAGAAGTCGATATGAACATTGTAATTTTCAACTTTTCTCAACGTCAACATCGTGTTAGGCTTTTATGCAAATGGCTTTTATGGCTGGCCTATTCAGGTCAGAGCGTAAATATACACCAATAGACTTTTATGGCTCGCCTATTGAGGTTCAGAGCGTAAACATACACCAACGCCGCTCTTCACTTTGTCGGATCTGTGCTCGGCGCATAAAAATACATGGAATTATGCGCACCTGATTTTTTTTTTTTTTTTTTTGCACTTTCGATTCATACTCAAGAAATCCAAATAATACCCCCTTATTGAGCTTTTTTAACCCCTTCATTTCCATAATTTTGTGTATTTCTTACCATAGAACACTATAGGCAACTGGATATTTCGGCGATGCCATCGGGAAGCATAGAAAGCTGTTTAAAAATACGCAGAATAACGCATTTTTTCAATTTTGGCTGTAAAAATTCCCGATAAACTTTTTTCGTTACTCGTCACTCTGGGACTAGATTTAATGTATTTTTCCATGCAGATCACTAATCTACCACTTATTTTATTCATAGATGAATAATTAATACGGAAAATTGTGTCTTAAAGAAAGTACACATTTTTCATGAAATTCAAAAAATTCAAAATTACATAAAATTTAATCGATTCTCTCGAGATTTTATAGGGATTATCAGTCAATCATATTCCATCTGTGAACGCGTTTTTAGCCAGACAGCTACAAAATTGTACGAGTGCGCACAGACATTTTCGAAGAAATTAATAATGGCGTACAAAATTTCACTGCACATTTTTTAATAAATTTTTAAAGAAACATTGACTATTAACCACATATGCTGTGTGTGAAATTTCAGCTTAATCGCACACACACACACACATTCGGACATTTTTGATAATTGCCATTTTTCGATGTTTTGGAACATTATGAACACGTTTTCATTAAAATCTCGAAATTTTTTTTTCCATAAACAAAGCTTCCACTATGAGTAAGCAAAAATAAATAAAAGTGCGCTTTTTGAGGTATGTTTAAATTTATTCAAGACACTTTATAATCTCGTAATCAAGTACTTTAATTCTGTGAAGTAAAGTGACGGACGGGAGAGCGAAACTGAATAGTAACCGTTTCCGAGTTTGATAAAAAATGCGTGATAAGCGCGAGAGAAAAGCTTTTCTACAAGTGTCTCGCAGTAAAAGCGTTTACGAACGGTTGCAGAGTCGAGTGCCGTTGGTTTCCACAAACTCGACCGCTTAACAAGTTTGTCCATTAAAATTAAATGTCCTCTAGCAGTCTAGGCTTTGAAAAGGATTGAATTCAGCCTCAGTTATCATCACGTTTCTCTTGTAACCGGGGCAAAGCGCTCCGTCTCATCTAGTCGCTGGCAAGGTGCTCCGGGGACACGGCGCGGATTGCAAAAGGGCTTCCGGACACGCAATAACGTCCTATAGAGGTTTGATTCAAACTCTGGGAATAACTATCTGTCCTGTGGGTTCCTTAAACCATTTATGTGTTTTCGCCTGCGATCGAAGGACCGATCACGGAACACTCCGGCAAGACTCTCGACGCGAGCTGTGCTCAGTCTCCAATCACTATTCCAAACACGTAGCTTCAATTGGAATCATATTACTTTACTACTGTTTGTGAACGCTCGTACCCCGACACTCAGTCCACATTGATTACGTACCAGCTCTACATCCGGAACTGGTATTTTCGTTATAGAATATGGAAGCGCACAAACTCCGAGGAATCGGGGAAGTTAAAAAAGTGATAACAATAAAAATATAAGAAAGTGGCGAGTAGACTGAGAGGAGGATGTAGTAAATATGACTATATTGCTTGAGAGATATTAGGGGAGAGCGGGGCAAAATGGCACAGAGGGGCAAAACGGGATTATGAGACAAAGGGCAAATTTTCCAATAATTTTTGAATGGTGGCAAAGCAGTGTTGAAAAACCGGATGTATCGTTGGGCCAAAATGGGACATCGAAAAATTATAGGAAAATTGAGTTTTGCCCTCACTGTCCCATTTTCTCCGCTCTCCCCTACCATAGCACGTAGGGGAGAGCGGGCAGAATGGGACAGTGGGGCAAAACGGGAAAGCGGGGGCAAAACTCAGTTTTCCAATAATTTTTTAATGCCCCATTTTGTCCCAACGATACAACCAGATTTTCAATACCTTTCTGCCCCACTTACCATCACCGCCGCCATCCAAAAGTTATTGAAAAAATCGCGTTTTGTCCCATTATCCCATTTTGCCCCACTATCCCATTTTGCCCCGTTCTCCCCTAGTAGTAGGGAACTGGGGCGCCACCTATGGTAGGAAGTACCGGATTTATAAGAATTTTTCAGGGATATTATGGTTAAAATTCTTGGAAAATGCTGAGACTTTCCGCCATAGGTGGCGCCCTAGTGCCTTACAATTATGTACTACGGTAATTTTTCTTAGATCATACGTAGTTTTTGCTAGATCCTTCAGTGTACAACTACCCTGGCGCGGTTGGCCGACGACTGGCTGTTAGGCGGTAGCAAGTTGGCAGCCGATCGGATCTCGACTAGTGCCCAGCATTTGTTAAACTGTCGATTGATAACCACTTGTTAACCAACGGCAGGACGCCGTCTACCAGAATTTAGCCGGCGCTTGCGTATCGTCGTAATGATGCGTGTTCGGCGATATCAAGTGGACATTCGCCCACGAAGTCGAAAGACTTTGGCCCATTACCCGCTGGCGGGCAGTTCCGCCAATGTTCGACACAAAAAATATATAATAAATAATAAATATACAATAAATAAAATATAATACATAATAAACATATAATAAATAAAGAATTCAAAGTATTTATAAAAAACTCATTTATTCTTTTACTTTGCGCGACTGCTGCTTTTTTATTGTTCCAAATTCCTTTCACATAGTCTTCACCTACAGTGCTGTAAGTTTTATTACTTCATTTTTTTAATTCACGCTTTCGTCAACATGCGACGTTTTTGCTAAATGTTGTGTATCTATCTTTTGAAACATTCTGAAACACGTTTCTCCTTAATATGTCGAAAAGGACATTTTTCACCAAAACGAAGCTTTCTCAATGAGGAACCAAAAATAAATATATTTGTATATACATTTGTATATACATATATATTTGTATATACATTTGTATATACATATATATTTGTATATACATTTCTTCGCACCCGCTCGCATTTCTTCGCCCGTTAGAATGTCGGGCCCGCCGGTACGAGGGACACACGTGGAATTGTGTCGTATTAACATAGCAAATCAATCGAACAAAATAGTGCGTTGCGAATGTATCCCCTCATCAGCGGACGATAATCAGTGCACGAACGCCAACCGCCAGATACACGAATATTTCCGATATTAATCCCGACTGATTGAATCGAGCATTCAGGGTTGTTCGGAGCGAGGCCGATCGAGACACAGTGCAGGGGGGGAAGGGAGACATTCGACAAAGCGCAAACACCAGTGGATTCCTCGCGTGCTTTTGTCGTTCCCGATGCACGCGGTATCGCGGTAGCTTCCGTCTCGCCGTGAACCCATCGCACACAAGCAGCTCGACATCGCTTGCTCTCGTGGCGTTGCCATAACGACCCCCATTGCGTTCCCGGAGGATGAGTGAATTTTCGCATCGGATTACGCCAGGATAGCGAGCATCGTTTTACAGAGTCCGGAGCGAATAATTACTGAGGCTGATTCTGCTGGTGAACACCGACCGCCTGCCGGTATGTTTGACACAATCACATTCCAGCCGCAATTACCTTATTCTTCCTCGCCCTCGCCATCAATCCGTTTCGCGGCAAAAACAAAAATATCTGCATTTAAAGCAATGCGTCGTTTATCCAACCCAGTTACTCGTTCATCGATAAAAAGAAAATCCATGTAGCTGAATAAATTTCCATCGATATCAATGAAATTGAGAACGATTCAGCAGCGATGCGAAAACAAGGCACGTCAATGAGAGTCGGATGAATATCGATGAATATGTTCAGACACAAAAGCATTTAGTATCGTCGCTCTGTCGAAAGCTGCCGGGTGGAACGTGTGCGAGATTTTTCTGTTTAAAAATATTTTTTTTCTGCTACATGACAGAATTTCATTGAGCAAACAGATAAATTTTTGTGCTCCCCGGTGTATGTGCGAGATTTTTCTGTTTAAAAATATTTTTTTTCTGCTACATGACAGAATTTCATTGAGCAAACAGATAAATTTTTGTGCTCCCCGGTGTATCGGTGGGTGAAGCAGATTTGCAGCTGGCATGACACTTCGTTGCTAACTCGGGCTCGCGTGTGCGATATTTTACCGGAGTAGAATTCGTGACCTCGCATACATTAAGTTGACGCGCCAGATTGTCTCCTCGACGGAGTGCCGCGTGCGAAAGAGCAAGGAAACAAAATAAATGCGTGCGTAACGAAAAATAAAATTGTGCGTTACACGCACGGTTCTTTTAGTTAATTGACCGGCGAGCTGCGGGCTTTTGTCTGGTGAATCTTCCTGTGAATTTGAACCAGACTCGCGCGACCGTTGGTGTTTGTATTCGCGAAACGAATTACAGTAATGCGAAAGTGGCGGGGAGGAGGAAAAAACGTCTTTGATTGACCGAGAAATCGTCGACCGTCTTGTAATCGACTCCAATTCCCGGGGCAAGTTTTTCTAATTGGAAGAATCGACGAAAGAACGCGAGATTGATAAGAAACACACACTTCGTTGTTACGTCGTTCGGGCCCTTGGGCCAAGGGAGGAAAACTGATCTCCTCGTTACCTGGCAGAACGAGTGATCTTTTTCTTCGACCTTCGGTGTATAAATTTCAGTAAGGGTAATAAAAAAAGAAAAAAACAACCCTCTAACTACGCTCGGAGTGGAGTAGTAAATCCATCTCTTTTTTTAACTCCCGACTGCCCGCTAGGGCAAAAAAAAGATGGGAGCTATGCGTTTCACCGTGGCGCAACACGAAGAAAAAAAATTGTTGGAACAACAAGAATTTTGTTACCATAACTCATTTACCTGCTTAACATAGGGACAACAGAATATTTTTCTGTGGCAGCAAATATTTTGCTGTGGCAGCAAATATTTTGCTGTGGCAGCAAATATTTTGCTGTGGCAGCAAATATTTTGCTGTGGCAGCAAATATTTTGCTGTGGCAGCAAATATTTTGCTGTGGCAGCAAATATTTTTCTGTGTCAGCAAATATTTTGCTGTGGCAGCAAATATTTTGCTGTGGCAGCAAATATTTTGCTGTGGCGGCAAATATTTTGCTGTGGCGGCAAATATTTTGCTGTGGCGGCAAATATTTTGCTGTGGCGGCAAATATTTTGCTGTGGCGGCAAATATTTTGCTGTGGCGGCAAATATTTTGCTGTGGCAGCAAATATTTTGCTAGAGAAACATTATTAACGATCCACATTTTGTTAGAGAAACAGAACTATTTTTCTCCGTGAATGCACGATCTCCCGAGCATTTTCCGTTTCGCTACGAATCGGCTGTCAACATTATATACCTACTGTGATTTTTTTTCCATGTTATTATTATTTTACATTATCGGTGTTTAGTTCTCTCGCATTTTGCATAATTTAACGGACATGAGTTAACATCGATTTGTGAAACGAATTCCGCAATTTCATCGATGTGTTTGCAGATGCGAAATTTCTGCAATGGTGAATATTGGTACACGCGGCTTTTAACTTCGCAGCATCGAGAAGGCGAATAAATGTATCGACAAAAAGCGCCTCGGGCGCAACTATCCAATAATCGCGCCTCCCGAGGCAGTTCTGGCTCGGTTATTATTATTTTTTTATAGATATATTTTTTATTGGAGCAACGGAAAAAAGTGACACGATAGTGGGAAACGCCGCGAGCTCGGGGGATGGCGCATGAGTGAATTAATGCGAAATATGAATGGGGCTGCATGAAAAATTACGACGAGGATGAATGCCCAAACGGGGATGCAAAGCGTGCGAGCTCCAACCGCAGCGTTGTACCGGAAACATATTTAAATCGGCCTCGTCATATTCCTTTCAGGATAATCTCAGAAGTAGCGGGAATCCCAAGGAATTTATGAGTATTTTAACGAATATGTAGCGGACTATTCGTTAAGACACACAATATTAGTTAGGTTTGACAATAGACGAACGAACCGACCATCGATACAAGAGCGATCGTCATGTCAGAGAGTCTGGTCGAGACCTTCAAAGCGAAGAGACGTGTGACATTACGTGATCGCGATAATTAACGTTTATCATTAATAATATTCGCCCCAAAACCAAATAAGCGCGTTATGCAATTGCCCGGTCGTTGCACTGAGAAAAAAATTACATACTGAAAGCAACAATACTGAGTTTTTACCATTAAAAAATAGTTCTAAGTGGAACATCTACATTTTGTAGTTACGACAATGAAAAAAATCATGGTTACAACCATAATTATAGTTTAACCAATTGAATATATACTATCAGAAACTATCTATATAAACGTTCCAACTGGGAACTATTCGTTATAGTAGGAAATACTATCCTTTTTCTCAGTGTACAGTATGACATTGATTCTGTGTCCCTAACTCAATTCCGCTGGATCGTAATGTAAACCCAAAGATTTTTCGGCAATGCCTTTTTTATCATTTAAAGCCTCCCCTCCAATTAACGAATTGTAATTAGTCACCGGAAATGATTAATCCAGCCGACAAGAGAAATAGGAGTGGAAGATTAAAAACCGCGCCACGTAACTCCATTAGTTGTTATCATTTTTTAATTATCAATAATATCCGCCCCAAAATCAAATACGCGCATTATTCATTCGGTCGGTCGTTACACTGAGAAAAAAAATTACATACTAAAAGCAGCAATACTGACTTGTTACCATTAAAAAAAAGTTCTCAAGTGGAACATCTACATTTTGTAGTTACGACGATGACAACAAATCATGGTTGCAACCATAATCATAGTTAAACCAATTGAATTTATATACTATCAGAAACTATCTATATAGACGTTCCGTCTGTGAATATTCGTTATAGTAGGAAATACTATCCTTTTTCTCAGTGCACAGTATGACATTGATTCTGTCTCCCCAACTCGATTCCGCTGGATCGTAATGTAAACCCAAAAAATTTTCGGCAATGCCTTTTTTATCATTTAAAGCCTCCCCTCCAATTAACGAATTGTAATTACTCGCCGGAAATGATTAATCCAGCCGACAAGTGAAATTGGAGTGGAAAGTCGAAAACCGCGCGGCTTAACTCCATTTTTTCTTATCATTATTTTGTTTATCATTACTAATAATATTCGCCCCAAAACCAAATACGCGCGTCATTCAATCGCTCGGTCGTTACACTGAGAAAAAAATTACATACTAAAAGCAGCAATACTGACTTTTTACCATAAAAAATAGTTCTCAAGTGGAACATCTACATTTTGTAGTTATGACGATGACAACAAATCATGGTTGCAACCATAATCATAGTTAAACCAATTGAATTTATATACTATCAGAAACTATCTATATAGACGTTCCGTCTGTGAATATTCGTTATAGTAGGAAATACTATCCTTTTTCTCAGTGCACAGTATGACATTGATTCTGTCTCTTTAACTCGATTCCACTGGATCATAATCTAAGCCCAGAGATTTTTCATGATTCAAGGTCTCTCCTCCAATTACCGAATTGTAATTAGTCACCGGAAATGATTAATCCATCCGACAAGAGGAGTGGGAATAGGAGATCGAAAACCGCGGCACGTAACTCCATTATTTGCTATCGCGACGAAATACGGCATTAATCCATAATGCCCGGACTATCAGATTGAATATAGTGATAACATCGGAGTGCGTAACAATCTGTGCGCGCGTGCGCGGGTGCGTTCATTTCCGTGGCTTGTTTTACGCAGATACCGCTTCCCGTATCCGCGTTTGAAAACCGCCATATCGAGTTTTACGATGCCAGTTTACATTTAGCCATTCGTAAAATTGAATGAGAGTGTAGGACATGCGAAAGGCGATATAAAAATTGCAGCGAGAAAAAGCTGTAAAAGCGAATTGGCGAGGGAGGGCCCGATAGGTAACGTCGCTAGGGATTTTTTTCAAAGTAGTGACCGTTCAATAAAAAAAGTATTCTGTCATCGAATGTACGACAAGAGAGCAGTGGGCAGTCGACGCTGGAATATGGCTCGACCTACACCGGGGCTAAATGGAGCGTCCACTGCTGCAATCGTTTTTCCCCTTGACGGCCAGCCGGTGGCAACAGCGACGAGACCTGTCGTGTGTCCCAGAACGAGCAGCGCGGCTTTCACGACGCCCTGGATTTCGAGTGTCGGAAAATATAGCTCGTATTCAAAAGCGAGCTTCAACCGAGTGAATAGCAGAGAACAAGTTTCAACCCTCGCCCCGCTACAATCCTCACTCCGCTTATCGGATTCCTGAGCCCGCCGACAAGAAAACTTCCGACAAGCAAGAAGAAGAAAACGATATTTGACTGAGACGCGGATCCTGCAGCCGGACGGAATTTAACGGTGAATTTTCAGTCTCTTAGACGAGCGACGAGAGAGTTATGCAAGTTGCGGAATACACCGAGGATAGCTTCTACGAGATAAACACTCGAGCGTACGCTGCTGCGAGGTAAAATATTATTCTCATGTGACGACGATTGTTACACGGTACAATGGGTGCACTAGGGTGTTTCTCAAAAAATACATTTTTTTTTTATTTTCCTCCGACCCTTTTAAAGTACAGATTTCGATCTCAAATTTAAACTCACGAAAAAATTCTAAGAGCCGCATTCGACGTTTGTTCCAAAAAAATTGTCAACGACCGCCTTTTGGGAGATGTTTTTTTTTAGATAGAAATATATACTTCTACGGGTGGGAGATAAACTTTTTGTAATTTTTTTTTTTTAGTGAAGCCAAAATACATATTCGTTAATTATTTTTTTAATGTGTACATAGGAAACTAAAAATGTAGAGTCGTGTGAATTTGTTTTAAAAAAATTCCTTCCTCCCTCTAAAAGTGTAGATGTAAATCGGGCCCAATCAAAAAATCCTAAGAGCTGCCGCATTCAACGTTGGTACCGAACAACTTGTTTCTTTTTGGGTACAAGCGACGAATGCGGCATCTCTTAACATTTTTTACTTAGGCCTGTCGTTCGTGAGGTTCAATTTCAAATTAAAATCTATACTTTTAGAGGGTGGAAAGAATTTTTTTCAACAAATTCACCCTACTGGACATTTTTAGAGTTTTCTATATACGAATTTAAAAATCGAAGTCTTTTGTGTTTAATACAAAAAATGGCAACAAATTTAACTCCCACCGTAGAACTATATATTTTGATCAATAAAAAAATCTAGCGAAAGGCGGTCGTTGACGATTAAGTTTGAGCGGTGCCGCATTCTTTTTTTGTAAAACGTCAAATGCGGCACCTGTTAGGATTTATTGCTAGGTATCGCCTTTCGCGACGTTCAATTTGAGATCGAAATCTATATTTTAAAAAGATGGAAGGAAAATTTAAAAAAGAATGCTTTTTTTAACACCCTAAGGTACAGACGTTTCTTGTCCACAAACCTGTGCCATTTTATTCTTCTTAATTTTATCCCAAAAAATATTATGAATTATGCAAAAATGGTTGTTAAGTTTACAAAATTTTTTTGTAAAATTAACGATAAAACCACTGTGGACGTTTACGTACAAAAAAATGTATTAAAAGTACAAAACTTTTTTACTGCGCAGTGGAAAAATGCTCCTCTGTACATGCACCGATAGAACGGTGGAATGATAGAGTGCCCGGCAGCTCGAATAATGTTTTAATGGTAAGTGGCCGATACTTCGAACTCGCGCGAAATAAAAACGCTCGAGATAATGCACGACAATTATGACCAATATATATTTCCCGTGAGTTTAAATATTCAATACCGAAGGTACTCTGCGCGGCTCCGGTCGATTTTGCGGGAATTTAATGTTTGCGTGACTGCATAATGATTGATCCATTTATGATGAATTTAATATTCGCGGAACTGCAGCTATTGAATTCCCGCTTACATTATGAACCGTGAATACTCTAGTCGCGCAGAAGTTGTTGTCTCGGCAGGGTCAATAATGAGCTTATAGAAAACAACAATTTCGTTGTTTTTCGAAAATCGATGTTTCTGCTTCCCGATGAAATGACGGAAAAAAACCCGAATGTCGATTGTGATCCACACTGACCCTCGCGCTCTGACCGATATGAAACCAACTTGAAAACCAACCGGTCGATTGGTGCAGCAAACCAACTCTCATTCCAACCTTGAAGAGGTTGATTTTTCGGCGACATTAAAAAACCAAGCGCAATACCAACCGTTATATGTGTTGGATATTGGAAGTTGATTTACGGTTGAATTTTCTTAAAACTCTCGACATAAAGTTCGAAATTGGGTTGTTTTGGGAAAATCCAACTGTAAACCAATTTTCAATCCAACACATAATGGTTGGTATTACGGTTAATTTTGAGGTATCAACCGAAAAGCTACCTCCAGAAGGTTGGAATCAGAGTCGGTTTGGCGCACCAATCGAAGGGTTGAGTTGCAGTAGTTTGTCAGAAAACAACCCAAATCCAACACAAAGTTTCACGGTTGATTGGTCCGCGAGGGGAGAGAAGCATCTACTAAAAACTACCGATCATCTAAGAAAAATTACCGTAGCATATGTGCTATGTAGTAGGGCACTAGAGCGTCACCTATGGCGGAAAGTTTTAGATTTTCCAACAATTTTTACCATAATATCTGCGAAAAATTCTTATAAATCCACTTCCTATCATAGGTGGCCTAGTTCCCTACTACTACGCGCTATGGAAATATCTCTCAAGCGATAGTCATATTTACTAGATTCTTCTCTCAGGGTATCAGAAAAAATTCCTGTTCGAGTAGTGAGCGAAGCGAGTTAACTTTTGGGAGGGGGGCAATTGTAACAGACGGACGTTGATTAACAAAGAAATAATTTAATATCCGACTTTGAATTAAACAATACTCAAAACTGCCATTACGGGGTGTGATGAGAACCGTAAAAAAAAATGATGATAAAAGTGTCCCAAAAAATATTCCGTAGTACGTAATTCGATTTTGCAAACTTGCGGCCCACCTTGCGGAGTAATAACGATTCACGTTCAGCAGAAAATTTCGGCGATCCGAGATTGATGGGAAACGGGTCGAGAATTACATTTCGATAAAAATCGATCGTACATAAGAGAGCGGGTGCTCGAGCATTGTTGGGGAAAGCTCTTGGGGTTGGGGTTGGGGTAGTACGAGCTTTCTTCGACGGGGACGTCGGAGAGAGGGCAAAAGGGAGCCGGGAAAGGGGGGGAAACCGGAGAGAAATAAAAATATCGAGGAGGCCTCGATACTGTACAGATAAAGAGGGACGAGGAGAGCCGGGTTCAGCGTTAAAAAATCGATTCCGAGAATCCGGGCGCAGGTACACCTATCTAGAGTTCGTGCCCGACGCGATACTTTGCCAATTTGTAAAGTTACATCGGGAGGTTAATATTGTAATGGGACGATCGATCGAACGCGTCTCGAGAAATGTATCACTCGCGTTCGACGCGCAAATAGTTCACGGATGCACGTATTTTGCCGTCAGGCATTTGCAGACGGAACTCCCGCCTGAGTCCCCGGCAAAGACGTACGTGCAGATGCGGGTATGCGTATGTAGATATTTCGTTCATGTAGAGCGCGAGCTCCGTGCCTGATCGAGACAGAATTTACCGGTACCACATAAATTCCATATCGAGGCTATGTGGCGGCGATTAGATAGGCGCTGTTGACGGAAGCACCGAAACTCTGCTGACAAAGATCCCGCGTGTATGCCACACGGCGTATATCATCGTTCTGTAGATAGTAATCTAGGATGACGGTCAACAGTGAGTTAAGGGGAAGTGAAATATCGCCGTTGGTGATGAAAACTATGTACTGAACTTTTCTCAAGGGTGCTAATTTTTTTGAGGAAAAAGCAAATTCGAGCCGGATGAGAAAAAAAAATAGTATTTTCTACTATACCAAGTAGTTCTCGGGGGAACGTCTATATAGATAGTTTCTGACGGTTTATATTCAGATGACTAAACTATAATCGTGATTGCAACCATGATTTTTTGTCATTGTCGTAACTATACAATGTACACGTTTCCCTTGGGAACAACTTTTTATGGTAAAAAGTTAGTATTGTTGCTTTTAGTATTTAAGTTTTTCTCAATGTGCGCACGGTAATTTCGCATCCGAGCTGAATTCACTTTTTTCTCCAAAAAATTAGCACCATCGAATAAAGTTAATTTGAAAATTGCAACAATGTCTCTCTCACGAAACAGCTGTTTCACTTCCCCTTAAGGTAGTCCGAGTCCCACCAAACGTGAGTTTCAGAGGAAATTTCGAACACTTCTCGATGGGATAAAAATCTGAAAAAGATCAAGTATAGGGGAGGTGCTTCAAAGATTGTTTTTGTGAAATAATAATTCCAATTTGTTATTAACAAATTGGAGATAAAAATCATTATTCAACAAATTACCCGGCAACTTAACTATCTTCCTTCATAAAAATGATTCGTTTATTTTTCTTAATGAGTATGCATTTTTTCAGAATTGTTTGTAATCTTTGAAAATTGCGTTTTTCACAGCTTCAACATGGAAAACACGCGATTTTCAAAGATGACAAAAAATTCTGAAAAAATTCATACGTATTCAGAAAAATAAACGGTTCATTTTTATGGAAAAAGATAGTTGAGTTGCCGGGTAATTTGTTGAACAATTATTTTCATCGTTAATTTGTCAATAACATTTTGGAACTATTATCACATAAAAACAATATTTGCAGCACCTCCCATATGGTTGATTTTTTTCAGATTTTTATCCCATCGAGAAATGTTTGAATTTTTCCCCGAAACTCACGTTTAACCGGACTATAACGCTCGGACTACCTTAAAACATTTTCGTACGATGCAATGAAACTTGAATGTTCCACACATTGGAATTTATTATCTTCGTATCGGTGCCGTTATTTTCATCTCGATGTAAAAAAAAAAAATCTCCGTGATAAATTTTCAGGATATTTTCCAATTAGGAACTTGTTGCGCGGTACATTTTCTTTTTTTTTTTCATAGTCAGTCAATTTCTTGTTTCAGACTCATCTTGCGACACGCTGTGGACGGCTTATCGGAACCCGACTCGTTCGATCTCGCATAATCGAGCGGATGCGGAGTATAAGTTATATCGAATGACTTTTTTACTCCGAATCGTAATACACGAGGGAGTGTGAGGTGAAGAGTTTCCGTACCAATCGCGAAAGTTTAACCGTGAGTTACTGAAGTTAAGCAATCGCCAACTTTTATTACCCACTCGTGATAGACGATTAAAAATAAAATTTGAAAGTTTTCATATCCGTCTCCTAGAGGTTAATGTGCTGCTCGTTTTGTCGAGACACCTCGTTTTGGTTTTTATCATTCATTGATTTACACGCAAATTCGGCTCCTTAACATTTCCCAACTATTTGACAGTCATACTGATATTTCGTTCCTACACCTAGAAAAAAAAATTATTTGACGTCCACCGTTTATTTGCTTCAAGTAAAATATTTATTTGATTTAAATAAATATTTATTTAAATTAAGTAAATAGTTACTTAAATTAAGTAAATATTTATTTGAATCAAATAAATATTTTACTTAAACCAAATAAACGGTGGCCGTCAAATAATTTTTTTTTTCTGGGTGTACAGTAGGTGAGAGCGGGGCAAAATGTAACCGTGGGGCAAAACGGGATAACAGGGACAAATCACAATTTCCCAATAACTTTTGTATGGTGGTGGTGATGGTAAGTGGGGCAAAACGGTCTTGAAAATCAGGATGTATCGTTGGGACAAAATGGGGCATCCAAAAATGATTGGAAAATTGAGTGTTGCCCCCGCTGTCCCATTTTGCCCCGCTCTACCCTACACTCGAACAATGTTTCATGCTCTCCGGCGACGAACCATCGGGACGATTCGGTTAACGCTTCGGTGAATTGAGTATCTGTCACCGAGGACCGAGGCGATAAACGGAACGTGACGAGGCGTGACACCGTGCAACTATGGCATTGGGATTAACCCATTCGACCCCTTCATTCCTCGGCCCCAGTGCCGAGGGAATTTCTCAGAGAACTTGAGAACTCTTCGGATCTTTAATTCTCGAGGCGAGAGTAGATTCTTTCGAGCAGAACGCAAATGTTGGGGGCGACGCGGAAAGACCGGAGGGTAAAAAAAACCTATCCTGCATTTTTTCTGTATTCTTATATCGGTCGCGAGAGCTCGACTACGCTGATTTCAATTAGCCATTTATAAGGATTGCGATTAAGCATGCAAGCTCGTTCCGGCATTTTTTTTTTATGCTCGCTCAATTATTCATCCACTCGCTCGGCCGAGCAGACAGTGACTATTGATAATTGAGCGAGTATGTATAAATATACGATAAACCGGAGTGAATCTCTAGTGCTCCAATGCTACCGTTTCTTCCTAATGCGCTAAAGTATTAGTGAATTACTTAATCGACTCAACTGACGGTACTTAAATAAGTACTGTCAGTTTCTATGCAATATTCCTACATACTTAAATAAGTACCGCGGATAATTGAAGCAACCCTACGAGTTGCTTCAATTATCCGTGAATTACGTTGTATTAGCCACTAAAGTCAGGCTGCTGCGATTCATATATACATATATACATATATACTTATGCAGGTATACGAGCGGATGAACGAACGCGCGCAATACAGTTATACCTTTCGTACTAAACGGGTTGCTTCCGGTCGCGACATTAATTACCCTACGTCCCGATAACGAATGACCCATAGTCATGAAATTCCCACTTCAATGTAACGATGCCATTGCCTGAAACTGCTCCACGGTCGAGCTTTCGTCAATCGTCGACGCTTCAACCGCCATTAACCGATCGATTCGTGTTATTTCCCTCTCAGCGATCTTCGACACATGGTTCTGCAAAATGTTCACCCCCTGAGCCCGGTTTATTAAGACCATTCCCCGATGAACTCTATCGAGAATACATAATATTAGGCGACACACATTCGATATCTAAAATATGAAAGAAAAACATCTTACGGCATTTTGTTTTTTTTTTTATTATTATTTTTTTTTGTCGGGCGAGTCCCCTAGACTATAGAGGCTTATTTATTTGCGTTCGATCTCATCAATCGCTACTCTTTATATTTATCTGCCCGGCATAAAGTTCTATCGTCGCGAAATATTGCGTAGAAACTGACGGTACTTAAATACGTGCCGACAGTTTCTATGCAATATTTCTGCATACTTAAATAAGTACCGTCAGTTTCCACGCAATACTTCTACATACTTAAATAAGTACCGTCAGTTTCTGTGCAACATTTCGCGACCATACAACTTTATGCCGGTCAGATAAATCTAAAGACTATCGAGTTGATCGGATCGAGCATAAATAAACGAGCCTCTATAGTTCAGGAGACTCGACCGACAAAAAGGAACCCAAAATGCCGTAACATGTTTCCTTTCTCATATTTTCGATATTGAATCTATATCGAATAATATTATCTATAAATATGCGATAAACCGGAGTGAATCTCCAGTGCTCCAATGCTACCGTTTCTTCCTAATGCGCTAAAGTATTAGTGAATGAATGTGAATTACTTAACTGACTCAACTGACGGTACTTAAATAAGTACCGTCAGTTTCTATACAATATTCCTACATACTTAAATAAGTACCGTCAGTTTCTATGTAATATTCCTGCATACTTAAATAAGTACCGTCAGTTTCTATGCAACATTTCACAAACATACAACTTTATGCCGGTCAGATAAATCTAAAGACTACCGAATTGATCAGATCGAGCATAAATAAACGAGCCTCAGAAGTTCTGAAGACTCGACCGACAAAACAAAAACCCAAATGTCGTTACATCTTTCCTTTATCATATTTTCAATATTGAATCTATATCGACTAATATTATGTATAAATATACGATAAACCGGAGTGAGAATCTCTAGTGCTCCAGTGCTACCGTTTCTTCCTAATGCGCTAAAGTATTAGTGAATGAATGTGAATTACTCACGATTGTGTGGCGCGTTTTGGCGATGCGGCAGGACTGGTTCGTTCTCGGCAGAATCCGTGGCCTCGTGAAATGCCACCGAGAGATCGCGCGTTAGCTGGTAGAGGGGCGTCAGGACGCAGGCGCCTCTGCCACGGTGACTATCCCCCCGGTCCATACCACTCCCGGTACCGCACAACCCCTGTTGCGCCGTTTTCATCCGCCTCACCGTGTGGGCAGGTGTCTGTGTGTGCGCGCCCCCTGTCCATGTACGTGTCCCTCGGCACAGTTCCAGCGTGGATATACGCGCGGGAACGCGGGTCGACGTTGAGGCTTTTCGAGGAACGCTTTCCCCCGGCGCGCAACCCGCCGAAGAGGATAATCTAGAGGAAGGATGAAAAAAGTAAATACTTGTATCGGCATGACGGTGGACGTGGATAAACTCGTAGATCTCTCTCCTGTCTCGTCCGGCTTGACGAGGCGGACGGCGGCTAGGGGGGGAAGGGGGGGGGGGTCATCCCCTTCGCCAGATCTCACCCGGAGATCCCGAAGAAATTATTTCTTCTTTATTAACGTACTCCCGGCGTAAGAAGCAAACAATACCGTCGTACATTGTGTATCGCGTACTATACGGTATTATAATACTTAGCGGAGGAAAAAAGAAAGCATCTAAAAGGGATGAATTACGAGCTCGAGGATGCACGAGAGAATGCGGCACTCTTTTCGCTTATTCTTCATAATCTTCCGGGACCGGATTTGGCATTGAGGAAAAGAGAGAGGGGGGAATGTTGGTCTTTGCGAGGCTGGAAATTGCGGAAAGGCGGTGCGAGCTTGGAGAGATAGTACGTACTCTTGAGTATTTAGAAGCAAGATTTGCAGCGACGCATAGTTAGAGCGAGGAAGATGACTCACGGTATCATAGGCAAATACATCACTTCCGGTTCGAAAATCTCAATTTTCTACCGGAAGTGACGTCATACTGGAGAGACGCTACTTCCGGTTCGAAAATCTCAATTTTCTACCGGAAGTGACGTCATACCGGAAAGACGCTACTTCCGGTTCGAAAATCTCAATTTTCTACCGGAAGTGACGTGATACCGGAAAGATGCTACTTCCGGTTCAAAAATTTCAATTTTCTACCGGAAGTGACATCACACCGGAAAGACGCTACTTCCGGTTCAAAAATCTCAATTTTCTACCGGATGTGACGTCATTCCGGAAGTGATGTCACTTGTGGATTTGAAAAATCTCAATTTTCTACCGGAAGTGACGTCATACGGGAAGTGATGTCACTTGTGGATTTGAAAAATCTCAATTTTCTACCGGAAGTGACGTCATACGGGAAGTGATGTCGCTTCCAATTTAAAAATCTCATTTTTCGATCGGAAGCGACGTCGCACCGAAAGTGACGTCACTTCCGGTTTGAAGATCTAATTTTTCAACCGGAAGTGACGTCGTACTTGAAATACGTCACATTCGCTCCAAAAACTATATTTTGCACCGGAAGTGATGTCACTTCCGGTGCAAAAATGAGATTTTCAAACCGGAAGTGACGTCACAAAATTCATATTTTTATTTCTTTGACGAGAACACACAAAAAAAGAATGTTGTCAGAAAACATTTATTGAAATATATAGTCAAGGAAATTTGTTTTGATGATCTTTTTTTACTTTTATCGTCGTCGTATTATTGATAGAAAAAAAAGGACTCGGTAACTCCAGTATACGTAAGGAGAAGTGAGCCAATGTGCGGCCAATTCGGATCTCCCCTTTATTTCTTATCAATCTGCTTCTGCGTATTTCTCGACAAAGACATTCTTCTGGATTCCAAGAGAAGAGAGAAGATTGCCGGATATAGCGATATCGCCGAGCGTCGGCACGCGGGCACATAATAACGACGAGAACAATGTGCAGAATCCTCGAAAAAATTCGAAATATTCCGCGGCAAACTCGAAAACCCGAGTGCTCTTACATCATTCCTATTCAATATAAAAACGATTTGCGAGAATATCATTTTGCCGACGCGCGCCGGAGGAGCGGGGGGGATATTTCCGACGACCTTGACTCTGGGCTCGAGTTGCCGAGCGCGAAAGTAAGTTGAATAAGACTTTTCTAGGTGGAATGCAGGTAATCCACACATTCCTGACATACACTGAAGACAAAAATTTGTTAGATTAACCAAAAGTCGGGGTAAAATACGTTCAAAGCTGTCACTTGTTTGATACGAATAAAGCATTGTTTTGTTAAACGATTATTTGCTTCAATTTATTCCAAATTTGTCGATTGAAACAAACATTTTTATTATACTCACCGAATACACCTTTGAATGTCACCGGGCATTTGCTTAAGGTAGTCGGAGCAGTACAATCCCGCTGAACATGAGTTTCAGGGAAAAATTCAAACATTTCTCGATGGGATGAAAATCTGAAGAAAATCAACCATATAAGAGGTGCTGCAAATACTGTTTGTATGTAATAATAATTCCAATTTCTTATAAACAAATTGAAGATAAAAATCATTATTCAACAAATTAACCGGCAACTTAACTATCTTTTTCCATAAAAATGATCCGTTTATTTTTCTGAATACGTATGAATTTTTTCAGAATTTTTTGTCATCTTTGAAAATCACGTTTTTTCTATGTTCAAGCTGTGAAATAACACAATTGTCAAAGATTACAAAAAATTTTGAAAAAATTCATATGTATTCAGAAAAATAAACGAATCATTTTTATGAAAGAAAATAGTTAAGTTGCCAGGTAATTTGTTGAATAATGATTTTCATCTTCAATTTGTTGATAACAAATTGGAATAATTATTTCACAAAAACAATCTTTGCAGCACCTCCCATATACTTCAGATTGTTGTTGAGTTTTTTCAGATTGTTATCTCATCGAGAAGTGTTCGAAATTTTTTCTGAAACTCACGTTAGGCGGGACTGTACCGCTCCGACTAGGGGGAGAGCGTGGCAAAATGGCACAACGGGGCAAAACGGGATAATGACACAAAACGCAATTTTCCAAAAACTTTTCGACGGTTCCGATGGTGGTCCGTGGGGCGCAACGGGGTTGAAAATATGGCCTTGAAGATATCTGCATGGGACTAAATTTCGTCCAGTTATAACGGCTGTGTTTTGCATCGAGCAAACTTTGCTCGGGCAAGTTCACTTGGAAAATAAAATTATACAATAAAAATTGTACAATAAAATTATACATACACGAACAATTTTTTTCCCCTAAAGCTGCGCATTAATGGACACTTGCCAAAGATGAAATTTGATGTCATGAAGATATTTTCAGAAACATTCGAAAATCCGGATGTATCGTCGGAGCAAAATGGGACATCCAAAAATTATCGGAAAATTGAGTTTTACCCTCACCGTCCCGTTTTGCCCCACTGTTCCATCATGCCCCACTCTCCCCTCCCTTAATCCAACCATTTGTTTTTCTCGTTCTAGGGCCTACACTTTGACACGGGGGCCGCGTCCCTTTGATTCTTAGACGTCGAATCACTCTGATATTACATCCCTTGCATCCGTTGTACGCGTGCAACTCTACCGGCGAAGTAACCGCAACGCCCACAGGAAGTTGTCTGCCGACGGGTGTAGGAGAACCGCCAGCTCGTGCAGCACACGAGAACTTTATTTGAGCGTGGTAGATTCAGACGAGTGGGCGTTAAGGCGATGTGAAAACATTTACCGTCCGCCCGTGCCGGTCTCAGTCGATAACCGATCCACTTTCGCGGCCCGGATAACGGTCTTCATTGAATTTCGTCATTACCTAATCATGTGCCCCGAAGCGTCACGTCACGCTGTTACCGGAGCGGACGAGGATATTCAATCGCGAACGTATCGGGGATTCCCTGAACTCAGCTTTGAGCAACGCAGCTTTGGATATTTACGTGAAGAAATTCGTTCGCAAATTGAAATACACGTACGCGCGTTTATACGACATCGATGTAGCCCGCAGGAGCGAGAACGTGGGCGGGCAAGGTACTAAAGGTAGATAGAGAAAGGCAGGCAGTCTCGTAAATCCATTTGCATGCAAATATTCATGACAGCAGTGTGGTTGGTTCGCGGCCAAATTGAAAATCCTCGTTGGAACAATGGAGCTTTGCATAAATCTCTGGGCGATGATCGGGCCGAGGCGTCGATCGGGGAGAGAGCGGTAATTCGGGCCTCGAAGTAAGGATCCTCTGTACACAGTATGTTCGAATAATAATTGAAGCTCGCGCCTCGTACACCGTTGGACTCGCTACCGAAGGTGGATCGATGTGTTCCGCGTTAAACTTTGCTTTGCATTTATCGCCTGTATGCATTTTGTGGATGCGGAGAGGGCTATCGAAGTGTAGAGGCAAGTTGCTCCGATAGCGGAAGGCTAGGGGAGACCGGGGCAAAATGGCATCGCTATGCCATTTTGCCCCGCTCTCCCGTTTTTTCTCGTTATCATTTTGTCCCGCTCTCCGTTTTTTCTCATTATCCCGTTTTGCCCCGCTGGGCAAAACGGGATAATGAGAAAAAAAACGCAATTTTCCAATAACTTTTGGATGGAAAAACGGTGTTGAAAATCCGGATGCATCGTTTTAGGACAAAATGGGGCATCGAACAATTATTGGGAAATTGAGTTTTAGCCCCGCTGTCCCGTTCTGCCCCACTGTCCCATTTTGCCCCCCCGCTCTCCGCTATATTCGCAGAGCGAGGCCGAGCGAACGAAAAACCCCGGTTTCCCGATTATAAAGTTACAATAGCCTTTTAGCTCGTACATTTTTCACGATTTCGTACACAGACCAGACTCTTCGAAAATTACGTCGGAAGCTCACGAGAGAGTCCGCGACCACCTTCACCTGCTACCGAAAATTGGGAGGGGAAGTAAATGCGATGGGATAAGCTGAATAAGTGCAAAGAGTGATAAAGAAAATATTGTTATTGCAACAGTACTTTAAAGCTGCAACGAAGTACAATCGAAAAATGAAAATATTGTTGTTACTATAACGCTGTAAAAAAAAATTCGTATGAAATTTAATGTACCGGACTGGAAGTTTTTATGCTAAAACTGGTATATTAAATTTAATGTACAATTGTGATGAAAAATGAATGTTCGGTGTATCAAAAACATCGGAAATACATTTAAATAATTTACTTTAATTTTTATGAAAAAGTATATTAATTTCTCATCGTAATTGTACATAAAAATTTATGGACCAATTTTTGCACAAAAACTTTCCCGTACATTAAATTTACAATTTTTTTTTACAGTGTATTATTACTTTTATTATTATTAAAAATGGCACAACGATGCGTTCACTTGGAATTAAATTGCGATTGATCGATGTTTCTGTACGTACTGATACATATTTATTTGTTTCCTTTTTGAATAATTCAGACCATTTTTTTTTTTTTTTTTTGTAATGTGATTACGCTCGCGGGTCAGGGCGATGCAGAGAGCTTTGGAAGCTTCTGGGTTGTCGAGTTCACTTCTCCTTACAGCTCGGAAATGGGTAACGACGAATGCTCGGCCTCATGGGGGGTTTTTAATAAGAGAGACCGGGCGAGAGAGTCGGAGAGATAAAAGCCGGCGCGAAGAGGGGGGGGGGGGGCGAAGGGTGCGAGAGAGCTTATTCATATCCTCGAGGGTGGAAAAGCGCCTGCGCCAGAAAGCCACCTGTAGCCCAGCTTCCAATCAATACATCATGGCACATCGTGGCCGTCAGGTTGCGACGGATAAGAACATATTCTCTGTGTACACGGGAAAGCCCCGGCACGCAGCCCAGAATGGCGAAATTACTTTTATACACGTTATATAGAACGAAAGAAAAGATTTTTTTTTTTTACGGTTCTTTAATCCTCATTCAGCCCGTGAGATCCAATTATCATGATTGAGCTTAATGAGTTCGGACGAAAGTCTCCCCGTTTCAGGCGCATTTATCCGTCAGTCTTTAGGAAAGAAAAAAAAGCATTCGCAGTTTTGCGAACTTTGATCGGGCTTCGTAAGCAATTGAATTCAGCGATAAGTTTATCGACAATTCAATAACAGTAGGAATTAAGGCAGTGGAAAATGCTTGAGTTTAGCTGACCGGAAGGGGGTGGGAGAAACACGCAACCATCCATGGTTGCGTGTCTCCCCCACCCCTAAAAAAAATAGTAGGGTTTGCTCCAGCAGAACCTACTATTTTTCGCCATTTTTCGCGGAAAACAAAAAATTTTAAGTTTCGTCCCAAATTGAGCTTACCGATCAATCTATCATTTATCCGTGGACCGTTCGGAAGGAAAAAAAAGCTTTCCCAGTTTTGCGAACTTTGATCCGGCTTCGTAAACAATTGAATTCAGCGATAAGTTTATCAATAATTCAATAACAGAATAGGAATTAAGGCAGTGCTTCAGTTTAGCTGACCGGAAGGGGCGGAGCGGGAAACACGCAACCATGGAGCAAAACCTACTATTTTTAGCCATTTTTCGCGGAACGCAAAAAATTTGAAGTTCCGTCCCAAATTGAGCTTACCGATCAATCTATCATTTATCCGTGGACCGTTCGGAAGGAAAAAAAAGCTTTCCCAGTTTTGCGAACTTTGATCCGGCTTCGTAAGCAATTGAATTCAGCGATAAGTTTATCAATAATTCAATAACAGAATAGGAATTAAGGCAGTGAAAAATGCTTCAGTTTTGCTGACCGGAATGGGCGGAGCGGGAAACACGCAACCATGGAGCAGAACCTACTATTTTTAGCCATTTTTTTGCGGACACAAAAGATTTTAAGTTACGTCCCAAATTGAGCTTAACGATCCATTTACCATTTATCCGTGGGCCGTTCGGAAGGAAAAAAAAGCTTTCCCAGTTTTGCGAACTTTGATCGGGCTTCGTAAGCAATTTAATTCAACGATAAGTATATCGACAATTCAATAACAGAATAGGAATGAAGGCAGTGGAAAATGCTTGAGTTTAGCTAACCGGAAGGGGCGGAGCGGGAAACACGCAACCATGGAGCAAAACCTACTATTTTTATAAATTTGTCGAGGGACACAAAAAATTAAGTTTCGTTACAAATTGAGCATACCGATCCGTTTTGCCTCGGGGTTCGCTTTCGCCCGGCTCTCCCCTAACCGTTCGAAAAATTTCTAACTGTAACTGTATTTAATAATCGAACGATATAACGTAGTTTTAGAAACTGTGCTACACCCATTAGTCACGTACGTAGGTACGCGATGGTCCATATTCGCTGGCAACGGCTGGACGACTCGACTGTAAACTACTGACCCAGTCTGACCGCAGCCCTGCCGGCCGCATCTTCCCGCCTCTCCGATATCGAATCCCCCGGTCTCCAGCCCCGTCCTCACTCTCCCATTCTTTCCGTTTCCTGACGCTCGAACGGAGACTGCCGAGCTTGCAGATGCTCAGAGAAGAACGGGCGATGCAGAAAATTGTGACGAATGAAATGGCAAAAGCGTATCTCAGTACTTTCCCGGCAATCCGTTGAATATATATGTTTTAATACATATTCCACTCCGTGCAATGAGCTTACGAGGACACGGCATGTTACGGATCAAAATTAAAAAAGCGCCTATACATAGTTTCTTGTCGTTCTAATGTTGCGCTTATTTTGCTAATCTCCAGCAGCGTCATTTCGCGTCGCGTCCTTCACAATATTTATTTGATTATTTATCTATTTAGTTTTTCATTTATTTATTTATTTATTTATTTATTTATTTACGGGACGAACCCTTTTAAATTTACAGTTTTTTTCAGTTCAGATAAAATTTCACAAACACAGCTTGTCGCATGTATAGCAGTATATAATATATAAAAATTCATTATTATCCATTATTTTACATTATTTCTCTTTTTCATAGACTTTTTCATCTGAATATTCAATCGGGAAAAACAATTTTCTTTTAAATATAAACTCGGGCAATAGCCCGAGTTTTCCTCATTAAATATTAAGACGGGGGTTTATTGAGTAGAAGATTGGTGATTATCGGGAAAAAACTGATTCTGATGCGACCTTAAAACGACGAGTGACAAAAAAAACTTTCATTTCGTTCTAAAGTTGTGCTTATTGTGCGGATCTCCACAATATTTATCTGAACATTCAATCACGAAAAACAATTTTCTTTTCTACTGCCCCAGTTTCCCTCATTAAATATAAAGACGGAGGTTTATTGAGTAGAAGATTGGTGATTAGCGGAAAGAAACGGATTCTGATATGGCCTTAAAACGACGAGTAACAAAAAAAAAAAAAAAAAATGGTCTGACCTACTTTCGGCAAAAGTCGTCGTTTCGCGTGATTTCAAGGAGCGTTGATCGACTCTCCACAAATACGGGAAGAAACGAGCTTTTCGCCGTTCCGTTAAACGGGCTGACCCGCATATTTCATTGCGGGAGGAAAGATTGTATCGAGAAACTCCGAAGAAGTAAAACGGATATTATTAAATCTTGGGATACGCTCTCGATGGTGAGTCGGTGAAACGCTCGAAGCTTCGCGGAGTACGACGGGGAGGATAAATAGCTCAGCGATACCGGGAATTCGTTACTGGTTCAAGTACACGATATGGAACAATGTGGAGCGTGGGAAATCTGCGAGATTCGAGGGACGTTGAGGTTTCCAACGTTGCCGTATTATTGTAGACCGGACGAATATTATTCCCGTGAGTCGGTAGACAGCAAACGGCGCTGTGTTCTCGGTTGTCTCCGGATTCGGGTGGCGAGGCAAGGGTCTATCTAAATATAATACCGCAGCAAGGGCTCGTGTAATAGCGCAGTCCAGGCAAATATCGATTTTGTAGTCACC